>OX439484.1:109769879-110102445 GCA_949320155.1 Melangyna quadrimaculata
GGCCACCCGGATTGGAGGTTTTTTTGACTGTATTTCTATTTTAATTTGATTTTCGTTGTTAATTGACGTGCTGGGGTTGATTTTACGTATTTGTGGTGGTGTATTGTTTGTTAGTTGTTATTGTTTGAGTGTTTTTTCGATGTTACTAATATTTTTTATATGTATTACCATTATTAGTATTAGCAACATGTTTCTTTGTAGCGGAGTTCCTTAGCACATATTTCATTAAGGAGGATGTTGATGACGATGAGCTAAGTTTAGTTTGCCCTAATGCTTTATAGCTCTTCTTAATTCTTCCTGTCTGCGAACTCTTAGGTTTGTCTGATTCAGAATGTTTATCAGAGTCATCATCAGAGAGTTTACTTTTATTTTGAAATGATTGTACTTATATGCTCGTTACCTCCTCTTCTGTTAACACTTTTCCATCTAGAATCAATTTGTTGTTTTTAAGCCTAACTGCTAAGTTGCCATCAATATTTTTTAAAGCGTTCACCTTTTGTTGCAAGGTTTTTCTTTTTTTAGCATATCTTTTGGCAGATCATCGTGAAGGGTTAGTTTTGTGTTGTTTTTTGTATTGTATTCCTTGAGTTTATTTTTTTCCTTTATGATTCGGCTTTTCGTTCTGTACGATAAAAATCCAATTTTGATCGGTCGAATCTTATTTGTACTTTTAATTCCGAGATGGTAGAGAAAGTCTAGATCTGTTATCGAAATTTCAATTTCGAATATCTCTTTAAAAATGTGTAGAACTTCGGACTCGAGCTCACTTATTGAGTTTTCCCTTCTAAAATATTTTTTTTCGTGTTTATTGACTTTATCCTCAACTTCGTAGACTTTGGTGTTAATAATATTAATCTTTGATCCAAGTTTTACAAGAGTGTTTCCTACTTCATTAATTTCGGTTCTAATTTCCTTCTTCAACACTTGTATATATAAGCGCAATCATGTCTTTTAGCTCGGAATTGCTAACTTCTTCTTTTCTATCTTGGTTTTCGGCGAAGGACATTTTTGTATATATAATGTTATACTTTGGAAAAAAAAATGTGAATTATATTGAAGCTTAATTTTATTTATGAAAGATCGGTGTCACTAATAAATTTAAATTAATGTTGCAAACTTTTTGGATAATCTTCGATTTATTTTGTTGTAACTGACAACTAGAAAAGTCAAAATACGAGTGACAGCATTGTATATAAATATCTATAGTACTATCAAAAACCCAAAACGACGGTGGCGGTGCCACTGGCCTGGGAGGGCATTTGCTCTGTAGATAATGTAGAGTTAAAAACACATTGAAAATCTCATTAAATCTCCCTAGCGATAATCACTCCACCTATAGGCCTAGACTATCGTCCCGAAATTCGACTCATTAATAGTACTATAGGTTTTATATACAATGGTGACAGCCATAAGGGATACCTGTGTTTACTATCATGTAAAATAATTTATTTATTAATAAAAAATAAAATTGATTTTGTTTCAAACAAAATATAATCACATGTCTTTATTAATTTTATTTCTTCGGCTGTAGACCACAAAAAGGAGATAGCCAAATATAGACAGCCGTAAGTACTAAGTAATTAAACTACCTACAATATTCTGTTCAGGATATTATTTATGTATATTTTTTTATAATATTTAATACTTTGCCTGCCAGGTAGATATATTTCCTTAGATATGTAAGTATTTTGGAGGTACATTCTCTTTAATAATTTAGAAACACGGCCTAATGAACGTAACAAACTCATACAGTTTTTAATTAATTTCTCAATTTTTTTTTCAGAATTGATTGCTCCCAGCCTATTTGACCAGCCGGCAGCTCAGAAAACAGCAGCACCTGGTGGTTTTGGTGCTTCAGTTCAACAAACCTCTGTCTTTGGGGTACCTTCAACAAAAAATAAGCCAGCCTTTGGTCTGGCAGCGTCTCCAGCCAATATTGGATTCGGAGGATTTGGTACTAATGTCAATACCAGCACTGCAGGTGGGTGACTATTTGCACACAAGCCTGCTCATGCATTTGGGAACACTTCTGTGTTTGGAGCAGTTGCTCCGACCACTGGTTTCAGTAACTTCCAGACCAACCAAGTCGGTTCGTTGTTCAACTCGAGTTTGAACAAGCAACCCACAACCGGATTTGGTGGTTTCGGAACACAAATATAACCTGCTCCACTCACATCCAATAACATTCATGGACAACCAACAACGCAAGGAACTTGACGATAACGCCAGTTTCTCTGGGACAAACAAACCCGCGCGCCGGTCCACGGTGATGGTATGTTCTCAAGAAAGTTGAAAGTTTAAAAGAAAAACGTCGAGCACGTGAATGTTAACTGAAAGAGGAAACATTTTCGTGAATCATCTTAGTCCGAGCATTCCGAATTGGGAAACTGCATCAATAATACGGTAAGTTAAAAAAAAGTTTTAATAAAAAAGAGTAACTAATAATTTTTTTTTTTTTCTAGTGAATATCAAATCAATTTCGATTTTTAAAGTGCCAATTTAGCTGAAAGGAGAATATGCGAAAAAAAACTAACAGATCCAAATGAAAAATTTGACTCAAAGATTTATTGAATAAGTCGTATAAGTATAATAAAATGTAGTGTCCGACACAATTGGCAAAGCTTCCACGTCAGTGCATGGTGGGCTCCTGTAAAATATAGATAAAGGTTAAGGATTATATTTATTGAACCACATTTAGTACTCTTTTGGATTGCAAACAAATTTTTAAGATTGTAAGTAATTTATTTTAAAAATTAATTCACTTTACATACATAAATTAATTTTCTACTTTTCGCTGTTGAGCAATTTAATTTAATTATCAAGAAAAAGTCATACAAAATACTTGTCAGTGCTAATTATAAAACGCTGTTATGTCCAAACCACTATCTTGATTTGGTGGATTGAAACGGATCTCAGTCTTAATTTAAGTACTCGTATTGATCATTATAATCATTTTTAATACAGATAAATATTTAAAAAAAAAATTTATATAAAACACGTTTGAAAAATTTCAGTCGATTTTTTTTTTTTGAAACGTGTCCCATATGAAATTTTTTTCAAATATTTATCTATATTAAAATTGCTTGTAGTGTTCACTACCAGGACTTAATTCAAAACTCAAAACCGTTTTCCATTTCACCAACCATTTCAATCAACTAAATCAAGATATTGGTTTGGAAATAACAGAATTTTATAAGAACACTTTTAAGAACTTAAAGAAGAAATCATACAAAATACTTGTAAGTGCTAGTTATAAAATACAGTTATGTCCCAGCCACTATCTTCATTTGGTGGATTGAAAAGACTCTCATTCTTAATTTAAGTACTCGTATTGATCATAATAATCATTTTTAATTCAGATAAATATTTAAAAAAACATTCATATAAAACACGTTTGAAAAATTTCAGTCGATTTCTTTTTTTTAAAACGTGTCCCATATGAAATTTTTTTAAAAATATTTATCTATTTTAAAATAGATTGCATCTAGTGTTCACTACCAGGACTTAATTTAAGACTCAGACTCAGAATTCAATCAACCAAAACAAAATCTCGGCCGAAAATAAATTAATTTCTTTGTTTTTTTTAGATCTACAAAAACTATGAGAATAAAATAAAAGCAGAAGGAACAAAGATTGATAAATCAGAGGAAGCCTTCATGTCAAAAAGGCAATTTCAAATCATACTTCCATTCTAAAGGTTTTAAAATCGTATTTAATAGAAATCTAAGAAATAATTTCTCGGCATAGTATTTTCATTCCATTTATTTAAAAAAAGTATTTAATTTACAAAGCCACATAAAGATTTAAATTTTTTAATTGTATCAATAATTGAAATTACAAAATTCTCTACATGTTCAAATTTATGAAAAAGTAATTGTTAAAGGTCAATGATGTACAATTATTAAGTTATTAAACAATAAACTTAAGAATAAAAGTTACTTGTAACAAAAATAAAAATATATACCTTTAAAATACTTAGATTTGATTTAAGTTTAGTTTAGTTTTCTCTTAAGATTCGTTGTTGCGATAGTACTGCTATAGTGGATCAAGAATAAAAGTGTACATAATTTTTGATCTAAAAAAGTAATGTAGTTATACCCAAATACAAGCAATTTTGAAAATTTATATAAAATATGTAGAAAGTCATACAAACATCACAATCTGTGAAATTATTATATTATCAATAAAACAAAGCAGAAACTAAAACAAAATATTTTTATTTGTTTCAAAACACTTAAAAAAGTTCAACGAATATGAAGTTAAAAGGCATTGAAACAGTTTCATCATACACATTAAAAGCCGATTTTCCGGTAGTTTCTTAAGAGGAACTCCACAATGACCAGGATTAGCCGCGGAATTGTCTGGAATAAAACAAAAATGTAGGTACAGCCACATATTGAAAAATTGCAATATTCAATAAATAAATAATGGTAACAAAAGGAAAAAAAAGTATAAACTTAAAAGCTTTTGGACTGTGTCTTCGGAACAGGTTGTATAATAAAGGCGGTTGATATCTTTTTGTAATCGGAGCTTGATACTTTCAAAACAAGCATGAAATGTTTTAACAGAAAAGGATTATTGAAAAAATCACTCTTGAAACACACTTATTTGGAATGTGGTATATGTATTCCAAGAGTTATTTTTTTTTAGTACTACTTCCTTGGAATAATTGTTGGTGTTTATTTTGAGAGTAGGAAGTGCTGATTCAAAAAAGGTATCAACCGCCTTTATTGGAGAACCCGTTCCAAAGATACACTTTAAAAGCTTTTCCCTGTTCACTTGGAAAAGTAAAATCCTAAAATTGATTGGGGTGTATCTTTGGAACTGATTATCCAAAATACGAAATTGATACCTTTTTGTATTATGCTCTTGATACTTTCAAAGTACCTAAGCATCAACCGAAAACAGATCAATTTCCAAAACTTAAAATTTAACACTTACATTGTTGAAAAATTATTTTGAAGGAGCACCAGCATATCCAACAGTTTGCTGGACTGAAGCTCTAGACTGGGGTTAAATGAAGTTATGTATGTATAGTACGTTTACTTGTAGGTATAAGCTGCTGCTTTGAGCTAAAGAAATAATTTAAAAAAAATCTTTTTTTTCTTGCAATTTTATAAGTTCTAGTTGCAATTTACTCGTTCACGATGGGAACATCAACACAGTAATCGCTGTTTGACAACTAGAACTGGTGGACCAGGGATTTTGAAGCCACTAATTTTGAAGATCTTGACTCTCTTCACCTAATGACAAGATGAAGAAAGAAAAATAGTTCCTAATTATCTTTTATTTATTTAATAAAAACAAACTATTTACGTCCAAGAGCACTCACAATATCGCACCCACTTTTATTAAACTTTTTAATAACATCACAGTTCAATTCTTATGGAAATTTTTTTTTAATGAAATGTTTCACTTCTTTGTTTTACAAAAATATTAATTTTATTATTGTTTAAATTGTTTGAAATATTAATTTTTAATCCACACTTCTCAAATCACATACTTTTTATGACAGTTTCTGTCATTTAGTGTATACATCCAAGTTCAAGGGTTTGCCGCCAGAGCACTGCCTTCAGTTGTCAATAAGTGAAAAGCTTTATTTTTCCCCCTTTTTTTTGTTTAATCTTTGTCGTTTTGTTTTCAGATTTTAATTGAGACTCATTTCTGAAGTTAAAATGTTTTTATTCTTGTTTTTAGGCAGCGTTCTTATGCTTTAGATTATTCACCTCTCAACTAATTTCACAGCTTCTTAATAAGTAATTTTTCGAATTGTTCACCACTCACAAACTTTGTCAACCACTACCAAACAGACCAGCGTTGCCAGTTCAAACATACAAATTATTGAAAGAGCAACGAAAACAAACCAGGGGTGGAATCGGTTAAGGCGATAGTTGACTGTCGCTGATTTGATAATCAATTTTGATTATCAAAGGGTTTGAATTTGATGAACACAATTATTGTTTTTATGCGTTGCAAATTAATTATATGTTGATGGAAACCCATCATGAGCTTTAAATAAGTACCCGATATTTATATTTTTATCATTTTAACTTCATTATTTACAAAAAAAAAAAGAAGGAAAAAATAGAAAAAAAAGTTGGGTACCAGCAGAACTCGAACCTGGATCCTTCGAGTCCATCCTATACCTGGAGTACATTTCTCAAAATTTCTCATATGGATTAAGAACGATACTAAAAAGATAGAATAAAGAGTCGGTGATTTTAACTTAAGTAAAATGTTAGGGGATAGTACGATGCTAGCTGGAGAAATACTATGTAAAATGCCTTGTCAAGCTCTAGGCGAACATCCCAAAAGCATCAAGGGGACCAGCTGGCGCTTTAATGCAAATGGATTGCCAATAAAATTGTTTTCTTTTAAACACTTAATTTGTTCGTATGGTATTTGAATAAAATGCAAACGGGTTTTGTGAGTTTCTTTTTATTTACTTACCGCCGTAATATTCACAAAGTTTAAAATCGGTTTAAATTCAATAGTCGGTTTAAAATTTTTAAACCGTAATTTTTAGTCGGTAATATTCACTCATTTTAACCGATGTATAACCAAAATGTTAAACCGAATGATCGGTTTAATGACGATAAACCGACTCCAACTTAAACGAGGCATTTTCGTATTGTTTAGATACGGTTTAAAATCTTGTAGCTTATATTCATTTATTTTATTGCTTTATGAGTTAATTCAGACACCGTAAAATATTAATTTACAAAATGTGTGCGTGTTCTGTCATTTTATCACCCTATTTTGCATTTAAAATTTTTCTATTTTCAAGATGGAAAATGATATTATTGAAGAAATTGTGCACTTGATGATAACATCATCCTCGTCGTCAAGTGACGAAGATGAAGAAAGAGAATTGCCTATTAGGCGTCCGTATTGAATGATGCAACGCGCGAAGATCGATTGCTACGACGATGCTGACTTTCGCAAATATTTTCGAATAAACAAAAATGCATTTTCTTTTTTGCTACATTTGATTTGCAACGACATCTACGGTGATCCGAACCGGTGGGTGTCAATTTACTTCGCTAATTCATTTCATTTCCCGAATTACTGTTCACATATTAGGTCACGCGAATTGTCTACGGAGGAGAAATTGCTAGCAGTGGTACGTATGATGGCCGTTGGGAATTTTGAGCAAACATCGGCAGCTTATATTGGAATTGCACAGAGCACATTGTCGAACATTTTGCCCCAAGCTTGCGACGCGATATTGAAACATTTAAACAAATTTGTGCACATGCCACGCAATGAACAAGAGTGCATTCAAAAGGCGGCTGATTTTGCGGCATTGGCGACTTTTCCTCATTGCATAGGTGCTACTGATTGCACCCACGTCAAAATCACTTCACCTGGTGGCGATATAGTGAGTGTTTTTTTTTCTTCTATTTTTAATTGTTTCTTGAATTCGTATTATTTTCATTTAAAAGAGCGAAGAGTTCAGAAATCGCAGAGGTTACTTTAGCTTCAATGTGCAAACCATCTGCGATGCTGATCTTCGCATTCAAAACTCCGTTGTTCGTCATTAGTTTGAGGTAATTTACGCAAAACATTTATTTTGGCATTTCTATACGCAACTACATTAAATATTTTTGTTAGGCTGCTGCATTCGGCAATTATGTGATTGTTGGTGATGCTGGATACTCAAGCACACCGTATTTGTGCACGCCATGCACTCATCGGTGTGGTAGAGTTGACCAATTGACTGCGCCGGAAAAGGCATACCAAAAGTCATTGCTGACGACACGCAATACGGTCGAGCGTTCGTATGGTCTCCTGAAAAGGCGGTTTCCCATTCTGATGTATGGCATCCAAGTGCAACGAGTGGCAGTCATACAAAAAATTATAGCAGTGTGTGCTGTTTTGCATAATATATGTATAGATATGGGAGACTTAAGCGTAACCGATATACCATTATCGAGTTCAGCAAATGTGTTACTGGGGCTGGAACCAGATCAGGAAGAATTTAATTTGCAACAAATGGTTTCAGGAATGCCTGGAAGACGCAATGCAGTGGCAGTGGACGTTATCGTTGAAATTTTTGCCCAACGTCAACACCGATGAAAAGGAAAAGATTTAATGTGGGTTTGTGTCTATATAATGTAAATAAACACGAGTGAATTAATTTTATTTAAATATATGTAACATGGTAAATCGAAAAAATAATATTATTTTTATTTGTTGTTCCCGTAATTCAGCGCATTAACAAAACTGTTCAGTTCTTGGTTGTTTCGACAGTGGTTTGTAGTTATATTGTTGACATCGGCGGTTCTGTCGGTATGTTACGAGCTAAGTTTGAAATGTCACTGATGCTCTGAAATAAAAAAAAACAATGATTAAACGAACAGAAAGATAGTAAAATAGAAATATACCATAGTTTGATCCAACTTTGATGTTGCTTTGGCCCAAAATTCTACCTGTTGGCGCTTCAACTTTAATTCTTCTTGCTTCACCAGCAATTCCTGTTCCTTTAATGGAATGCATACTTTATGCCATTCAGAACGTCGCTCCATCTCGCCCTCTACCAAGGCCCCCTTTTTTCCATAATATTCAATGCGATTGACTGGAGTGGAATTGGCTGAAGAGGTAGTGGAATCATTGCTGTTGTTGTTCATTTTGTTACGTCCCGTTCGCTTTTTTGCACGTCTATGCTGCTGTGTTGTCGAAAAAAATTGGGCATTGGGAAATAATGCTGGCTGACTACTTGCTGGTGTGTCACAAAATGTTGCTGTTGACGCAACAACAGCATCTATGGATGCGGAATCAAGACCATTAGATGCACTATCAGCAGGAGGTGCCAAAAGTTGCGACTCGGTGTCAGAATTGAGAAGTGTCGATAGATTTTTCGATATTATTTCTTCATTTTCACTTTTCTTCTCATTTTCACCACCCTCCGCATTCGCTTTTTCGAGAACGCTCATAGCGTAAGTAATCGTAGCATCACTGTCGGTGGAGGACAAGCCAGTCGTTGAAAGCTGCACTATTCCCGAAAACAGCATGACTGACCTAGTCAGTTTAAATGAAACCGTACATTTTTAGTGGTATTTTGAGAAATGGCACCGCCACCGGTCTCCAAAACAGTAGCTAGGTGGTGACTTGGCAAGTTTTTTAAGATCTTTTTTTATATTATAGCTTCGTTCTCGCAATTCAATATCCGTTCGTTGCTGACAGAGTGAAAGAATGAAAAATTAGGATGAGACTACCCTCGAAAGGAGAGATAGAAAGAAAAACTCACTGCAACGCCTGGTGTTGCATTCAAAATTCGGGCAATATCCTCCCAACCGCGTATACGACCGTACGGCGTTATTTTGTTGGTTACCATAGTATTGATGTCGCTGGCCAACACAAGGTCACACAACAAATCAGTTTCAAACTGAGTAAACAGCTTGGCCCGAGTAGGTTTCTCTCGTTTTTTTTTTCTTTTGGTGGCACTTTCTGACCTTTTATGATAATTTTATATTTCTTGTCCATTTTAATTCCACACAATTAAAACACAAAATTCAACAAACGTCAGGAAAATTAAAAATAACAAGAAATACTTTTGAGTTTTGACAAGAAAATCATTTATTTAAGTTTTTACATACTTGCGATACTTTGCGACGATCGGTTTAAATCATATAATTTCTTCAAACTAATCTGACATAAACGGAATGACTTTATTTGCTTAAACTGAGTGAATATTACCAATTCAAACGAGAATTTTTCGTTTAAATTATATCGGTTTATGTCAGTTAAAGGTAGTCGGTTTAGGACCTTTTAAACCCCGTGAATATTACGGCCGTTAACAAATATTATTTGAGGTATCATAGGTAGGTACATTGGGTAAGGATGTTCCAGAATATTACCTTTATTCCTTGTTTTCTTCCTGAGCAATTGAAATTTGTTGTAATTTCTCGTTCGTTCGCATAGAAACTTTGCTTTGGAGTACCTATATATATATGCAAACAATACTGTTCACTTATATTTTATTTTAACTTAATAACTTTTTTCACTTTTTTTCATTTTACTATCGATTTATGGCGGAGTTTAGCTAACACAACTTATCTTTCTCAAAAATATTAAGCAAAATGTATGAAAACGACACCTAAATAGCTGTCACCCAAAAACTATAGCAAAAAAGTGATAGTCAATTTGATAATCACCTTACGTGGAGCAAAAGCATTTATTTTAATGATCAACAGTCAACTATCGCCTTAGCCGATTCCACCCGAGGAACAAACTCAATTGTAGCTTTTGCAAACTTAATCAATACTCCGCTAACTGAATTCTATTCCTTTCAAAAGTTTTAGCTACAAGAACAAGTTCGTGCCATCCAGTCTCAGTCGTGCATTATATTTTAATAATATTTATATTTTTTAATAACAGCCAATAAAAAATTATTTTATTATCACTTTCTTTCCAGTATTTTGTGTGTACTTATTTACTGAGCTTCATTAAAACTTCATCTAAACTAGGACCATTGTTTTATCTAGTAAATGCAAGTGTAAAATTCTCTAACAGGTACTAAGCAAAAGAATTTTTAATTTTATTAATTTAAAAACTAATATTTCGTTTTGTTTTAATAAAATTAAGTACCTAATACAAAATCTGGAAACAAATCATAAATTTTAAAAACTAAATATTCTTGGAAAAGGGCCTGAACGGGATTAATGACATTTTTAAAAGCGGGATTATAAGACATTAGGGTATTGAATGCGAGGTATTGTAAAAGTATAGTTCTAAACATTACCTTAAAACTTTTGTATTGGGACTTTTGAAAAATGAAATTTAAAAAGTGGGACTTAGATACACTCCCGTTTTTATATTTCCTTAGCTAAGGTTTTGAGTAATTCCATACAAAAAATATGGTATAATAGTTATAGCCATTTATTAAATTACTATAAAATGACAAATTTCCAATTCCAAGTGATTCAAAGCAAGTATTTTTCGAAATATTATTTAATAACTAATAATTAACATTTTTATATAACTAAACATAAGAAACTCTTATTGAAATGTTAATTGATTTAGTCTCTGTTCAGTGTTAAGCAAACACCTTGAAGAACCCAATGGCTAAGATCTTCGTGAGTTTCCAAGTTCGCTTCAAAAACCAATCCGATTCCCATCGCATTTCTTCTCAAAGATGTTGTATATACTGGAGCTCGGAAAGTATTCTACATCAAAAATATCAAATAAGAACATTATTGATAAACCGATTATATTTATTATTCATTAAAAATAATGATAAATTCATTTTTTTATTTTAAAAGCAACAATCGTAGAGTTTGGCAGTGACTTAATCACTGCATTAACTAAACAAAGTACTTTGAAATAGAGCTTAACGTAACATTTTTAAAGAAAACATTTCGAAAACAAAATAACATTAAGTTTTTAAAAGAAGTGATCATTATTTTATTTACTTATGGCCAGTTTCACAGTGGAAGTTTAAACTGAAGTTTAACTGATCCTGAATTAAAGTTCAAATTTAAAGTTCACCTCGTTGGTTTTCACGGCAGACGTGGATTTGTTGATGGACTTGATTACGAGGCACGAAAATATTAAAGAAAATAAAAACACAAATATGCATTGCAAAGAAAAAGCAGAGACATGAGAGTCAAGGAATTCAATTCAAAAAGTGTTTTCATTATAGTTCTTCAGACTTGCTAAAAAGAAAGTAGGAAAATATAAAAAAGCAACAAAAAAAGCAACTAGCGCAGAAGTGATTTGTTCTCCATCGGAAGCGTTTTTCTTTTGTCATTCTCATAACGAATGTTAAATTTTCCTCGTCACCAATTTTGTATGGAAATATTTATTAATAATATAAAATCCCAGTTGTCAATTTAGATTTGAGTATGATTTTTTGTATTGAACTTTGAGCTGAAGTTTAAACGACAGAATACATGCGTTAAAATTGAACTACAGAATGAACTTGAGTTTAAACTAAAATTAGAGTTTAAACCAGTACTGTGGAACTGGCCATTATATTTATAAAAGCACAAGTAGAAAGAGACATTCCCTGAATGCTTAAAAGTTAAAACCATTGAAACATAAATAATTTATGTTGCTGTTAGCTAATTTTTAATTTTGGTTTTAATAGTAGCTTATAAGATCTTAGCTAGTGTCCGATTTCTTTTATTTTGTTTTTCAAAGGTTACTTATACAATTACCACTTTAAACTACCCACACACTTTTTTGTCTACCCACAGTTTTTGAAAAAAAGACGAAATATGAAATAAACGATTATTTTTAAATTTTATTAATCTTTTCTATGGGTCTCTTTTTGAACATTATTGACCACCCTTTGACATTTCTATCTATTTTTATTTTGAAAAATAACCATTGTGGAAAACATCATTGTCTTAATAATTCTAAAGGCTTTTTTTTAATTTTGCAACAAAAACAAAATAAATAGTAAATTAAAAAAAAAATTTGTATTTTTTTTTTTTTTCAAAATTAGGAAAAAAACTACTTCTAGGGGTGGTCAATAAAATTCAAAAAGTGGTCAATAATGCTCAAAAAGATACCAATTGAAGGGATTAATCAAAATCGATTTTCTCGGAAACTGTGGATTGGCAAAAAAAAAATGTATGGCAAAAAAAAATGTATAGGTTTTCAAAAATGATGATTTAATTGATCGTCTTTTACAAAAAAAAATTGAATACTTCTTTGGGCCAAGTTAACACAGCTAAATGTTTTAGGCAACAACTTGTGAGCTATTATTAAAACCAAAATTAAAATTACAATTTTAATTAATTAAAAACCTGCAATTTAAGTCGGTGCACCTCTATAGGTATGACAGCTAAAAGAGGGAGATCTTCAACAAGAACCTTTGGATGCGAACGAGCCAGTTCTTTTCCATTAGAATCCCATCGAGCACCCTCAATAAATAATCCATGAACATAACACCCCTATCAAAATATTAAGTTAATAATTCTTTAACAATTAAAAACAATAGTTACCATTGCAGGCCGTTCTTCAACATCATCAGGATTTACAAAATGAGTAACACAAGTGTACAGCGTTGATTTATCTAACGGCCATCCATTTTTTCTGCACGCGATCTGGGTAAAGGTTAAATTAAAGACTTGTTAAGAAAAAAATCTAATTAAGACCAAACGTTTTTAACCGTTAAGTTGAGACACAATTTAAAAAAAAAAACAGGCAATCATTTTTTTTTCTCAAAATAAAAAAAAAATCTAGTAGTAAAAAAAAAAAATTTCGAAGAAGTTAAGTCAAAACTGTTTAATTTTAGAGTAAAATAATAATGGAGTCATACACTTCACTTTGGTGTACAAATATTCTTTGATTTCACTTCCTTAACGTCTCAAAATTTACAGTTAAAGTGTGTGATGGCTTTAAATGATAACTATCCATGGTGCCTTAAAGTAATTTTTGTGGAAGTTATGGGTCAAAATGGAATATATTTCGATAGAAAATTTAATGAAGTCATAAATTTTACGTTTCTATCAAAAAGTCTTTGACTGTGCTTCCGTCTCAAAACTTTGCAAATTTTAATTTTCAATTATGGTTGTCAATGAAAGCTATGTATGTATATAAATCGACCTAACATGCTACAACGATTTTATTTATAGAGATAATTTTGTTTCTTATGAATCTTAGTAAAAAAAAATGTAATTCTTAAAAACGCATATATATGTACAAGTACACGTACATATGATATAACATAAAACTTACCTGCACAACAGCAGTAAGATAGCTTTCGGGTATATGAAGTCCTGCTAACCATATGACCATAGGTTCTCCCGATAACGACCAATAATGATACTGTGTTGCTCGATTCTAAGAAAAGGAAATAATAAAATAGGTATTAGGCAGTAGACGTGCAACTTAAATAAATAAAATGATAACTTTAAACATTTAGTACTGCATTACCATCGTTAAGTAAACAATTATAACAACGAACTTGTCAAAAACAAAAAAATATTAAAGACTTTAACTTCTCGTCTCTGTCTCGTCATGCGAGACCGATATCGAAACCGAGACTTTTCTCGTCTCGTGGCCAGCCCTACATAAAATTACTTTGACTGGATTCCTTTTGCTTACTTTTTTATATTGAAGCATAAAGTTATTTGGCTCTCTAACAATCGGATAGCAAAATTGTATTTTTCAATAATCTGTAGAATATTATAATTTGAATGTCACTTTCGTTTATGTTTGAATATGTTTTTGATATTTTTATTTTTGTATATCGAACATTTCTAAATTAGTTTTAATTTTATTTAACGTTTATTTCAAAGGAATGTTGACAAACAGTAATGTTTGACTTTGAAAATATTTATGCCTATGAATAACTTTATCTGAATTCTCGAGGATTAAATACTAACATGACTGCTTATCTGAATATTGAAGACATTGAACTGGCCCTTACCCTGAGGCTACACGAGCCAGTACTGGCAAGCCAGTTGGCTACATAGATTGACTGTCAAGTTCGTATACGTGAATATGCTGTGACGTAGGCGGCACACAACTTGTAAGCAAGTTGCTTTCAAGTATCTGCGGTCACGTTCAGCTTTTAAATATACAATTTTATTGAATATGCTTTGGCAGCGGACTTCGATTAGTTCTTACTTAACAAAAAATGACGTCGAATTCTTCATCAAGTCTTGCGATGGTCAAAGCATAATACTGCAAATGCGTTGACGGATGCATTGACAGACTTTTCTGTCGCGTCAAAGTAACATGGATTGATTATCTAATTCAAAAATTTCGATTTTTTTAAAATAATTCAAAAAAAAATGTCGATGCTTTGGAGGTTTTTAAATCCATTATCTTGAAGCCATCCTTTAATGGAATTTGACAGTTCATACGTTGACAGATAGGTAAGAAACTAAATCACACCAAAACCATAAATGTTAAAAAAGTAGCCAAGTTCTTCTATATACATATACTTTACGTAACAAGTCAGCCGTAAAAAGTAATGAGATCTAAAAGTACGCCAAGTTTTAAGTTTATATACTTTACTTTTGGTGACGCTCACAGCCCAGGATGGGCTTCGGCCTCAACTAACAAGCCCCTCCAGCTAGGTTTGATCGGGGTTTGATTCGAAGACTCGTCGGACAGGTGCGTTGCTGTCCATACGCTCCACGTGCCTCAGCCATCTCAGCCGCTGTATTTTCAGCTTTTTGACCAGGTCAACGTCGCTGTATAGCCCGTATAGCTCGTCGTTGAATCTTCTCCTCCATACTCCTTCGATACACACCGGACCGAAAATCACACGAAGAATCTTCCTCTCAAAGCACGCTAGCAGATTTTTATCCGCATCTTTCAGTGTCCATGCTTCTGACCCATAAAGCAGGACCGGGATGATTAGGGTTTTGTATAAAGTCTCCTTGGTTCTCTGAGAGAGGGCCTTACTACTTAAATGCCTTCTTAGACCGAAGAAACAGCGGTTGGCAAAAGTAATTCTTCGCTTGATCTCTGCACTGATGTCATTCTGCGATGTAATAGTGGAGCCCAGGTAGACAAAGTCCTTGACAACTTCGAAGTTATATCTGTCCATCGTGATATTTTGCCCGAGTCGACGATATTGAGATTCCTCTCTCTATGACAGCATATACTTCGTCTTGTCCTCATTAACCGCCAATCCCATTCTAGCCGCCTCCGATTCAATGCTCGCAAATGCCCCTGCCACAGCTCGCTTCGTTCTGCCGACAATGTCTATGTCATCCGCATATGCAAGAAATTGAACGGACTTTTGATAGATTGTACCGCTGGTGTTGACATGTGCGTTGCGTACAATGGCTTCAAGAACGATGTTGAATAGGTTGCATGATAACGCGTCGCCTTGCCTCAATCCTTTCTCAACATCAAAGGAATCGGTGGTGTTCTTACCAATTTTGACGGAGCAGCGAGATTTCTCCATCGTCATCCTGCACAGGCGGACGAGTTTGGCAGGGATGCCGAGACTCGACATGGCTCTGTATAATTCGTCCCTTTTCACGCTATCATACGCGACTTTAAAATCGATAAAAAGGTGGTGTGTATCGATCTGGAATTCCCGGGATTTTTCTAAAATCTGTCGGAGTGTGAACATTTGATCGACGGTTGACTTGCCTGGCCTAAAACCGCACTGATAAGGGCCGATCAGATCGTTGACAAAAGGATTTAAGCGGTCACACAGGATGGCCGACAAGATTTTATAAGCGACGTTTAGGAGACTAATTCCTCTGTAGTTGGTACATTTCAGAACATCTCCCTTTTTATGGATGGGACACACTATACCGAGGTTCCATTCATCGGGCATACTTTCCTCCGACCAAATTTTGCAGATGAGCTGGTGTATGCTCCTAGCTAATTCCACACCCGCTGATTTAAATAGTACGGCTTGTAAGCCATCCGCACCAGCAGCCTTGTACGACTTAAGTTTGGATATCGCCAGCCGCACTTCGGTTAGGTCGGGTGGACGGAACTCTTGGCCATCATCGTCCAAGTTGAATGGAGCGTTCTGCCTATTAGCGGCATCTTGGCTGTCTTCGCCATTAAGAAGTCTAGAGAAGTGTTCTTTCCAGATCCTCCTAGAGAAATCTGTTATTTAATGATTACTGACTTAAATTGAGTTCGTTTACTTGGCAAGTTTTCATTTCAAAATTGAGTAATTAGGTAAAAAAAGAAAACTTGCCAAGTAAACGAACTCCATTTAAGTCAGTAATCATTAAATAACAGATTTCTCCGATAATATTGAGGTTCTTCCTTTACTTAAAATATTTGATATTTAACATTGACAAACTTAGAACTTGGCGTACTTTTAGATCTCATTACTTTTTACGACTGACTTGTTACGCAAAGTTAATTTAGATAGAAGAACTTGGCTACTTTTTTAACATTTATGTTTTTGGTGTGATTTCATTACTTTTTGCAGTTTCTTTATATCAGGAGAAGTGGGTTGAATAAACGCCCAATCAGAGCCTTTCAAGCAAAGTAAGTTTTTAATTTATGTTTTTTGTATGTAGGTACTACAAGGCCTAACCATCTACCAATTTTTATAGGTTAGAAGTTTTCTATTGAAATGATAATAATTGATAAGAAGTGGGTGGATAAAACGCCCCTGCTTGCAAAATTTCATGATTTCAACTTTTTCTTTGTATACAGCTGAAAACTAGCCCATTTACCAAATTTCATAATCCTGCACCAATCGGACGTGCTCTCAATATATTTAATATTAATTCTGTGAAAATAATTGGTTGCCACGCTACTGAATGTAAAATCTCAAATTTTTAATTTTCACTTTGCTTGTATGTGAAGTCCTTCGCTCTACCATATTCCATCATTCTACGACAACCAGAAGTTCTCTACATAGTTGTTTTCAATTATGAGAAAATGAGCGGATGCTACGCCCCCTGAATACTAAATATCAAATTTTAAAATGTAGACTTTGTTTGCATTTTAAGTTCTTCCGCTCCACCAAATTTCATCATTCTGCGACAATCAGATATGCTCCTTATAATTGGTGTCAATTCTATGCAAATGGGCGGTTGCCACGCCTCTGAATGAAAAATCTCAAATTTTAAAATTTTGAATTTTATTCCACTTCTAGGCTTACTGTTCTACCAAATTTCACTATTCTACTTCAATCAGAAGTGCTCCTCATAATTGATATCAATTATATTCAAATGGGTGGGTGCCACGCCCCTGAATGTAAAATCTCAAATTTTAAAATTTTGTCTTTGCCCGCACTTAAATCCCTGCGGTCTACGACAGTCAGAAGTGCTCCAAATAATTTATATCAATTCATGAGATGTTTTATTAAATTTATAAATATGGATGAAATCTTTTATCAGTCTCTCAGGCTGGCAAGTCATGTTTTAGTTCAGAGGAAATGTTTAGTTTTTTGAATATTATTTCCCATTTTCCCAGAGTTTCAATATTATGGTTCCTCAAGTTAAAATTTCGACTATTCATATGATAATATACCCACCACCCCCTACAAAGTTTGTTCTTGTTTTTTTTTTGTTTGCGCCTGTAGTAGGTAAAGTACATGAACGTTAATGTTCGATAAAATGTATGAAAGATGGTTAATTATTGTCTGCTAGAAAAGTTGTCTACTTTTTTAGATTTTTGCTTTGTAATACAAGGAATGAAAGTTTTAGCCGAAAATTAACACAAACAATAGACAGTACATTTCTTTCAACAACTAATTTTAAATTACATTTATGAATTCGATGATTCATAACTTAATTAATGGCAAAACAATGCTAAGATGATAATTATTTTCCTGTCTCAATAAAATCAGAGAATATAACCAGTGGCGGATCCAGGGGGGTGGCTATAGGGGCTAAAGCCCCCCCCACAGGCGGTTCTTAAAATTGATTGAAATATAGAAATCAGAATCTGGAGTCAGAAAAAATGACGAGGCTGGGGCTACGCAATTTATATGCTACGTTTTCTTTTTCTAAGCCCCAAATTAATTAGGTTGGGGCTGAATTCTGAAGGGAATTGTACAAAAAAACAAGTTCGGGGCTACAGATAATTGACAGAAAATTGGGACGAAAAAAAAAAACAGCTCGCGAATAGGGCTTGACAAGAATTGAACAAAAAAACGTGGTCGGGGCTAAGCAAATAATTCCTTTAAAACTTACCTTATTCCAGAAAATGTTTCCGCTTGACTCAAGGGACTGTCAAGTCCAAGTAGGGGCTAAAGCTTAAAGAGATAATTGAAAAAAACGGGGTCGGGGCTTAACAATTAACATGCCAAACGAAAAAATAATTCACCCAAAGAACTTCGCTAACTTTGCAAAAAAACGAAATTGGGGCTAAGACCCGTGAATAATTTGGGAACAACAAATTAAAATCTGAGTTTTCTCTGGGCACTCAGAAAATCATGCGTGTGAATATTTGCAGTCACTCTAGACTGACGTACAAATTTACTGACAGATTTTTTCTTCTGGTAGTTCAAAGCTTGACGTGGCAGAAAATTTAAGGTATATACATTTTTTTTCTATCTCCACTTAAAAATATTTTAAATGTTAACTACTACAGATGTTATTGTATGTTATATTGAAATCATTTTAAACCGGGGATAGAAGCTGATATAAATGCACAAAAAACAAGGCTATTCTAAAAGGGAAAGTGGGAATGCCAAAATTAAATTATTTATATAACTGTAGATTTTCACAAAAAAAAAAAACCTTTAACGTAAACTAAAACTTTTTTATATTAGTTATGTATAAATTCTAAAAATATATAAACTATAAAATAAAATCAACATCGTCACAAAAGTTAAAATAATTTGTTCTTCAAGGGAAGCGTTTTTCTCTTTTCACTCTCACAACGAATTTCCTCGTTAGTCGAAAACAAAAAAAAAAAAAATAATTTCAAATAGAAAGAAATATAATAATTTATTATTATTATAAAATGGCAGTTATCAATAAGATTTTAGAATGATAATAACGATTAAGTGTTCTGAACGCCGCACTGATAGACTAAGAGCCTACAGCAAATTTTGGGAGTGGATTGCTAGCCAATATATGAGTATGATGGTTTGTAGGTGCAAATATCGCGGTATCAAAAACAACCGTCTGGAAGTTTTCTTTTTCAGCCTTTAGTGGGGTTGGCAGTTTGAAAATAGCGATTTTCCAGTTTATTTTTTCATAGGTATTACCACTTCAATAAATTTTAAAAATATATAATGTGATGCTCTGTCATTTTCTTTAAGTCAAAACGTCAAAATCTTGGCAATCCGACCAATAGAACTCAAGATATTTTAAGCGAACCATAATCGATTTTTTTGGAGACTTTGTTTTGTTGATTTTTTGTGTTTTATAATTCTCCAAGAAAAAGACGATAAGGTCCTCTTAAAAAACTTATATTTTGAGTTCTATTGGTCGAATTGCCAAGATTATAACGTTATAATAATATGTTTTTTATGTTATAATAATATGTTTTTTTAAATTTATTGAAGTGGGAATACCTCTGGCAATATAAACTGGAAAATCTCTGACAAATAAAGTGGAACCCCCACCTCCACAAAAACGTTGAAAAAGGAACCTGAGAGACGGTTGTTTTGGATACCGCGATATATGCACCTACAAACCATCGTACTCATATTTTGGTTATCAATCCACTCCCAAAATTTGCTGCCGGCTCTTAGGCTATGAAGTTTAAATGGCAGAATACATTCGTTTAACTAGAACTACAGAATTATCTAAGTTCAAGGTTTACTTTGAAACGAAATCAAGTGCTGAACTTAAGTTTAAACACTAATTGTAGTTTAACTTGTGAAACTGGCCATTAATGTCTCAAACTGGATCTACCAAGCCCCCCCCACAGCCTTATCCTAGATCCGCTACTGAATATAACCCAAATAATGACTTCTTTTAATAGTTTTGACAAAATGTTCTATTTGTGTATAGTTTGTTAGTTGTTGCACTCGGGGTATAGTTTTAAAATAACTTTCTTGAGAATTGCCTTTTATAAATAATAAATAACATGTCCAAAATTTATCAAAGAATTACCAATAAATGTCCCATCCAACTCCCGAGCGGTTTGCAGGTAGCTGGAGCCAGATTAGCCCAGTTAGATGGTAATTTTCCATTTAACAAGGAATTGGCAATATTATCAAGCATATTGTCCATTCCAATCTCACCAGCCAAAGCCTTTTTTAAATAGAAATACAAACGTTATTATTAATTTTTAATTTTCAAACCGGAAAAATCAAGAAAAAAAATAATTTAGTTTTTTTTTTTTTATCGTGACAGCTTAAGTTACCTTTCGTAGAAGTTCCAAGGTTTTTCGCATACGAAGAGTAAGTAAATTAAAACGTTCAAGCTCTTGTAATAGTACAACTCCAGTTGGTGTTATATTCATTTGAAACATTTTCTTTATTCGCCAAACTTCAAAATATTGCGGAAGTTTACTCAAAATGTCGGCTGCGATGCTATCAACGAAATCTTCGCGGCTGGTGCCACCCAACACATCACCTAAGTTTAATTATGAAATAGATATTATTTATAGGTAATCTTTAAATTTTTCTGTAAGAAAATTCAAAATCAAATACTGAAATAATATGACAAATTTCAATCAAATTCAAATTTAAAAAAACTGAATTAAAAAAAATAGGGAAAACAAATTTCGATTTTTTCAAAATATTAAATGTTTTTATTTTTTAAGTTGGTATTTAATTTTTTCTTATCAAATAAAGTTTTTTTTTTTTTACTAATTTTTGAATGTGGTTTTTAAACAAGATATTGGTCAAAACAAATCATTTAAAAAAAAACTTTATTTGATAAGAAAAAAAATAAAAATATTTAATATTTTGAAAAATCGAAATAAATTATTTTTTAATTTGTTTTCATTATTTTTTTAATGCAGTTTCTTAAAAAACTTATAACTTAATGATAATCAATAAAAAAAAAAACAACAAAAACTCCTGAAGTTCGAGAGAGAAAATATATTAACTTAAAAATCGAAATAAATTACAATTAAAATGTTTTTTTATACATTTTTAAATGCAGTTTTTTAAAGGACCACTAAATCAATCAGAATTTTCAGAAAGAATAGCTGTAATAGTTCCAGAAAAAACAAATAAAATGTGAAGAGAGAGATGTAGAGGCACGGGTTAATGACCTCGGAAAAAAATTTGTTGGTCGATAATTTTTCCTTTCGGCATACACTTTCGATTGACGGGGTGTGCTATCCAAAAAACATTATGAGTTTTGGGAAAAAACGGACACCCTAATGTACATGTCGATGGAAAAAAAAAAGATAGTGATGGAACCAAAAATTGCTCAAAACATGATTTACCCTTAGTTGTATTATTCCATCCTACAACTTGAATCGCATGTTAGAAAAAGAATCATTTTTTTTAAATAATTATCGTATTTAAGAGTATTGGTAAAGGTACGGATGTTCCTTAATTGTTGTACATAATTTGTACTCTTAAATAAAATAAAATACTCAATTTTAGCTAAATGAAATTCACATACCCGTTTGTGGTTGTAAATCAATTAAATTACTCCAAATGGCTCTAGTTGCTTGAGTATAGTTTTCAATATCTGCATTTGCATGCAATCCAAAGACTTCAGGCGTATTAACTAACGGAAGTTGGTCCACATAAGCTATTTCCAAAATAAGTTCAAAGCATCGCCATCGTGTTAACCAAAGATCCAAGTTAACTCGTTTTAAATTTAAAAATTGAAACTTACCAGCTATATCATCTACATGATCCATATATAATGGCATACCATACTCGAAATTATCATCTTTATAAAAATAAAATGGTTGAAAACTGTCAAATATGAAATCACCCATATATTCATGAAGATATGTTTGAACAATACGTCGATCAAAATCATCGATAACTCGACCACCGTACATGACCTACAAAAAATATTAAAGTTAAGGTATGTATGTTAGAACTCATCAAATAGTATTCAAGTGACTATAAAAGAATAGTAGGCGTGTTTTTTCTCCTTAGTATTAAAGAAGTATTTCAATAGTGCAAAACAACAACAGCTTAGTCTTAATATAAAATATTCCATTGGCGCACATAAAAGATAGACGCTGAGTCCCGAAATGCATCAGATGCGCATTTGATACAAAGTCATATTGTTGCTTGTATTTTATTTAATTAAAACAACAATTTAATATTCAACTTTGAACAATGAAATAATTTTTATTTTATGACATTAAACTTTTATCTTTAACAAATTAAAAGGTTTCTCGCGAACTAGATATTTACTTTATTTTTGCAGCACCCTGCGTCGTCGTTGATCAAAAAGTATCTAAATGTAAAAGCTAAAATAGATACCAAAAAAATTCAGATAATTCTCTCTACCGACATCATCTCCATCTGTTGACTCAACCGCGTATTGTATTCGTGAAACACTACCAGCGAAGCGAATAATTTTTGACGTTTTGCTTTGTACTTTTTTATTATTCTGAATCAAAATATGGTTTGAGTCTGTCGATGGAAACAGAATAACTTTTTCCGTCTTTAAAAACAATAAAATATTTTCTTAATCTTTTAATTATTTTATATGGCCCTTCATAAGGAGATTCTAAACTTCTTTTTACTCTATCTCTTCTAATCAGGACGTGGTCGCAAGTTTCAAGACTCCTTGGGATGTGGACAGATTGTGTTGGAAATTTTCTTGTTTCTAGTGATGTGTTTGGTATATTTTCAAAGAATAGTTTTAATTGTTCTACCAAATTCGATTTGTGCTTTCAGTTGAATTTCTTGAAAAGTCTAGTGGCAATTAAATGTTTTCTCCGTAAAGGAGTTCAGATAGTGTTTGCTTTGTGTCATCTTTAACTGTGGTACGAATCCCAAGCAGAATTAATGGAAGTAGTTGTGTCCAGTTAATTCTATCTCGAGATGCACGAATGGAGGTTTTAAGTTGGCGATGAAATCTGTCCACCATGCCATTCGCTTGTGGATGATAGGCCGTCGTTCGTATTCGTGTTGTGCCTAAGAATCTGATCAGCTCTTTGAAAAGCTTTGATTCGAATTGCGAACCCTGATCAGTGGTGATAGTGTCTGGAACACCGAACCTAGAGACATGCTCATGAACGTACGTTCTGGCAATTGTTTCGGCATTTATGTCTCGAATGGGATAGGCTTCAGGCCATCTAGAGAATCTGTCTACGATCGTTAGTAGGGATGGGCCAAACTGCTAGTAATCGGTAACTTTTACTAACTGTTATTGCTACTTTCTAATACCTGTTAAAAATACCTTTTACTGAAATAACAGTTAAAAAACCAAAATTGACCTGGCAACTTGAAAGATCGAGAAAATGTTTTCTTATCTAATTTATGATTTTTCTGAACTGTGATTTCAGTTGTTGTTTATTACTAATTTTGCTTGTCTTTGATTATTCTTCTTATTTCAGAGTCATCACGTTAAGTCAACAAAAAAGTCTAGTTTGCAGAGATTTCGCACAAATTCTACAAAAGTTCCAATACTGATTTAGCTTATAAGTGATTTCAGAGTCATCGTATAAATTTAACAAAAAGTTGTTTTTTATTACTGATTTTGCTAAACTGCTATTTTATTTATTAGTTATTGCAGAGTTTTCACGTTATTTCAACAAAAGTTTCGATTTGAGAGTCATTACGTAAATTTAACAAAAAGTTGTTCTTTGTTACTGATTTAGCTTAACTGCGATTCTGCTTATTAGTTATCGCGTAAATTCGCAAAAAATTTCAATATAGGCTTTGCTTCGCAGTGATTTCGCTTATAAGTGATTTCAGAGTCATCTGTAAATTCAACAAAAAGTTTTTGTTTATTACTGATTTCGCTTAGCTGCGCTTCTGCTAAGTAGCTATTGCAGAGTTATTTTGTAAGTTCAGCAAAAATTTTAATACTGATTTTGCTTAACAGTGATTTCGCTAATAAGTGATTTCAGAGTCATCGTGTAAATTCAACAAAAAGTTGTTCTTTATTACTGATTAAGCTTAACTGTGATTCTGCTTATTAATTATTGCAGAGTTATAGCGTTAATTCAACAAAAATTTCAATACTGATTTAGCTTAACAGTGATTTCGCTTATTAGTGATTCCAGAGTCATCGTGTAAATTCAACAAAAAGTTGTTCTTTATAACTGATTTAGCTTTACTGCGATTCTACTTATTAATTATTGCAGAGTTATAGCGTTAATTCACCAAAAATTACAATACTGATTTAGCTTAACAGTGATTTCGCTTATAACTGATTTCAGAGTTATCGTGTAAATTCAACAAAAAGTTGTTCTTTATTACTGATTTAGCTTAACTGCCACTCTGCTTATTAGTTATTGCAGAGTTATGGCGTTAATTCGCCAAAAATTTCAATACTTGTTTTGCTTAACAGTGATTCCGCTTATTAGTTATTTCAGATTCATCGTGTAAATTTCATAAAAAGTTGTTCTTTATTACTGATGTAGCTTAACTGCGACTCTGCTTAGTCCCGATCTATATTGCCCGATATTTCCACGAAGATTTTTCCAGAAATCGTGTGAAATGTACACACAGAACGATTTTTTCCATGAGATTTTTTCCTTGTCTTCTTCTTTTTTTTATTTCTGTGCTCTTCATTTTGCATTGATATTCACTCACACCATAAACCCAATGGCACACTGACACCGAACACACACAAAAAACTGGAAAGAGGGCGAAAGAGAACATAAACAGACTGGAAAAATCGTTCGAGTTTTGTGGTACAAACGATTTGATCCCTACCCCTCACTTTTCACTCCCTTCACCAACGAACAAAAGATCGGCACTGGAAAAATCGTTCAATGTAGACCGGGACTTATTAGTTATTGCAGAGTGATCGCGTAAATTCACCAATAATTTGAATACTGATTTAGCTTAACAGTGATTTCGTTTATTAGTGATTCCAGAGTCATATTGTAAATTCAACAAAAAGTTGTTCATTATTACTGATTTAGCTTAACTGCGATTCTGCTTATTAGTTATTGCAGAGTTATCGCGTTAATTCGCCAAAAATTTCAATACTTGTTTTGCTTAACAGTGATTTCGCTTATTAGTAATTTCAGAGTCATCGTGTAAATTCAACAAAAAGTTCTTCTTTATTACTGATTTAGCTTAACTGCGATTCTGCTTATTAGTTATTGCAGAGTTATCGCGTAAATTCGCCAAAAATTTCAATACTGATTTTGCTTGGCATTGATTTCGCTTATTAGTGATTTCAGAGTCATCGTGTAAATTCAACAAAAAGATCTTCTTTATTACTGATTTAGCTTAACTGTGATTCTGCTTATTAAATATTGCAGAGTTATAACGTAAAATCACCAAAAAATTTCAATACTGATTAAGCTTAACAGTGATTTCGCTTAAAAGTGATTCCAGTGTCATTGTGTAAATTCAACAAAAAATTGTTCTTTATTACTGATTTAGCTAAACTGCGACTATGCTTATCAGTTATTTCAATACTGATTTTGCATTAGAGTGATTTCGCTTATTAGTGATTTCAGAGTCATCGTGTAAATTCAACAAAAAGTTGTTTTTTATTACTGATTTAGCTAAACTGCGACTATGCTTATCAGTTATTGCAGAGTTATCGCGTTAATTCACCAAAAACTTCAATACTGATTTAGCTTAACAGTGATTTCGATTATTAGTAATTTCAAAGTCATCGTGTAAATTCAACAAAAAGTTGTTCTTTATTACTGATTTAGCTTAACTGCGACTCTGTTTATTAGTTATTGCATAGTCATCGCGTAAATTCACCAAAAATTTCAATACTGATTTCACTTAATAGTGATTTCGCTTATTAGTGATTCCATAGTCATCGCGTTGACGCGTAAATTCACCAAAAATTTAAATACTGATTTTGCTTAACAGTGATTTCGCTTATAAATGATTTCAAAGTGGTCGTGAAAATTCAACAAAATGTTGTTGTTTATTACTGATTTTACATAGTCCCGATCTTTATCGTGTGATATGTACACACAGAACGATTTTTCCCATAAGATTTTTTCCTTGTCTTCTTCATTTTTATATTGCTCTACTTTTCATTTTTCATTGATATTCACTCACACCAGCAAACAAACGGTATACACTGATACCGAACACACACAAAAAACTGGAAGAAGGCGAAAGAGAACTTGAAAAAACAGGAAAAATCGTTCGAGTTTTGTGGTACAAACGATTTGATACCTACCCTTCGCTTTTGACTTCGTATGGCCTGTGGAGTCGGCGTGTTAGACCCCTTTCACACAAGGGAACTGAGTTGCCGGCAACTGGGAGTTTGAAGGCGAGAAGGGCGTTAGGGGAAGGACGAAAATCTCCCTCACACCCTTCTCGACTACAAACTAGCTACTCTCTGACAATTTAGTTTCCTTGTGTGAAAGTTGTCTAACACGCCGACTCCACAGGCCATTCGAAGTCAAAATCAACTCCTTTTTATTGAATTCACACGATGACTCTGAAATCACTAATAAGCGAAATCACTGTTAAACAGAATCAGTATTAAAATTTTTGTTGAATTTACAAAATAAAGGCTTAACTACATAGGTCTACTTTTGTACAAAAGTACTAAAGTGAGAAATAAATATCTATTCTGAAAACTCCTGCTTGCAAAAAAAAACAATTGAAAATTACAAAATAACTCTGCAATAGCTACTTAGCAGAATCGCAGCTAAGCAAAATCCGTAATAAACAAAAACTTTTTGTTGAACTTACTCGATAACTCTGAAATCACTTATAAGCGAAATCACTGCTAAGCAAAGTCTATATTAAAATTTATGTGAATTTACGCAAAAACATCGGCAATAACTAATAAGCAAAATAACAGTTAAGCTAAATCAGTAATAAAGAACAACTTTTTGTTGAATTTACACGATTACTCTGGAATCACTAATAAGCGAAATCACTGTTAAGCAAAACCAGTATTGAAAGTTTTGGCGAATTTACGCGATAACTCTGCAATAACTAATAAGGAGAGTCGCAGTTAAGCTAAATCAGTAATAAAGAACAAGTTTTTGTTGAATAACCGAATCACTGCTAAGCAGAACCAGTATTGAAATGTTTGGTGAATTTACGCGATAACTCTGCAATAAATAATAAGCAGAATCGTAGTTAAGCTAAATCAGTAATAAAGAACAACTTTTTGTTGAATTTACACGATGACACTGGAATCACTAATAATCAAAATCACTGTTCAGCAAAACCAGTATTGAAAGTTTTGGCGAATTTACGCGATAACTCTGCAATAAATAATAAGCAGAATCGCAGTTAAGCTAAATCAGTAATAAAGAACAACTTTCTGTTGAATTTACACGATGACTCTAGATTAACTAATAAACGAAATCACTGTTAAGCTAAATCAGTATTGAAATTTTTGGTGAATTCACGCTATAACTCTGCAACAATTAACAAGCAGAATCACAGTTAAGCCAAATCAGTAATAAAGAACAACTTTTTGTTGAAATTACACGATGACTCTGGAATCACTAATAAGCGAAATCACAACTGAAACCAGTATTGAAATGTTTGGTGAATTTACGCATAACTCTGCAATAAATAATAAGCAGAGTCGCAGTTAAGCTAAATCAGTAATATAGAACAACTTTTTGTTGAATTTACCCGATGTCTCTGGAATAACTAAGAAACGAAATCAGTGTTTAGCTAAATCAGTATTGAGATTTTTGGTGAATTTACGTGATAACTCTGCAATAATTAATAAGCAGAATCGCAGTTAAGCTAAATCAGTAATAAAGAATAACTTTTGCTGAATTTACACGATGACTCTGAAATCACTAATAAGCGAAATCACTCTTATGCAAAATCATTATTGAAATTTTTGGCGAATTTACACGATAACTCTGCAATAACTAATAAGCAGAATCGCAGTTAAGCTAAGTCAGTAATAAAGAAACACTTTTTGTTGAATTTACAATATTTCTCTGAAATTACTTATAAGCGAAAACACTGCTAAAGCTAAATCAGTATTGAAATTTTTGGTGAATTTACGCGATAACTCTAGTATTACTCATAAGCAGATTCGCAGTTAAGCTAAATCAGTAATAAAAACAGAAAACAACTTTTTGTTGCATTTACAGGATTAATCTGAAATAACTCATAACAATAAGCAAAATCACTGTTAAGTTTCTTGAATTGTCACAATAACCCTTAAATCACTTATAAGCAGAATAACAGTTTGGCAATATCAGTTTTTAACGACAATTTTTAGTTTTATTTACGCAATATGTCTGAAATCAGTAATAAACAGATAATTCCAAAAAAAGCTAAACCATTAACCATTAAATAAATTTTCAGAATTCAGAATTGAGCAAAGATTTACACAATGCCTCTAAAATCACTTTTAAGCAGAATCACAGTTTAGCAATAATATCAGTACCGAAGAAAATGTTTTTCTTGAATTTTCTTAATTTGTTTTATTTCTTGAACCAATTCTGAAAAAAAAAATGTATGAATTTTATATGTTATTTCAGTAACAGGTATTTTTGTATTCCAGTAGCAATATGTTATTGCTACTTTCCAATACCTGTTACTGTATACCTGTTACCGAAATAATGACCCATCCCTAATCGTTAGTATGTATTTATAGTCATTTGAGGGCGCAAGTGGACCTACTATGTCCATATGTATGTGTTGAAATCGGCCAGGAGGGATTGCAATTCGTTCGAACGGTGACTTTGTGTGGCTATGAACCTTTTCTGTCTGACATGCATTGCATTTTCTTGTCCATGAGTTTATGTCATGGTTCATTCTCGACCAAAAAAACATTTTTGCAATCTTTTTGCGCGTTGCGCGAATTCCTGGATGGGAAATCGAGTGAATTTAATGAAAAATAGTTTGACGAAGATTCCTGGGTACATATGGACACAGAGAAGAGTTGCAAGCAGGGATTTTTATGAATTCTAATTTGATTTTAGATTTATTTGGAATGTAATTTCGAAGAGTTGTTAGTTCTTCGTTGTTTCTTTGTGCATTGGCTATAATTTCTATGCCAATCGGTATTTGGTCAATCGAGTCTGCATTTGGTTGCGATAGGGAATCTGCAACGACATTCAAAGAACCTTTGACATATCTTATATCACTTGTACACTGGGATATGAGATCGAGATGTCGTTCTTGTCTAGGGCTTCGTTTGGCTTTTGTCGTGAGAGCTGTTGTTAGGGGTTTGTGATCTGTGTAGATGCAAAAGTCTTGCCCCTCAACGAAGTTTTGAAAGTGTTGAATAGCCAAATATATTGCAAGCAATTCCCTATCGAATGCTGAATATTTAGTTTGGGCAGGTGACAGTTTCTTACTGAAGAATGCGATTGGTTCCCAAGTGTTGTCTTTTAATTGCTGTAGTACCGCTCCTACATCCGTGTTGGATGCATCGGTTGTAATGCTAAGATTAGCATTTTCTTGAGAATGATTTAGTAGAGTTGCTTGTGCAAGTTCCTTTTTAGCACTGTGGAATGCTTCTTTGCACTCTGGTGGCCAGCTGTAATCTTTTGGTTTTGAGTTTCTTTTTGTGAGTGAGGCGAGGTGTGCATAAATGGGTGAAAGTATGCGTGCTAAATGAGGTATGAATCGGTGATAATAGGTCACCATACCTACAAATCGTTGAGCACTCTTTATGGACTTTGGTTCTGCAAAGTCCGAAATCGCTTTTACTCTGTCCTTAGAAGGTTGAATACCCTTTTCTGACACGTCAAATCCCAAAAATTGTATTTTGGAAACGCCGAAGACACATTTTGATGCCTTGATTCGAAGCCCATACTTCAAAAGGCGTTGGAATAGGGTTCTTAAGTGATCTTCGTGTTCTTCAGCTGACCTACTAGCTACCAGAATATCATCTACGTAGATGAAAAGAAATGGGAGACCTTTTAACACTTGGGACATGAATCGTTGAAAGGTTTGCGCTGCATTTCTAAGCCCAAAAGGCATACGCAGGAACTCAAAAAGTCCAAATGGTGTGATTACAGCTGTTTTCTGTATGTCCTCTTTTGCCATGGGTATGTTGTGGTAGGCTCTTACCAAGTCAATCTTTGATAATACTGTGCAATCGAAGAGTGTTGCATTCATGTCGTGAATATGTGGAAGTGGGTTCCTATCTGGGACGGTCATGGCGTTTAATCGCCTATAATCCCCACATGGTCTCCAGTCGTTCGCTTCCTGTTTTGAAGCCATGTGTAGTGGAGATGCACCGGGTGAGGATGAAGGTCTGCAAATGCCAATTTGGACCATATAGTCAAATTCATCTTTGGCAATTTTTAATTTGACGTTGTTGAGGCGACGAGGGCGAGAATAAGGAAGGGGTCCATTTGTAATAATGTGGTGAACCACGGTGTGTTTTACGGGAAAGTTGAAATTGGGAGGCTCCATAGGTGAAGGAAGTAGTAGCCCGTAGCGTAATGGTTAGTGCGTTCGACTGTCACGCTGGAGGTCTGGGATCGCTTCCCAGCCTCGTCCACCTAAAAACTAAAAAAAGTTTTTTTTCAGGGCTACTGCCTCTTGCGAGGAATTGACAAATCCTCCAAGAGTATCACTTGTCACGAATAAGTGCTTCTCGTCTAGCCGTTCGGATTCGGCATAAAATTGTAGGTCCCTTCCATTCCTGTCGAAAGGCGCACACAGGAATGGTTGCGAGTTGTTAGTCACTAGGCCCTGGTTCTTCATGAGCCGTTGTGCCACCCGATTTATTTTTTTTATTTTATTTTTTTTTATAGGTGAAGGAAACTCTTGAAGGATTGAGTTGTATTTTTGTTCAATCTCAAAAAAACGTGGACTTATTATATTTTCTCTACAAGGTGTGCCACTAACACTTGTATTTGTGAGTGGGTTAATAAATCTGCAGTTTCTTATGTCGATTACCAAACCAGTTATTTTTAAGAAGTCGGCACCTATGATGGGGTTTGTGACTGAAGCTATAAAGAAGGTATGGTTGAAAGCTCTTCGGAACCCTAGTGTTATTTTTAAAAATTTTGTTCCAAAAACATTTATAGCAGAGCCGTTTGCTCCAAAAATCTTTTGATCTGGTTTATTTTGTTTGTATTGATTAAGTAATGAGTCTAGAAGGGCTGAAACGTCAATTAAAGTCAATTAAAAATGTAAGGCTAGAAATTGGATCTTGAATGAAAATGTGGCTTGGAACATTATGCATTATACTGTCATTTGCCGCTGCCATGACAGTAGAATCTAGTTTGGGTTCATATTTCTAAAATTGCAAGGCTGCGAACATTTCATGGCACGATTTCCATATCTCTTATGGAACCAACAAGTTTGTGAATTTCTCTTAGAATTCGATCTATTTCGACTATGCTTGTCTGAGTATCGATTGAATTGGGTTCTATTTTGAGTTGGTGAAGAACGTTTATTGAAATTAAGATTTGAGAGCATAGTTTTTATTTCGCTTATCTCTGCTTGTAGGTTTTGATTGATGGACGTAAGTTCATTAATTGATCGTTCAAACTGTGAAGGCATTGAGAAACAAGAGTTTTGTTTTTGATAAACTTCAAAAATATCGTCTGCTATTTCAAGGAGTTCGTCCATTTTTGTTTTGGAACCAGGGGCGTATACAGCTTTAGTTCTTGGGGGGGGGGGGTCATGCCAAAAAAAATAACACAAACTAATATTTGTTAAAAGTCAAGTGCCTTATATTTTTTTTCTTCATATTTTACTGTGCGTAGCTATACAGGGTGTCCCGTAAGTAATGGATAACCCTGAAATCCCGCATAGTAGACTTTATGACCATCCCAAAAACTGATAAAAAAAAGTTCTATCCCAACCACAAGAAAAGTTATATGCATTTTGTTGTTCAGTGCATTATTTTTTTTCTTACTTTACATTTTTGAATACCACGACTACAAGTGAATGAGTTCCATCATTTTTTTTTGCAGGAATATTTTACATTACTTGTGCCAACACATAAGTAGAAGAAAATTATTATTACTGTTGGACTTCTTAGAGAAAAAAATTATTTAACATTGAATTTCAATGCAAAATGTGAAAACAAATAATTTTTGAAAAAGTTAAATCATAGCTGGTATAAAAAAAATGCATGAATACCTGAGTGGCCAACTATTTTAGAAATATGCGCGTTAAATGCAAATTTCAAAATGGTATTACTTATTATTATATCTAGAGTCAATAGCAAGTTATTGGTAAAAATCTGCAATACTAGAGTAAATTTAGCAAAAACAAAAGTTTTCAAAATTAGCACAGTAAACGTGAAAATAATACCAAGCGTTGAACATAGCAGATTTTTGATTTATTGGCTGTTTCTACGATGTTGTCCTAATGATAAATCCAAGCTTTCAACTTCTAGGGCCGAATGCATTATTGATAAAAATGTCAAAAAAGTGCAAAAAACGGTTACATTTTCGAGCTTGTTTTGAATTTTACCTGTTCTATTGGGCTTTAACAAACCCATCAAATATTTTGTTGGTTGCTATTTTTTATTTATTATTTTCTCCAAACAAAAAGTCTTCTGATTCAATTTTAATTGTGTTTTTTGAATAGTAAATTGTAAGATCCTGAGAAAGAGAGAACGCATAAAATCGTAAGTTTTTTAAATTTTGAATAAAAGTTTTTGTAATTTGATCTTAATTCATAAGATTAAGACCACGACGGACACTTATTTATATCGTTTTTATTGTTCATTCTTCAGAAAAATTAACGGTCTAAATAGCTGTTTTCCTGAACCTGCTTTTTGATAATTAAGACGTTTGATTGAACTTTTTCGATGCCACGTATTCTGTTTTCTGCAAGAGAATATGCAAACATGCATTTCATTTATGGAGAGTGCAGAGGCAACGCAAACGAAGCTGCGACTCTGTATAGGGAAAGGTACCCTAACGCACGTCACCCGGATTATCGAGTGTTTATTAGAGTCCATAGCTGTTTCTCGGAAGGAAGGCTGCCTGGTAGTGGTGTTGGTGGTGCTGGCGTGGGACGACCCCCTCGAGGAGATACCGAAGACTTAGTGCTTGCGGAACTTGACCGAGATCCTACAGTATCAATCCGAGCAATAGCACGACGCACTGGGATCGGAAAGACGACTGCGCATAATGTGCTAAGTAAATATAAATATCATCCCTTTCACCTAACACGGGTGCAAACTCTCCAGCCGCAAGATTTTGAAACGAGAATGAGTTTTTGTCGACAAATGATAATGAAAATTGAAGAAGATCCGCAGTTTTTTTGACAAAATTCTTTGGAGCGATGAGTCGACATTTTAAAGAGATGGCTACACTAATCTCCATAATCTCCACTTCTGGGCACTACAAAACTCAAACATCATGAGGGAAGACAGGTCCCAGTACCAATTCAAAATAAACTATTGGACTGGGATTCTCAATGGGAAAATAATTGAACCCTTTGAGTTGCCGGGGATTTTAACTGGCCAAGGTTATTTGGAGTTCCTCCAAAATGATCTCCCAACCTTGCTGGAAGAAGTGCCTCAAGAACTAAAGGAATCCCATTGGCTTCAAAATGATGGTTGTCCAGCACACTATGCTGTGCCTGTGCGGGCATATTTAAATGCCAGATATCCAGGCAGATGGATAGGACGTCTGGGACCAATTTTATGGCCACCCCGTTCACCAGACCTAAATCCACTTGATTTTTTTTATTGGGGATGCATTAAGGTAATCGTATACAGCAAGCCGATCAGGTCTTAAGAGGAGCTAAGAAATCGTGTGGAGGCAGCTGCATTACAAATTTCTGAGCAAAACCTTGCACGTTCACTAAGACGTTCATTTATTCGGAGGTGCAGAACCTGTATAAGAGTGGGTGGAAAACAGTTTGAGCATTTGCTTTAAATAAAAAAAAAAATAAAAAGTTTTCTATTTTTGTTTTTGTTTTCTAACTTAGTGATCATGTGATTAAAAGCTGGCTCAAAAACTTTTTGTTTAGAGAAAATAACAAATAAACTAATAGCAACCAACAAAATATTTGATGGGTTTGTTAAAGCCCAATAGAACAGGTACAATTCAAAACAAGCTCGAAAATGTAACCGTTTTTTTGCACTTTTTTGACATTTTTATCAATAATGCATTCGGCCCTAGAAGTTGAAAGCTTGGATTTATCATTAGGACAACATCGTAGAAACAGCCAATAAATCAAAAATCTGCTATGTTCAACGCTTGGTATTATTTTCACGTTTACTGTGCTAATTTTGAAAACTTTTGTTTTTGCTAAATTTACTCTAGTATTGCAGATTTTTACCAATAACTTGCTATTTACTCTAGATATAATAATAAGTAATACCATTTTGAAATCTGCATTTAAAGCGCATATTTTTAAAAAAGTTGGCCACTCAGGTATTCATGAATTTTTTTATACCAGCTATGATTTTACTTTTTCAAAAATTATTTGTTTTCACATTTTGCATTGAAATTCAATGTTAAATAATTTTTTTCTCTAAGAAGTCCAACAGTTATAATAATTTTCTTCTACTTATGTGTTGGCACAAGTAATGTAAAATATTCCTGCAAAAAAAAAAAAAAAATGATGGAACTCATTCACTTGTAGTCGTGGTATTCAAAAATGTAAAGTAAGAAAAAAAATAATGCACTGAACAACAAAATGCATATAACTTTTCTTGTGGTTGGGATAGAACTTTTTTTTATCAGTTTTCAGGACGGTCATAAAGTCTACTATGCGGCATTTAAGGGTTATCCATTACTTACGGGACACCCTGTATAAAAGAAAGGGGAAACAATCTTAATTGACTATACTAAAGGGTTTTCCAATAGGGACGGGTTGATTTTGACAGCTCGTGGCGGCCATATTGTTTCTTTTACTTTCGGTCAAAATATCGTCTTTTAATCAGTTACTACAGACAAATCATCATGGTGAGTTACAGCGTCGAGCAACACGTGCAAACGATGTTTTAGAGCAGTTGGAAGTTTATCCCAATTTTGGTCGAAAAATCATCACTAGCGATGGGGCCCGTCTTTGGATGAATGGGTACGTGAATAAGCAAAATTGACGGATTTTGGACGATACTAATCCACGCGAGATTCACGAAATGCTACTGCATCCAAATAAAGTTACTGTTTTGAGTGGATTTTGGGCTGGATGCCTGGAGGCGTCATCGGTCCGTACTTTTTCGAAAATGATGCTGGCCAGGCCATCACCGTCAACGGCGATCGCTATAGGTCGATGACCACCAACTTTCTGTGGCCTAAATTGTATGATATGGACACTGAAGATATATGGTTTCAACAGGATGGCGCTACGTGCCACACAGCTTAAGACACAATCGATATTCTGCAATTCTGCAGAGCGGTTTCCTGGCATGGTAATCTCGCGCCGAGGCGACGTGAATTGGCCACCAAGATCGTGTGATTTGACCCCTTTGGACTTTTTCTTGTGGGGCTTTCTTAAGTCGCAGGTCTATGCGAATAAGCTGCAAACCACCTCGACCCTCAAAGACAACATAATCGATGCCATCGGTCAAATTCAGCCTGATTCAGTCATCGAAAACTGGACCTTTCGAATTCGTGCCACCCAGCGAAGCTCTCAAATAAAGATAAAACCTTACTGATATCTTGTTTTATTCAATTCTAAAATCGACCCGCCCTTAATGGGAAACCCTATAATACATTACCTTTGTTAAAAATAAGTTAAAATAATTTAAAATCGTTCATATCCTGGAAAAAGATATCGTACCTTTACTCATTTAATTTCAAGACAGTTAGGAATCAAAAGTCGGCTTGAAATAGCAGACTACGAATGTAATACTAAATTTTCACTACGCCAAGTTAGGCAATTTCGTTGAAAATATATATTTCGAACTTCCAAAGCCAATTCAAAATGAAATGAGCTACCTATACAAAAAAATTAACAAATTTAAGACGAAAACACTTTTTTGGTATTTGCAAAGTTACCTGATTTTTGGTTCCAAAGAAAATTAAAATGAACAACTGAGTCGAACGAACCTTTATTAGCTGGACCAGTGACCGCGCTCTTCGTTTTTATTCCTGACTGTTACATTTTTTATTTCGGAGGGCCTCAGAAACAGCATACAGCAATCTCCAGTTGCCTGACCGAAAAAAATCAGTTTAGCTAGCTGTCAAAATACTGAGGAAAAAAGTTTTTGGATGCGCTTGATCATTTGTTTTGAATTTTATTCAGAATTTATTTTAATCCTATCAAAATTTTATTTCAGCGAATTGACGATGCAGTAAAAATAAATAAAATATCATAGGTACTGTGCACTGTTTTCTGTTTCTTAATTTTAGTAAATAGATATAAATATTCACTACTGAAAATGAAAACAATAGCTCTGATTTTCAAAAATGACCACTTGTGTAAATTGCTCTTTTTACAATAGTAGAAAAACTAAAATACATTACATATTCGTATTATAATTGAATACAAAAATTCGTTTTCGTTGCGTTTCAAGAAAAGTGCGAACAAAGTTGACGAGTGATTTTGATATGCCTCTGATTTGAAAAAAATGTATGTCTCTAAGACTGCCACCGATGGAAAAATGAAAGGCTCCTTACAAAATAAATATGTACATCAAATATACCTAATCTTTTTATCTTTCTTACCAGTAAGCCTTTCTAAAAAAAATAATGGACAAAGTTGTTAAATTCTACGAGCCTAGTCGCTTTTCGTCAATAATTCCATCCAACTGGTCAAACGGTTCACCGCAAGGAGTTCCAAAAAATCTCCTTTACCATAGCTATTGGCTTTTGCATTATGGGATTCATATAGGTTACTTGTAAAAGTAATCCACATCCAAATCAAAAACAATATTGGTTGATCGTAAATGTTGAATAAGTGCAAACAAAATCCTTTCGTAATAGGTTTTCATCATAGTTTTATATATTTATATATATTTATGTTTACAATCAAAAAAAAAAAATCGAAAGTTATCACTTTTTTTGCTTTTAAAAATAATCTGTCATACAAAAATCAAACAAAACAATTTCTGTATGTGTTCTATAATGTGTTTAAAGATTTAATTTTCAGAAAAAAAAAATGTTCTTTTTTTGAAAATCCTATTAGTTTTTACTTTACTGAGTGAAAATTTGGTAACAACTCCGCACTTTGATTTATGTTTGGTTTAACAGGTTTTGGCTGTCATCTCAAAACGACAACTAGCCTATGCATATATTTTAAGATTTGAATGTATTATCATATGAGAAGTTTGTTGTTATGTTAACTTTGAAGTATACGAGGAAGAAAATCAAAGTATCATCGATTGACTACAAAATAACGTAGGTATTCCATTGCCATGAAAATTAAATTTCTTATTGAATTGAAGTTACCAACATTCAAATTCTCTATTGAATTCTAAATTAACAATCGTAAATCCTACTAGCTTTCTAAGTAACCAACTTTCTCTTGTTTTTCTATGTGGTTACTAAATAATTATTTCAGATCAACAGAATAATCTTGAGTTCTCGGGGGGGGACATGACCCCGTGACCCCCCCCCCTGTATACGCCGTTGTTTGGAACTCGATTTGATTGAGACTTGGACAAGAGTGGGAAGACGCCGTTTCCAGAGTTCTAGTATGAGACTCTCCGTAACAATCATTGATTGTCCGGCCAATGTTTGCAATCTTCTGTAGAACTCTGAAGGCTTTTTGTTCCCCATCTCCTCCCCTGAAAGCAAAGCCTCTATTCTATATGAGCTTTCGCTCATCGAATGTCGTTCTATGAGCGCCTTCTTGAGGTTCGTATAGGGTGTTTGGGAATCCTGAATTAAAATGTCATAGACGCTTGCGGCCACGTCCTGACGAAGGGATTGAACGACGTAATGAAATTTTGTTTCTTCTGAAACAATACTTCGAGTGGAAAATTGTGATTCTACTTGTATGAACCAAATGGCTGGCATTTTGGTCCGAAATTCTGGCAATTTGATAGATACTGCATGAACGATTCCGCCTACTGCTGGAGGTCGAGGCGATGTTTTACCCTTACTTAAATCGTCGTTAGGCATGATGTTTTGGGGGTTATTTGAAGGAAAAAAAAAATTTCAATTGAAAGGATGCGGTTTACAAAATGGAGAAAATATCTGTTGTGTTATTTTAAGAAAGTTCTATCTGTTTTTAGAATTATTAATTTACTTTAGTTAGAATTTAAGAGACATGCAAGGGTGTCTATCAAAACGAAAGAAAAAAAAAATCTTTTACTTGCGTATATATAAATGTATCTCTGTATCTATGCAACAGACGCGCTGATGTTCTGGAAGATTTGTGTGGCTGCGTTGCGGTGCGTTGCGTCACGTTGCCGCTTTTTTCGTCTGATGGGGATGATTTTGATGATCTATCTATAAGTAAAGATGTGTGAATGTTGTATCTTAGCGGGTGGTTTTTTGAAAAACGGCGAGATGATGCAGTGTTGTTGTTAATGAGCCAATGTTGTTTTTGCAGGTGGCCTGGCAAAGTGAGGTTTTTGCTGCTGATGGTTACGCTCAGACAGGATTCTTTGTGTACAGACACGCGTTGGGCTGCGTGGCAACTTGTGCGACACAAGTGTTCGATTTAAACACTGAATCTCTGGTTTTTTCTGCGCCTCCGGTCGTCGATTTTTTGGTTGGTTCTTCGTCCGTGGAGTTTGTTTTCCACCAAATAATGATTCCAGGGCTCTTGGCTCCCTTAAAGTGCAATGTCTTGGCCGATATTTTCTAGGCGACGGCGGCGGACGTCAAGCGTCGGGGACACCAATATTGTTGCTTGTATTTTATTTAATTAAAACAATAATTTAATATTCAACTTTGAACAATGAAATAATTTTTATTTTATAACATTAAACTTTTATCTTTAACAAATTAAAAGATTTCTCGCGAACTAGATATTTACTTTATTTTTACAGCACCCTGCATCGTCGTTGATCAAAAAGTATCTAAATGTAAAAGCTAAAATAGATACCAACAAAATTCAGATAATTCTCTCTACCGACATCACCGAGCCGAGCTGCATCTCACCGGCAGCACACGTCTCGTGAGAGTTTTGTCCCCACCCCCGTTAACGTTAATCAAAAAAAAAAAAATAAATAAATAAATACCCATTACTTGTCGTGCAATGTAAATCAGTGATAGTTCTTGTGCATACCAAATTAAAAACAACAATCAACAGAGTGCAATAGCCCAAATAAAAAACAAAAAATGAAAAATAGAAAAAACAAAAAAAAAAAAAATCATCATCATAACACAGAGCGGTAAATTCCTTCCTTCTCCTTACCCATTATCTCTCACAGTCGTGTAAGCTTAATTGCTGTTGCATTGTGTAGGTATCCCCTCACCGTGCTCGCAGGGATTAAGCTGTCATGATATTAGATAAATAGGTGTTTGTATTTTCTTAGTAACCAGGGCCGGATCTGTAGCAGTCTGTCGCCAAGGCATAACACTGGCGATAGTTTGTTATAGTAAAGTTCAAATTGGGATTAAAATTAGACATTCATCTTAGTTAATTGTCTGATTTGGTTTTAGTTAGTTTTTGTTTTTATTGAAATGGTGGGTGAATTTAGAGTCGACTTTAGCAACATTCGGGGGATTAGACAGAATTTCTGTGCTGTATACGTCTATACTGCGCAAAGCAGGCCAGCCGTTTTGGCACTGAGTGAAACTCAGGTAGGAGAAAACTCCGATCATACGGAATTCAATCTGCCTGGTTATAATTTAGTGCCATTATTCTTTCCCCATCACGGTCTCGCTGTTTATATAAGGAATGATGTTGCGTACCAACTTCAACCACAATATGGTTTGTGCTCAAACACAAATTTTAACTTCATGTGGTTCAAATTTACGGTCAATAAGCACATCATTCATTCCTGTTTTATTTATCGGAGCCCAAATCTGGACAGAAATTCAACTTTTAACGAATTTGATGCTCTGTCCGACTCCATCCTAAGAATTGTTGCCCATTATCCTCACACTGAAATCGTCATTGCGGGCGATTTCAATGTACACAATTCCAGTTGGCTTCGCTTTTCTGGCCAGACAACACCCGAAGGAAGGTATGTTGAGCTCTTTGCTGAGTTAAACCACCTGACTCAGCTTGTTAACGAGCCAACTCGAATCCCTGATGTTGCAGGTCAATCCGCCAACACACTTGACTTGTTTCTTACCTCTGACCCTAATAAATACACTATTAGTGTATTTTCGCCTCTAGGCTCATCAGACCATTGTGTCATATCTGCTAATTTCTCGTGCCAACAAAACTCAGTTAAAGAGAAAGTACCAACGAGAACCGTTTGGCAATACGAGAAAGCCAACTGGGACGGTCTCAACGGTTTCTTCAGTAACTTTAACTGGTCACTATGCTTCCTCGATAGTGACGTAGATGCCAGTGCAGATATGATCACAAATTTAATTCTTTGTGGAATGAGAAATTTTATCCCGAATAGGGTAAAATCTATCAAACCCAAGGAAAACTCATGGTTTGATTCGAGCTGTAAAGAGGTTATTAGGGTCAGAGAAGTAAGTTTCCGATGTTATAAAGCCAACCCTACTGAGGAAAACCGGAATAAGTTCAAACAAGCTAGAAAGACCTGTAATGTTCATATTCGACGAACCAAATTTTTGCATGACCAGAAATTAAGGCAAAAAATACTACAATGTCCCACAGGTAGTAAAAATTTTTGGTCATTTGCAAAGAATATACGAAATGCTACTTCGTCGTCGGTTCCAACGCTCGTCTTCAACGATACACCTTTTGTCAGCTCGATAGATAAAGCCAATTTGCTTGCAGCACAGTTTGCTGTTAATTCGACGCTGCCAGAAAGTGTTATGACTCCTCCTGTACTTGAGAGCGTAAATGATTTCATGGGACAAATCTTCTTTCGCACTCGTGTAGTTGCTAGAGTTCTAAAAGATCTCGACGTACACAAATCCGCTGGCCCGGATAGTATCCCTCCCATTGTTCTGAAGAGGTGTTCTTCAACGCTGGCAAAACCACTGCGTAAGCTTTTCCATCTGTCCTATTCTACTGGTCTCTTTCCGAGTGGATGGAAAACAGCATTTGTCCAGCCTGTCCCTAAAAAAGGCGTATCTTCCTCACCCTCAAACTATCGACCAATTGCACTTACGTCCCTTCTTTCCAAGGTCATGGAAACGCTGATTAATTTCCAGCTAAAGAAATATCTCGAGGAACGAAAGCTTCTTAATGACCGGCAGTACGGCTTTCGTAGCAATAGGTCCACTGGTGATCTGATGGTATATCTCACCGAACAGTGGAACACATCTTTACATCGTTTTGGAGAAAGTAAGATTATTGCCCTTGATATTTCAAAAGCGTTTGATAGAGTTTGGCATCAAGCTCTCTTATCGAAAATGCGCGCATTTGGTTTCGATGAATCCTTTCTTCGTTGGATTAGAAATTACCTTTCGGACCGTTCAATACAAGTTGTATTGGACGGTTTCAAGTCTGAAATTCACAAAATAAATGCTGGTGTGCCCCAGGGCTCCGTTTTGTCTCCGACTCTCTTCCTTATATTCATAAATGATCTTCTGTCTGAAACGTCTAATCCATTAAACTGTTTCGCTGATGACAGCACCCTCAGCTTCTCATATTCGTTTTCAGATTCACATCCATGTCCTTCGGATGTGGAACTTGAACGGCAGCGTATGATTAGCTCATTAAATTCCGATCTTGACAGCATTGTCCAATGGGGAATTAAAAACAGAGTGGAATTTAATGCTTCAAAAACCCAATGCTGTCTACTGTCGTCTAAGAGAAACCCACCCCCTATGCCACTATCCATGAGTGGCACTTGCATTGAGGAAACCGAAAAGCTTTCAGTCCTCGGTATGTGTATAACAGACCACCTTCTGTGGAATGACCACATATTCGACGTCGCCAAAAATGCTGCTAAGTGCTTAGGTTTTCTTCGGCGATGCAAGAAATTTTTCTCTCCTTCTGATCTGGCTGTAATCTATAAAGCCTTTATTCGTCCAAAACTCGAGTACAACTCTCATGTTTGGGCAGGTGCTCCAATAACCCATTTAAGCCTATTGGATAGAATTCAAAGAAGAGCTATGAAAATGATAGGTGAAAGAAATATAACTGATACATTTGCTTCTCTAGAACACCGCCGCAATGTTTCTTGTATTTCATTATTTTATCGTTATTTTCATAAACAGTGCTCTAGCGAAATAGCCAGTTGCATTCCTCCCCTTAAACAATTCAACCGTAATACTCGCGCTGCTAGGAATGCCCATCAGTTTACCCTTGAGCCCAACTTCGGACGTACTGTCAAGTTCAGGGATTCTTTCTTTTCCCGCACCACGCGAATGTGGAATGCTTTACCCGACTCTATCTTTCCCTCCCATTTTAATATTCAGAACTTCAAAACCAATGTGCATCGGTTCCTCCTCTTAAATCCTTCCCTATTTTCCTAAAGCTCGCACTGTGTTCAACATATTAAGGGTAGTCACAACCCCTTTAGTGCGCGCACAAAAAAAAAAAAAAAAAAAAAAAATCATCTCCATCTGTTGACTCAACCGCGTATTGTATTCGTGAAACACTACAGTCATAAGTTCCAAAACTCAAACGTGAAAATGTTTACAAAGCAGCACGATTCTTAACGCATCCGATCCGATGCGTTAAGATGTGCATTAACTGAGGAAACTGCGCATCAATAATTTCATTTTCTTTGATGCTTTTATTTGACATTTCTTTTAAAATAAAAAAAAATCTAAGCAGTAAAGTTTTAGTAAAATTGTGAATTTTTTTATTGAAAAAAAGAGGAAAATGAAAAGTAAAAAGGAAAAAGGATAATTCTGCCTGTCTGCTTATTCAAGTTTTGAGAATTCGAAAAACTGTATGCCTACATTACGTTTGTTTGTGCTTCAACTAAGTGAATATTTGACACAAACATTTTTTTTTGTCTGCTCTCCGAATGAAGTGCGTTCCGAATTGTCAAATTTATACAAAGTAAAATGTTTTCAAAGCAGCAGGATTGCGCAGCTGGTGTGTATGAATAAGGTTTTGCTGCCGCGTCGAAACTTTTTCTTTTACATTTTGAAACTCAGCCAGACTTTTTCTTAACGTAATAGGAGAGCTGATTTATTTTATTTCTAACTAAAACCGAATAATTGGCCGATATTGTTTCAGAGCTATTCGGACAAATGTCTCGGACCTTCGTCCGCATACACTCTTGCCGTTCTCGGCTAACACCTGTTTTTTGATGATGGCGATTTTGAAAGATTGCAATCGGAGTATGAAACGCAGAAATTGAAGAAAATACATATGTACGTACATACCAACATTTATATAATTGATTATCAATGCCTCCATTGTTGAAACCTTTTGAAAATTAGTCATATTATAAACAAAATCAATACATTTTTTAATATTAAATTTATTTGGTAACTATTTTGTCAAGAAACAACCGCCAAAATGACGTGAAATCCAAACAAGTTCGAATATATCCGTTGATCGGTTATTATCGGGCGACACCGAAAGATGCCGGTTGTAGTAGGAAGACACCTTCCTTTTATATACGTTAGATTCAATCGGTGGAATTCGGCCGAGGACCGGCGACGCGACGGCCGAGCATAATTCGGCCGATGACGGGTTATTTGTACGCGAGCCGTTAGGCTAGTTTCACACATATTCGGTTTCATTCGGTTCGGTCTCTATTCGGTTTGTATTCGGCTGTGCCTTATATGTGTGAAACGATAAATGGGCAAAAATAAAAACCTAACAGAAACGTAATAGTAGAAAAGTAGTAGCCCGTAGCGTAATGGTTAGTGCGTTCGACTGTCACACTGGAGGTCTGGGATCGCTTCCCAGCCTCGTCCACCTAAAAACTGAAATGTTTTTTTTTCAGGGCTACTGTCTCTTGCGAGGAATTGACAAATCCTCCAAGAGTATCACTTGTCACGAATAAGTGCTTCTCGTCTAGCCGTTTGGAATCGGCATACAATTGTAGGTCCCTTCCATTCCTGTCGAAAGGCGCACACAGGAATGGTTGCGAATTGTTAGTCACTAGGCCCTGGTTCTTCATGAGCCGTTGTGCCACCCCATTTTTTTTTTTTTTTTTTTTAATAGAAACGTATAGCACCGAACGAAACCTCTACACGAATCGGTTTCATTCGGTCTCAAAACGGCACGTATTCGAGTCTAGGGCACAAACGTAGCGTTCACACATATTCGGTTCGTTTCCGGTTTTTCTGATTTTTTTTGTTTAATACATTGTATTTAATTTTAATTATTTGTGAGTACAAACCGAATATGAACCGGCTGTGTGTGAAGAGGTCTTAACGGAAACCGAAATCGAACCGAATACAGACCGAACCGAATGAAACCGAATGTGTGTGAAACGAGCCTGAGAGATGGCTAGCAGGAAATCATTAATACGAGTTTCCAGGACACGAAGCCATATCCCCGGTAAGGTCCGACACTTTGAAAAACGCGAATTTGTCTATACGTCTGAAACTATTGGTTCAGTTGTCTTACACAATTTTTTCTGCTTGGCAGCGTTTATTGAAAGCTTTTCAGTAATATGCAAAGAGAAATTTTCATTTGCAAATAAGCGCTTTTTATAAAAAGTGGTCGAAAAATAATGATAGATAAAATTTAATGGTTTTGATGATTTTTTTGAAATCGAGGAACTTAATAATAATAACCAAAGAGTAGTGAAGTTAAGAACTAACTTTGATATCGTAAATAATTTTATGACAAAACAGAGTTTTCAGTATACATCATTTATTTTGTCCGAAATTGGAAATAAACTACAGTTTAACAGTCAAAGGAATACGTGTTTAAGTCATATGCAACAACTTTTATGTACAGCACATTGGGTTGGGAATGGGGCTCAATACCACGTTGTGGTGTTACACCTATGCCTATGAAGTAATCAAATCAACCGTCTGTAGGACTGGCCACGTAACGAGAAAAGTTTCGGTCTCGATCTCGGTCTCGCATGACGAGACCGAGACGAGACGAGACTGCCTTTTAAGCAACCGAGACGAGACCTAGACGAGACTGTATATTTGGAGCGAAATTTACAGAGAGTCTAATAAATTAAAAAATCCAATTTCAGTTAATTATTTATTTTCTTCTGCACATATTCAAACTATAATCGAAAATATTTCGTTGCAATAATCAACAGGTTGTCCGAAAATCGAATTTTTTGGAGACGAGACCGAGACGAGACTTAATTATACAAGACCGACACGAGACCGATACGAGACTGAAAATTTTCCATTTTAACGAGACCGAGACGAGACTTACAAAAGTCTCACAGTCTCGTGGCCAGCCCTAACAGTCTGCAGAGTAGTTCATGGACTGTCGAATGTTACTATTGATTAATTTCTCCCAAACACCATTTGTTGGCCACAAAATTCTTCAAAAACAGACATACCCTAATGCAGTAATTTAGGAAGAGCTAGGCTGAGTTCCGAAATGTAAAACAAAAAGTTTTGATGCGGCCCTAACCGTCTGCAGAGTAGTTCATGGACTGTCGAATGTTACTATTGATTAATTTCTCCCAAACACCATTTGTTGGCCACAAAATTCTTCAAAAACAGACATACCCTAATGCAGTAATTTAGGAAGAGCTAGGCTGAGTTCCGAAATGTAAAACAAAAAGTTTTGATGCGGCAGCAATACTGTATTGATGCGCATCAGCTACGAATACATGCTGCTTTGTAAACAGATATTCAAAAGGGTAGTTATGTGCATTCAAGAGGACACAAGCGTCCACAGGTTTTTCTCAAAACCCACCTCTGTCTACCAACTCCTACTCTCACCTCCACGTGGTGAACATCAGGTGTCTAGTACCTCAGCTGGAGACGGGGTTTAAATCCCCGTGGAAAGCTGTTGGGGACAGCCAACGAGAGAGGGGGGGGGGAGGAGTGTTCCCACTAAGGCACTTCTCCTTTCATCGAGGCGGCAGCGGACGAATTCTCTAGATGGAATCAACGGTGGCGTCTACAGTTCCAGTTAGGTTGAACTACTTAGTGAACACCTTATATGGGCTACTACGACATATTTGTAGCTCAGGCCTATAAGGAGCGGTTTATCCGGCTCCCTACCCTTGGAGTTATACGAAGGGTCTGGTCCTCCGGGTCGGGGGTTGTGCGTCGGGGTAACTTCCCTACCACGTAAAAAAAAGTTGTTCCGAAACAACAACAAGCCTCGGATATGGATGATTTTAAAGTTGACGACCCCAGCCAACGAAACAAGGACAATGAATTTCGGATCTGCACGTGAAACGTCCTGTCCTTATACAGAACACGTGCAGCCGAACAATTAGTGGAGAACCTGGACAGGCTAAAGGCTGACGTAACAGCCATCCAGGAAGTGCGATGGGATGGAGAGTGCGTACGGAGACTGAAAACGTGTGACATCTACTACGGCGGGTGCTTGAAGGAACAGGGTCAGCGGCTCTTTGGTTGTGGTTTTGTGATAAGGGGAAGACTTAGGCAAGAAGTCTTAGGCTTCCGAAGTGTAAGCGAGCGCCTGGTCACAATCCGCATCAAAGGCAAATTTAAGAACATTTCGCTGATTTGTGTTCACGCCCCCCATGAAAGGAGAGAAGACTCAACCAAAGAAGCATTCTACGATCTCTTGGAGACAACGTATGATATGTGCCCGAAGTACGACGTGAAGATCATTCTTGGTGACTTCAACGCAAGATTCGGAAAGGAGGGCATCTTTGGTTCGATAGTCGGAGGACACAGCCTACACGACGAAACTTCCGGCAACGGACACAGGCTGGCAGACTTTGCGGCGGGGCGAAATGTCATCATCTCAAGCACCTACTTCCCACACCTCAATATACACAAGGGGACTTGGCGGTCGCGTGATCAAGTAACCGTCAACCAAATCGACCACGTTGCGATAGACGCGAGACATGCTTCCAGTATCTTGGACGTCCGAACGTTCCGAGGGGCCAACATTGACTCGGATCACTACCTGGTGGTAGCTAGACTACGTATGCGGATATCCATGACGCGACAACGCAGAGCAGATGCGGTGAAAAGATTCGATGTCGAGAAGCTTAAATCGCAAGAGACTGCCAGAACTTTTGCAGACCACGTAACTCTTAATCTCTCAGGAGGTCCGCCACCAGCATCAAGTGCAGAGGACCAGTGGGAACACTGTCAACAAGCCATCAGAAGTGCCGCCTCTGATGTGCTGGGTTTCACTAGGCGAATACAACGAAACCCCTGGTTCGATGAAGAGTGCCGGCTAGCGCATGCAGCTAAGGACGAGGCCTACCAGGCAATGCTGCAGACTCGAACAAGAGCTGCTGAGAGAGTGGCCCGGGAGCTCTACGGGCTGAAACGAAAAGAGGAGCGCCGACTTCTCAGGAGGAAAAAGAGAGAGCACGAGAAGCGGGCGGTGGAGTCTATTGAGGGTTGTAGCGGTAGGGGAGATGTTCGAAAATTTTATCAGAGGGTGAAGCGATCCACCCAAGGATTCAAGGCTAGAACAGAAGCCTGCCGAGATGAGAGTGGGAATATGGTAGTAGACACACAGTCAGTGCTGAGGATCTGGAAAGAACACTTCTCTAGACTTCTTAATGGCGAAGACAGCCAAGATGCCGCTAATAGGCAGAACGCTCCATTCAACTTGGACGATGATGGCCAAGAGTTCCGTCCACCCGACCTAACCGAAGTTCGGCTGGCGATATCCAAACTTAAGTCGTACAAGGCTGCAGGTGCGGATGGCTTACAAGCCGAACTATTTAAATCAGCGGGAGATGAATTGGCTAGGAGCATACACCAGCTCATCTGCAAAATTTGGTCGGAGGAAAGTATGCCCGATGAATGGAACCTCGGTATAGTGTGCCCCATCCATAAATAGGGAGATGTTCTGAAATGTACCAACTACAGAGGAATTAGTCTCCTAAACGTCGCTTATAAAATCTTGTCGGCCATCCTGTGTGACCGCTTAAAACCTTTTGTCAACGATCTGATCGGCCCTTATCAGTGCGGTTTTAGGCCAGGCAAGTCAACCGTCGATCAAATGTTCACACTCCGACAGATTTTAGAAAAATCCCGGGAATTCCAGATCGATACACACCACCTTTTTATCGATTTTAAAGTCGCGTATGATAGCGTGAAAAGGGACGAATTATACAGAGCCATGTCGAGTCTCGGCATCCCTGCCAAACTCGTCCGCTTGTGCAGGATGACGATGGAGAAATCTCGCTGCTCCGTCAAAATTGGTAAGAACACCACCGATTCCTTTGATGTTGAGAAAGGATTGAGGCAAGGCGACGCGTTATCATGCAACCTATTCAACATCGTTCTTGAAGCCATTGTACGCAACGCACATGTCAACACCAGCGGTACAATCTATCAAAAGTCCGTTCAATTTCTTGCATATGCGGATGACATAGACATTGTCGGCAGAACGAAGCGAGCTGTGGCAGGGGCATTTGCGAGCATTGAATCGGAGGCGGCTAGAATGGGATTGGCGGTTAATGAGGACAAGACGAAGTATATGCTGTCATCGAGAGAGGAATCTCAACATCGTCGACTCGGGCAAAATATCACGATGGACAGATATAACTTCGAAGTTGTCAAGGACTTTGTCTACCTGGGCTCCACTATTACATCGCAGAATGACATCAGTGCAGAGATCAAGCGAAGAATTACTCTTGCCAACCGCTGTTTCTTCGGTCTAAGAAGGCATTTAAGTAGTAAGGCCCTCTCTCAGAGAACCAAGGAGACTTTATACAAAACCCTAATCATCCCGGTCCTGCTTTATGGGTCAGAAGCATGGACACTGAAAGATTCGGATAAAAATCTGCTAGGGTGCTTTGAGAGGAAGATTCTTCGTGTGATTTTCGGTCCGGTGTGTATCGAAGGAGTATGGAGGAGAAGATTCAACGACGAGCTATACGGGCTATACAGCGACGTTGACCTGGTCAAAAAGCTGAAAATACAGCGGCTGAGATGGCTGGGGCACGTGGAGCGTATGGACAGCAACGCACCTGCCCGACGAGTCTTCGAATCCAACCCCGATGGGGTACGCAGCAGAGGAAGAACCCGTAACAGGTGGCGCAATCAAGTGAATGACGACATCAAAGCACTCGGTGTGCGCAACTGGAAGCGGCTAGCTAGGGACAGAGCTGGCTGGAGGGGCTTGTTAGTTGAGGCCGAAGCCCATCCTGGGCTGTGAGCGCCATCAAAAGTAAGTAAGTAAGTAAGTAAGTTTGTAAACATTTTCACGTTTGAGTTTTGGAACATATGACTTTGCATCAAATGCGCATCTGATGCATTTCGGAACTCAGCCATAGTGCTTATACTTTCAGTGATTGATGGTTAAGAACAGATATTTAACAGAGCGCATAAACGAATAAGGTGAATCATTGAAAACAGTTTTGGTATTATGAATGTAGGTAGTGGTAGGTACATATACAGGGTGGGCTAAATACTTCTATTCATTTTAAAAATGCAATAAAATGAACAAAATATTATTGTGTCCATATATTATGGCTTTATTAGTAAGGGCAAACATTCCCATTAATTATGGAACACAACGTTTTCCAAGTGACTGCCTCGGCTGACTTCGCAGTAGCGCATTCTACACTCCAATCTCATCAATCAATCAAGTGCGGGTTTTCTAATCCCCTGGTGCTCCAATTTTGTTAACATTGAATAAGGCGCCCAGTGGGTACCTCATTTCAACAAAAACTTCTTTTCAAAAAACGGACTGTTTTGGCTACACATCAATCATTTTGGAAAAAAGTTTTCAATATTTACCAACGTTGTTCAAGGGTAAGTCCACACTTTTCGTTACGCGGGTGTAAGATACTGTCTTTCTGTCAAGATTTCGAACGGGAAACATCTGTTAGTGACAAAATAACCTCCGATTTAAAAAGGAACCACTAGATTGCCCACCCTTTACTTGTTGGTTGCAATGTAAACGTTTAATTATTTAGGAATATTAAAGGGAAAGTTGCTATGCTTGAACCATCATTGCATGCAGCGTAGTAAAATCGTTTAAAAGTTAACAACAATCATGAAAATTCAAAATTCGTTCAACACTTAAACCAAAATAATCTTTTTCGTCTCCTGATTGATTTAATTCATTTGTAAATTATTTAATTTGCAACGTCAATAATACTGTCAATGATTTGTTTTCAATGCATAATCGCCCAAATTGATACAATTTAAGTTTACTTTGCAACTTTGCAAAATACAAATTCTAATGCAAAGTTCTATTTTAAAGTGGTGAAACTCTTTTACTTTTCACTTTTCAAAAATAGTTTGAACACTGATAAGTTAAGAGACTTTTCACTTTGCACTTTTACTTTGCCGGAAAATATTTTTGATTGCAAATTTGCAAAGTGAAAAGTAGTTGGTGAAATGGGTCCTATATTTTATTTTTAAAAATATCCAAAAAATGTATACATAAAAAGTTACTTTTTAAGAAAACCGGTTTAACGATTTTATATTTTTTGGGCTCTAACTTTTTAAGCCATTAAAATAACAAATTTAAAGTAATTTATAGTTATAATTTATATTTAAATTGTTTTTAAAACTTTTTTAATGATATCATAATATTATGGAACAAATACATACATATACATATGTATGTGCATCGTCAATTACTAGCTGCGTTAAAATTGTTAGCTACGAGAGCAAGTTTGTGCGATCCAATCGTGCATTTAATTTTTTTTATATTGGATTCTGCTGGTAACTTTTTCAAATAATGTAGGGTAACGTTGTCATAGATGAACCAGTGCAGTGGTGCAAAATGCACCACACTTATATTCATCCAACCAGCAGCTGTATTAATTCCATTGTATCCGTTACGTTTAATCAGGCCAACAGAGTTAAGCCTGGTTGTGCTTCTCTTTTTTGGCGGACGCGTGCGCAGTTTTGTATGAATATTAAGTGAAAAAGAAAAAAAATACGGTGAGTTTATTTTTATTATATTTAAGTGAAAACTAAGTTCTTCTTCAATAAAGTTATTTTGACTTTTTGTTCATATCTTAAAATAAATAGTTCATAGCTTAGTTGCATTTTTTATGAAATATTTTATTTTTAAACACGCAACAAGGAGTTGGTACACAATGCACCACGAAAGCATAGTGTTAAATGTACCATGGTGCATTGTGCACCTAGAAGTTTTGAATGTGTAGACTAAAGCTTACTGTCTTTATTAAAGATGCCACGGAAACCAGTTGTGAACCGCAAGAAAGGACTTCACTCGAATGAACCGATTGGAGCAGATCTATGGTAAAAGAGGAAGATATAAAATATATTTTCCAAGATCCTACTGTATCGGCTCGGGACCAACTAAACGGCAGCAATCATTATATAAATAGCTGAATCTCTATCCCCCAGTTTGCAGTGGGAGCTTAAGATCAGCTGAATCTTAAACTGATTTTAAATTTTTGATATAACTCGTCCATTTTCACAGTGAAATCTGAACTTCAGTTCAGTTAAACTTCGTTTAACTAGATTTTATGAAAAAGAGTTGGCAGCATTGTACGTTTTCGCTTCGCCAAGTGACGTATTGTAAACAGTACAGTTCTCTTTCTGAAGCAAAGAACATAAGTGAAACAGCAACAATTATTTTGGGTTGTTGATAATTTGTCGACATTTTTTTTTCGAGTCACTCGAACAAGACTAAAAAAATTGAAAATAAACCAATAATTTTGTAAAAAAAGAGACATAACTTTTCAACAGCATACATAGATTAAGATTTGCTGATGGAAATGGTTATGAAAAATAAGTAAATAAATTCCACGTTGAACTTAGGTTTAAAAGGAACAATGCTTAACTTGTTTAACTTAAACTACAAAATGAACTCGGTTCAGGCTTTGAAAATTGGTTTTTATTGTTTAAATTATTTCTTGGCGAATAAAGTACCTTCCTGGTGCATTCTGCACATAGGACTGGTGCATTTGGTAATATAATGATGCACAATGCACCATTCCTCATTTTTCCAAAAATTAATGCTCACTTAAAAAATTTAAATGTTATCGAAAATTCCACTTTGTACTAACTTTCATAACTAAATTGTTGAAAGGATATAAAAATACCAGCCCAACAGAGTTAAATTAAAAAATGTTATGATCATTTGAAAAGAAGGTGGTGCTTCTATTTCAACGTCACTCTATACAAATTAAAATGTTTATTAAATCTCTTGAAATGTATCTTAATTCAAAGGGTTTGACTCCCTGACTCGGAAAATTGAAACAACAAATCCAATTTCCCTATTTTCAGATAAGTTTTACTTTTAATGCATTTTTTCTTGGTAATGCGCTGACAGACTAACGTATTCGTGATCACCTCTTACAACGAAAACATCCTGCTAGCTCAAGGTATACCCTTCTAGTCAATTATGTAAGAGAAATCATTAGTTCTATCCCAGACCACTTAATGCTTAAGTTTTGTAGAAAGGTACCTATACTCTGTCCAACAAAAATAGTCAGTACATGCCTTATGGTAGAGCTTTTTGAAATACAATGGTGCCTGTTACTGATCGTGTGACACGAACAAAAAAATTGTCACTGAAATACAAAAAAAGAACCTCTGATTTGTCTACAAATTATTTGTGTAATCTTGGTCAAACCCACGTATAGTGCACATCAAACTGCAAACGCAGACTGCTGCTTGTTTGTCTTCTCATGCAATCAATCCTCTTTGTATGCAGGGCCGGCCCCAGCCAAACTTGCGCCCTGTGTAAGATTTGTAGAAAGCGCACATATACATATACACTAATACACATGCATAAGACTTTTCCACATTATTCAGGAGGAAGACTTTTAATGCGTATTTTCTATTGAGGTATCCCCGGTAGGCCTAATCCTCAGTAACAAACAAATATGTTTACATATATGATTGTATATATCAAATGTAATAAAAATATATATACAGGGTGTCCCATTAACAATGGTCCAAACTGAAATTGGTGATAGGCCAGGTGATGAACTATTAGAATTTGGTAACTTTTCCATACCGAATCATAGCAGTTCTCGAGTAACGGCTATTTTTTGAAATTTGAAAAAAATCTAACTTTGAACCAGTTTTTTGCTCACCCTGTCCATAATTGGTTTTTGATTTTTACAAATTTTGCATTAAAAAATTCACTTATAGTTTCACTAACTTTACTGAGTAAAATATTTTTAATTGGCGTCACCATTTGCCTACAAATCATTAGTTAGTATTGAACTTTGCCAAAATTAATTTTTGACCACAATCTTCTGATGAGCCCCCTGAATAAAATTCGTATGGCTCAATACAGGTTTCGTATTTCAAAAATTGCCAATTTTTCTGTAGTTTCAAAAAAGGTATTAAACTTGCCAAAGCTATGTTTAAATAGACAGTTATAACCGTTTGAACCCAATCAAACAGGTTCAAAATCAAACAAAAATAAAACATTTTTGTTCAAATATTTCGATAAAACTAGAATTTCACTTCAAATATAACTCCGAAAGAGCTGAATTTTGGTGGAGATCTTCGTTTTAATGTCTTACGCATTTCTTAAATAAATACCTTAAATTTTGACAAGGACTTTTAATTTTCTGTGGTGAAAGAGTATAAATCCAGTATATTTGAAAATTTTTCGAAACCCATCAGGTTTTTTAAGAAGTTTCTTTGGAAAACATGTAGCTTATAAAATTCTACAGAAAAAAGATTAACTCCTTTTATTCGTTGGAGCAAGAGACTTTGAGAAAACGGGGACAAAATGTGTTTTTATACTTTGATGTGGTATTTTCCACACCGTTGTATTTTGGCACATTTGTCTCAAAATTTATTGGTCTAACGGAACAATGTATCCTAATGTTTTTTTTTAGAATGCTATAAGCTACAAGTTTTCCAAAGACACTTCTTAAAAAACCTGATGGTTTTCGAAAATTTTTCAAAAATACTGGATTTTTACGCTTTCACCACAGAAAATAGAAGGTCCTTGTCCAAATTAAAGGTATTTATTTAAGACATCAAAACGAAGATCTCCACCAAAATTCAGCTCTTTCGGAGTTATATTTGAAGTGAAATTCTAATTTTATCGAAATATTTGAGCAAAAATGTTTTATTTTTGTTTGATTTTGAACCTGTTTGATTGGGTTCAAACGTTTATAACTGTCTATTTAAACATAGCTCTGGCAAGTTTAATACCTTTTTTGAAACAACAGAAAAATAGGCAATTTTTGAAATACAAAACCTGTTTTGAGCCATACGAATTTTATTCAGGGGGCTCATCAGAAGATTGTGGTCAAAAATTAATTTTGGCAAAGTTCAATACTAACTAATGATTTGTAGGCAAATGGTGATGCCAATTAAAAATATTTTACTCAGTAAAGTTAGTGAAACTATAAGTGAATTTTTTAATGCAAAATTTGTAAAAATCAAAAACCAATTATGGACAGGGTGAGCAAAAAACTGGTTCAAAGTTAGATTTTTTTTCAAATTTCAAAAAATAGCCGTTACTCGAGAACTGCTATGATTCGGTATGGAAAAGTTACCAAATTCTAATAGTTCATCACCTGGCCTATCACCAATTTCAGTTTGGACCATTGTTAATGGGACACCCTGTATATTTACAAAAAAAAAATAGTAAATAAATTAAAAACAAAATAAAATAAAAATATATATACATACATTTATATATACAAATACAAAATAAAAAATATATAAACTTCGTTTAAAAAATTAATAAATTTATTAATTAATTTAAAAACAAAATAATATAAAAATATATACATACATATGTATATACATATACAAAATAAATAGGAACTTCAGTTAATTTTGTTTAGAAAAAAAAAAATTAAACCATAAACTACAACGCAGCGAAGAAATTTCATATATCCTTTTTCATTGAATAAAACATCACATCTCAAGTAACAGTTTTTTCATCAAGAAACTGAACTCATGAATTTCATGATTCCATGTAATCGATGATTTCATTACAAAACCTTCATCGAGAATGGGTACACCTACTTACCTCCTAGGCCAAGCCATGTTAAATTCATTAGAGGAATCACCAGAAAAGTCATTGATGATACTTTTTTTCCTTGAGGAAAAAGCTACTTTTTCAGTAGCGATTTTTTGAATATTACCTACTGGGAACCTACCCGTTCTTTTTTTTTCGTAGATGAGAAGCCACATACAGAGGTACGGTGTGTAATCCAAAACCTGCACGTTCTAGCCCATATGATTCAGTATGAATAAGTTTTTTTCGTTGTCATATTCTCTATGTTAATTTTGGGACTCAGTGTGCATGAAATAAATCTTGTACATATGAGGTGGGATGGAACTTTTTAGTGTTGAGATTTTTTCTTTTTGTTTCTTTTGTACGAACAGGGTGAAATATTTGGAAAGTAGGTAGGTAGTATTGAACTTGCATGGGTCTAGTTGAATTTTTAATTCTACGATATCTTGACTCTTGAGTTAAATTTTCTTTGAATGCAACAATGAAAGTGGTGTTAGTTAGTGTGCAAGAAATAACTTAGCACGGTTGTGATGGATGTTTTTTTGGAATTTTTTGAAGAATGTTTGTGGTTAAAATGCTAATGGCAGTACATATTTGTTTGCGCAAGATGTTATCTACATTTTCTTGCTCCTGGTAATGCGCCCCCAGAATGTTGCGCCCTGTGCATTTGCACATCTTGCACATATGGTTGGTCCGGCCCTGTTTGTGTGTCAGCACTGAGCACAATGAATTAGCATTGTTATTGCCACGTTGATGTTGATGCATATCATTGAGGCTTTTTCTTAGGTTTTTGGTACGGAGTTTTGAGGATTTATGCTTTTTTAGAGAAAAACAAATTAAAAAAAAAAGTAAACGTTTGACATTTATCACTGGTACACACTTGACACTTGTGAATGAGTTGTGAACTAATGAGATTAGAAACCTCAATGCATCACATGCCTAGCACAAAATTAATCTTTGGTGTGTAAAATCATTAGGAAAGAATCCATTGTTGCATTTTTTTTTTTTATGTTTTAAGACGATTCAAATTCTAAAAGCACGCTACGCAAAGAAGAAACAGAAAATAAATGAGGAATGCGCACAAATTGAAATTGTAAACATTTTTTTGTTTCATTTGTCAAACCAAGGGTTCACGTGCATTTTGCTCGTGAATTGCCTGTGAACGAAAATTCTCCACTTTGTTCTCCACTCAGCTTCACGAGCACGTTCACGGGTGAACGAAAAAGCGAAATTTGTATGGGATCACGAGATGGCTCATAAGTATGTACTAGGCTTAAGGAGGAAAGGTGGCGTCAATTGTCATTTTTCTGTGGAAAGTCCTGTAAAATGCGGGACCACAATGGTTGACTGTTTTCTTATATGAGGAAGAGATATTTGCAAGAATTTGATATGGTGCGATTCAGAAACTTTTCATTTTCAATTCCTTACAAAGTAAATTTGTTTTGATGATAAGATAGATCAAAAGAAAGATGTGTTGCTATAAATATCTATTTCTAAATTCCGAAATATTGTTTTTTTTTGTGGATATTAACATAACTGATATATCTCACAGATTTGTGGCTATTTGTTATTTTTACTACGGCATCCCTTTAAGAGCTTTAAAAAAGGGACATCTTATTGAAAGCGATTACAGTCATAGTAAGAAGCAAATATCATATCTTCCCTGTCCTGTACTGACTATTTTTGTTGGACAGAGTACCTATTAGGTGGTTAACGGAGAAAGGTAAGGATGTGATGAGCGTTTATTGAGTCTAGCTGTGTTGTTTATTTAACATACTTTTTAAAATGCAAACTGTAATGAGTTTAAACAAACCTCTCCAATTAAATACTTTAGAGATTCCCAAGGTATGCGTGAATCTTTTGCCTCCAACGCCTTATTTAAATAAGTTTTTATTATGTTAAGGCAAACATCAAAATCACACTTATTGAAGTCGTAGCTTATATTCCATCCAAGTTTATCATACCTGCGACGTTCCTGTTGAGATGCCATGTAGATTTTAATTAATATACATTTTTATTATTCTTTTCTATACAAATTGTAAACTTACTTGAACAACGGCATGGAAGAAAGCTAAAACATAAACCAAAGGCTTAAAGGCAACATGCGCACATGAATTGAAAGTATCGTCTTCGAGTTTATAGAAGGTTGTATTGAGATTCAGTTTAAGACTATTTGGTGGTTCAGTTACAACTTAAAAAAAAAAATTTCAACCAGATAACTCTGGATCATATTAAGTAAAAAGAAATGTATGAAACTACCTTTGAGTGATCTTTGAAGAATTCCAATTGGGAAAGTTGTTGTTGGGTCTGTTGTAATCCAAAGACGAAAATCCGGATGAGGATTTTGAATTTTTTCTAGAAGTTTTTCTACTTGACGGATAAAACTGATAAGCAGGTGACCATTTTGAAGTAATAGCCATTTGCCTTGACGGATGGACTGATCAAGCAAACTTAGAGCAGCCTATAAAAGAAAAAAATATACACATATAAAATTAAACTAACTAGCCTTAATTCGTCAATAGTATTTTAGGGCATGATTATTGGGTATATTCTACGTAAAAAATGGTTTTATAGTAAGGGCCAACAGATATATTACGACTCTGACCGAAAACCTCGAAAGTCGTGAACTATCGGTGACGAAATTTTAAAAGTAGAAGAACTAAATGAAATTGTTTTGAATTTGGTTCCCAGTGCATGTAATAGAAATGATAACAGTTTAATAGATTTTCTTTATTGAACATATTTAACAATTTCTTTGATTTGATTTATTTTCTAGACTTAAACAAACTCGATTTCAGACCACCGCCGCCGTTGTCGTATCGCGCGTCGTAACTTCTTACTTGTCGTCGTCGTCGTCGCTATATCAGAACTCTCTCTTGGGTTTTATCGTTGCCGCTTAAAACAGATTCCATACCATCAGACTTCTTAGCAATCGATACCAGGCAAGAGCCCTGGTGGCCCAACTGAGTAGGTAGCCAGCCCCTACCGCTCCTCCAATTAGCAGCAATATCTTCATGACTCGATTGTTTATGTTTGGCATTGTTTTCCTTTTTGTCTTCTCCTTATGAATGCATGACTATTTAAATGCGTTAAACTAGGTCATGTTTCGTCGGTCGTTGCCATTGCTGGCTATTTGGCTTTGGTTAGTGCGTTGACCGTGGGTGTATGGTTGCCGTTCAATTCTTATCTACCGTCGCGTCGTGGGTGACAGATCGTATCCCGTCCAGTGGAATTTGGCGATGTTTGCTTTTCTTCATGACGATGACTACGACGGTCTGAAATATAGTATCTGCGTTATCTAATACGATTATTATATTCTTATACTTAACTTAATTAGTGATTCATGGTTCCTACATTCGGCCATCCTGGAATTATCGACTGCCCTCAGGCGATGTCATCCTCATCCTCGGAATCATCTTCGTCATCTTCCTCATCACCTTGTATCCATGGCTTCATGTAGTCTGCCGATGTTCTAGTTATGTTGGGCCCCTCATTTTGACCCACTTTCTTTACTTCATATCTTTCATTCCTCTTCACTTTCGTCACCTCGTATGGTCCCAAGCAACTGGCATGTGGCTTTAGACCAGTTCCAAACTGCGTTCTCTTGATGGCGACTAGCTCATTCACCCTATACTCACGTGCCGCCTTCCGCTTTTTGTTATAGGTTCTTTGATTCTCAGCTTGAACCCTGCTTATCTCGTCCTTTGCTGCCTTCATCATCTCGTCTCGATTCGTTTCGAAATCATCCAATATTACGTCTTCTAGCAGCTTCCTTATCTCCAGATCCTCCGCTCGACGCATGGTTGCCCTAACATCAATTGAAAAGGACTCCTCTTTGTACTTCGTGACACAGTTGAGTTGATAGCTCGCTGGACCTATCCTATGTGTTGGTACCATTTAGTTGGGTCTGCTACTGCTACCTTTGACATCACTTCAATAACTATTTTATTGATCCTCTCAACCTGCCCGTTGCCCCTTGGTACTCCGGTTGTTGTTAATACGTGATGAATCCCTCTTTCGTCACAATATTCCTTGAACGCGGCACCTTTATCGGAAATCAGCCGGGTTGGGTTCCCGAATGTTTCGCTATGCAGGTCTAATAGTTTTATTGCCTCTTTGCATTTCGTGGTCTTCACTGGATATATCCATGTGAACTTCGTAAACGCATTCACCACCACGAACAAGTAGTTATAGAACTTGTGTGTTGATGGAAGTGGTCCAACGTGGTCAATATGTAGCGTGTGTAGCGGTACGTCAATCTTCTCAATTGGGTGTAGGAACCCTTGGGCCTTTCCACTTTTCTTTGCCGCCAATATACACGCCACGCAGTTCGCTAACACGTTCTCTATGCATCCCATAAGTTTCGGTATATAATAGTCTTGCTTTACTATGGCCTCCACTTTCTTCGCACTTATGTGCCCCTGCGCATGTGCGTTACGAATGATTTCCTTCTGAAGCGACCTAGGGACCACTAATAAATGACGACCCCCTTCAAACTTTTATAGTAATCCGCTTCTTACTTCGTAATCTTTATACGCACCCGCAGCTGTAATTATATAAAAGATTAATTGGCAAAATTCGTCTTTACCTTGTGCGGATTTTATCCGGTGTATGATGCCATCTTCTATTCTCATTGCAACAGGATATCTGCTTAGCGCATCTACGTGCCTCATTGACGTGCCCGCTCGGTGTATAACCTTCATGGTGTATTCTTGTAGCATGATCGCCCATCTTGCTACTTGAGGACATAAGTCTCTCTTCTTCATCGTAGACTCGAATGCTTTGCAGTCCGTCACTATTGTAAACTCCATTCCTAGGAGGTACACTCTCAGCTTGGCTAGTTCTAGTTCGTAGCTCGTAAACTTCCTCTCAGATCGACTGGTCTTGAAACTCAGGAAAAACGTGGGGTGGAAACGTCCATCATCATGTTTCTGCAACAGTACCCCCCCGTATCCTTCTATACTGGCATCCGTATGGAGTTCTGTGGGCAAACTTGGGTTAAATAGTTTCAAAACTGGCTCACTGCAAAGACAAGATTTTAGTTCATTAATTGCAATAATTTCTTTTTCACCCATCACAAATTTGCTTTCTTTTCTTAAAAGATCTGACAAAGGTTTCGCTATCTTGGAGTAATTAAGGACGAATTTTCTAAAAAACCCGGTCAATCCCAGAAAGCTTTGTATCTGCTTCACGTTGCTCGGTACCGGAAACTTCTGCACTGCTTTCACCTTTTCCTCTGATGGCTTTATGCTTCCGTTACCTATAACATGCCCTAAAAACTCTACTGACCGTGACAAGAAATTACACTTTTCCCATTTTATCTTCAATCCGTATTCCTCCTCAGCCACTTTAGCACAACCTTCAGTTTTTCCAAAGCCTCATCTTCGCTCTTTGCAAATATGATGATATCGTCCACATATATCAGCAAATATTTTTGTAGCACCAACTCCCGGAAAATTTGGTTAACAAACCTCTGGAATGCAGCCGGTGAGTTACATAGCCCAAATGGTACTTTTAGAAACTCATATTGCCCATCTGGTGTTACGAATGCCGTGTATTTTCTGCTATTCTTGGCTACATCTACATGGTAAAATCCATCTTTTAAGTCTAAAGTGGTAAATACCTTTGCATCATGTAGTGGTTCGAAAACTTCCTCCATGACCGTCATGGGTAACTTGTCCTTCATCATCTTCTTGTTCAGCTCCCGATAATCGATGCATAGCCTATACTTTCCGTCCTTCTTCTTCACAAGGACTATCGGGCTGGCATATTCCGACCGACTCGGAACTATGATTCCCTCATCTATCCACTCTTTCACTTGTTTGTTTACTGCATCTCTTTCCGGCATCGCCAGTCTTCGTGCCTTACGAAAAACAGGTATTTCGTCGGTCAACATAATGTTCATCTCAATGCAGGACCTTGCGAGACTTTTCGGCCTATAGGCATCCACGATATCGTTCACTGCTTGTCTGTACTCTTCGTTTCCTACCTTCCATTTTGACTCATCGTCCTTTTCCTGGTACCATTCGATTTTCAGAATGTCATTCTCCTCCAGATCGAATCCTTCCTTCGTAACTTGTTCCTCTTCCATCCTCTTGACTATCCTAATTTTTCCGCCGCTGATGACTAACTCAACATTTCTTAAAAAATCTCTTCCCAGTAGTATTTAATCGGGGATCCACCGATCCGGTACTACCTGAAATTGATTCAGATATTTTTCCTTTACCACCTGTATCTCCAACACGCACGAGCCTAGGGTTTTCCGAGGGTTATCTCCAAACCCTTTTAAGATCATCCCCGGTAACTGGGGTTCCTTTTCACTTACCTTCAGTTGGAAGGACTTCTGTATTATCGACACATCGCTTCCGTTGTCCACGAAAGCGTGATACGTCGTACCTTTTATCTGTATCGGGATGTGCCGCTCGTCTGATTCAATCCGGTTCACGTAGCTTATCCCTCGTGAGGTCGAGGGTGTCTCGTTCTTTACCGGGCAATTTGGTGATATGTGCCCGAACTGGTTGCATTTAAAGCAACGTGTTCCCTTTCCTTTATCGAGACAACTAGCCGCTACATGCGATTTTGACCCACAGTTGTGGCACCGCCTTCCTTGACCGGTTTGCCCTTCTTTACCTGGAGGCGTCGATGATTTGTGGTTTCCACTACCGCTCTTGTTGAATCCTGGTGTTGGCATAAACCTCTTCATTTGCTGGTAGTTCTCCAGCTTCTTTTTTAGTTCTTCTAATGAGGTGGCCTCGTACAAGATCATTTTGTTGTGAATGGAATCTGGGATTCCATTTCGGATGTACTCGATTAACGACTCCTCATCCACTTCTCCTTCGCTAGCTAATTGTTGCATCGAGTACAAATACTCTAGAAGACTCTCTGTGGTTTTCTTCCTTCGCGCTTCCAGCGCTCGGTGCACCTCAATGGTGGTCTTCTTCTTCTGAAACTCTGTTACCAGTACCGTTTTTAGTGCTGCATAACTTGTAAGCCCTGTCTTGGCCTCGACCGCAAGTCTGGCTGCCCCTCTCAACAGCCGCTTTGTGTAGAGGAACTTTTGAATGTCATTCCACTGACATACGGTGGCAATGTCCTCAAAATCTTTTAACCATACCGTAAGGTTTTTTCCAGCTTCTCCTGAAAAATGTTCCAGGGAGTCTTCAACATCCCTGAACACAAAATTATTGGCCCTTTCGTTAGCCATTATATCTTCTCCTTCGTCTTCTTTTCCTTCTTCTCGATCTGATTCTGAGATATCTTCCTCGTCTTCTTCTAGCTCACTATCCTCACACCCCGTTATCACGTTTCTTATTTCACTCTCGGTTATATTTTTGAACGCTCCTTTTATCCTATCTACCAGGTCCGTTTTTATGCGGTATCGGTATGACAAGTTCTTCTTCCGCAAAAACTCATGTAACTCACGTGTGGTGAATGTTTCAATTAGTTCATCCATCCATACTCTTTACCGTAGCTAAAGTTCTTCACAGTTTTCTTTGTAAATCTTTACAAAATCTTTGCACAGTTCTTCACGGCTTAACCAATCTTAATAAGTCTTCTAAAGTTCTTCAGTTTTTTTTTTTAATAAATCATTACAAAATCTTTACGCAGTTCTTCACGACTTAACCAATCTTCTAAATTTCTTCACAGTTTTCTTAATAAATCTTTACAAAATCTTTACCCCGATCTTCACGGCTTAACCAATCTTAAAAAAAATCTTTACCCAGTTCTTCCCGACTTAACCAATCTTAACAAATCTTCTTCTCCTGGATATTCGATTTTTTCTTTTTGGTGGACTTTTCTCTTTTCACTCTTTTCTAATCTTTTCAAAACCATTAACACTTCTTTACCTCAAAATTGTTGGGATATGAAAATTAATACCCTTAAATCCCGGTTGAGCCCCCAAATGTAGAGTAATAAAAATGATAACAGTTAAAAGATTTTCTTTATTGAACATATTTAACAATTTCTTTGATTTGATTTATTTTCTAGACTTAAACAAACTCGATTTCAGACCACCGCCGCCGTCGTCGTATCGCGCGTCGTAACTTCTTACTTGTCGTCGTCGTCGTCGCTATATCAGAACTCTCTCTTGGGTTTTATCGTCGTCGCTTAAAACAGATTCCATACCATCAGACTTCTTAGCAATCGATACCAGGCAAGAGCCCTGGTGGTCCAACTGAGTAGGTAGCCAGCCCCTACCGCTCCTCCAATTAGCAGCAATATCTTCATGACTCGATTGTTTATGTTTGGCATTGCTTTCCTTTTTGTCTTCTCCTTATGAATGCATGACTATTTAAATGCGTTAAACTAGGTCATGTTTCGTCGGTCGTTGCCATTGCTGGCTATTTGGCTTTGGTTAGTGCGTTGACCGTGGGTGTATGGTTGCCGTTCAATTCTTATCTACCGTCGCGTCGTGGATGACAGATCGTATTCCGTCCAGTGGAATTTGGCGATGTTTGCTTTTCTTCATGACGATGACTACGACGGTCTGAAATATAGTATCTGCGTTATCTAATACGATTATTATATTCTTATACTTAACTTAATTAGTGATTCATGGTTCCTACATGTATATGTAAAAGAAAAGCAGGATTTGTCTTCAGAGAGAAATGGTTTGACAGTGAATTATTCGAGGCTCGTAAGAAATCCACACAATGAGTTCTTCGGACAAAAATACATTGAGGCTTATAAAGAGTGCAAAGAGTTGTGGAAAAATAAGCGCCGAGCTTATGCCATGTCTGGCGCTAGAACAATCTGTGAATGAAGCAATGCGTCACATTTCTGGAAAGCAATCAGAAAGATAAACAATAAAGGACCAATAAGAAGCACATCTTTACCAATTGAGCTTCCAATACTAGTACAGCACTTCAGTGAAATTACAAAAGTTTGCGGCTCCCAATATACAAAACAACACACTGGTCACCCTATTTTTAGCTGGTGAAGTGGAATCTGCTCTTAAGGAAGCAAAAAAAGATAAGGCTCCTGGTTCAGATGGCGTTCCTATTGAGTTTTTTTTTTTTTTTTTTTTTTATATTCCACGCGCGCAAAAGGGGTTATGGCTACCCTTAAAATGTTTTTAACACAGCACGAGCGATTAGGTAAGTAGGAGAGGATTTAGAAGGAGATACCGATGCACATTGGTTTTGAACGTTTGCACATCGAAATGGGAGGGGAAAGTCGAGTCAGGTAAAGCATTCCACATTCGTGTGGTCCGACTGAAGAAAGAATCTCTGTACATTACAGTACGTCCGAAGTTGAGCTCGAGGGTGAACTGATGGGCATTCCTAGAAGCGCGAGTATTACGGTTGAATTTTTTAAGGGGGGGAATGCAACTGGCTATTTCACTAGAACACTGATTATAATAATAGCGATAAAATAGAGAAAGACACGAAACATTACGGCGGTGTTCGAGAGATGTAATTGTTTCTGTTATAGATCTTTCGCCTATCATTTTTAAAGCTCTCTTTTGAATTCTGTCCAACAAACTCAAGTGAGTTCTTGGAGCTCCTGCCCAAACATGAGAATTGTACTCAAGTTTTGGACGAATAAAGGCTTTGTAGATCACAGCCAGATCAGAAGGGGAAAAAAACTTCTTGCATCTACGGAGAAAACCTAAACACTTAGCAGCGTTTTTGGCGACATCAAATATGTGGTCATTCCACAAAAGGTGGTCTGTGACACACATACCGAGAACTGAGAGCTGTTTGGTTTCCTCGATGCAAGTGCCGCTCATGGATAGCGGCATTGGGGGTGGGTTTCGCTTTAACGACAGGAGACAAAATTGAGTTTTAGAAGCATTAAATTCTACGCGGTTTTTGATTCCCCATTGGACAATGCTGTCAAGATCAGAATTTAGTGAGCTTATCATACGCTGCCGTTCAAGTTCCACATCCGAAGGACATGGATGAGAATCTGTAAACGAATATGAGAAACTGAGGGTACTATCGTCAGCAAAACAGTTTAATGGATTAGAAGTTTCAGACAAAAGATCATTTATAAAAATAAGGAAGAGAGTCGGAGACAAAACGGAGCCCTGGGGCACACCAGCATTTATTTTGTGGATTTCAGACTTGAAACCGTCCAATACGACTTGTATTGAACGGTCCGAAAGGTAATTTCTAATCCAACGTAGAAGAGGTTCATCGAAACCAAATGCGCGCATTTTCGATAAGAGAGCTTGGTGCCAAACTCTATCAAACGCTTTTGAAATATCAAGTGCAATAATCTTACTTTCTCCAAAACGATGTAAAGATTTGTTCCACTGTTCGGTGAGATATACCATCAGATCACCAGTGGACCTATTGCTACGAAAGCCGTACTGCCGGTCATTAAGAAGCTTTCGTTCCTCGAGATATTTCTTGAGCTGGAAATTAATCAGCGTTTCCATGACCTTGGAAAGAAGGGACGTAAGTGCAATTGGCCGATAGTTAGAGGGTGAAGAAGATACGCCTTTTTTAGGGACAGGCTGGACAAATGCTGTTTTCCATCCACTCGGATAGAGACCAGTAGAGTAGGACAGATGGAAAAGCTTACGCAGTGGTTTTGCCAGCGTTGAAGAACACCTCTTCAGAACAATGGGAGGGATACCATCCGGGCCAGCGGATTTGTGTACATCGAGATCCTTTAGAACTCTAGCAACTGCACGAGTGCGAAAGAAGATTTGTCCCATAAAATCATTTACGCTCTCAAGTACAGGAGGAGTCATAGCACTTTCTGGCAGCGTCGAATTAACAGCAAACTGTGCTGCAAGCAAATTGGCTTTATCTTGCGAGCTGACAAAAGGAGTATCATTGAAGACGAGCGTTGGAACCGAGGACGAGGTGGTATTTCGTATGTTTTTTACAAATGACCAAAAATTTTTACTACCTTTGGGACATTGTAGTATTTTTTGTCGTAATTTTTGATCATGTAAAAATTTGGTTCTTCGAATATGAACGTTACAGGTCTTTCTAGCTTGTTGAAACTTTTTCCGGTTTTCCTCTGTAGGCTTGGCTTTATAACATCGGAAGCTTACTTCTCTAACCCTAATAACCTCTTTACAGCTCGAATCAAACCATGAGTTTTCTTTGGGTTTGATAGATTTCACCCTATTCGGGATAAAATTTCTCATTCCACAGAGAATCAAGTTTGTAATCATATCTGCACTGGCGTCAACATCACTATCGAGGAAGCATAGTGACCAGTTAAAGCTCTTGAAGAAATTATTGAGACCGTCCCAGTTGGCTTTCTCGTATTGCCAAACGGTTCTCTTTGGGATTTTTTCTTTAACTGTGATTTGGTGGCACGAGAAATTTGCAGATATGACACAATGGTCTGATGAGCCTAGAGGAGATAATACACTAATAGTGTATTTATTTGGGTCAGAGGTAAGGAACAAGTCTAGAGTGTTGGCGATTTGACCTGCAACGTCAGGAATCCGAGTAGGCTCGTCAACAAGCTGAGTCAGGTGGTTTAACTCAGCAAAAATCTCGACATACCTTCCTTCGGGTGTTGTCTGACCAGAATAGCGTAGCCACGAAGAATTGTGTACATTGAAATCGCCCGTAACAACGATTTCACTGTGCGGATAATGGGAAACAATTCTCAGGATTGAATCGGACAGCGCATCGAATTCGTTTGAAGTCGAATTACTATCCAAACTTGGGCTACGATAAATGAAACATGTATGTATGATGTGCTTATTGACGGTGAATTTTAACCACATGAAGTTAAAGTTTGTATTTAAACAAGGGCCATATTGTGGTTGAAGCTGATAAGCCACATCATTACGTACATATATTGCGAGACCGTGGTGTAGGAAAAATAAAGGCACTAAGCTATAACCAGGTAGGCTAAATTCGGAGTAATCAGAATTTTCACCTACCTGGGTTTCACTGAGTGCCAAGACTGCTGGCCTGTTTTTTACAGTATGTACGTACACAGCACAGAAATTCTTTCTCAGCCCCCGAATGTTACTAACATCGACCCTAAATTCACCTACCATTACGAAAAAACAAACGCTAAAAACCAAATCAGACAGTTATCTATGCTGATATTGAGTTTGGGCCCCAATAAAACTTCACAATACAAAACACTACCAGTGTTATGCCTTAGTAGTATGTATTGATCCGCCCCTGGAAACCCAAAACCAATATCAGCAATTTGTCTGATTTACTTCGACTCAATCAATTACATACATTATATGAGATGAGCCACACATTGTATGTAATGACTAAGCCGAGAGCAATGTGAATGATGAGGGAAGGAGAGATAAGGAAAAATTTACCGCTTGCTGATTTTAGTTTTGTGGAGCATCAGGTTAATGGGCATGGTGCACTTTTGTTGTTGTTTTTGTACACAAGCACAAGCACTGGCACTGACACTGGCACTTTCTTTTTATTGCAATTTTTTTTGTGTATTTTATTATTTTATTAGGCTATTGATTTTGATTAGGCAGAGATTTATCTTTTTATTATTTAAATTTGACACTGATAAAGGTGATGGAAAATGGACAGAGATTGGTTTAATATTTTTTTTTTTTTTTTTTTTTTTTAATTTGTTTGTTTAATTTTTTGTTGGGGTATTGGCCGCGGTAAAGTTTTCAACTTCCGACACGTCTGGTCGCGGTGGGATGCGATTCGGTACATCCAGTTGAGTTGTTCAAATTTAGCACCCCAGAATTTATTGTTAAATTAACAGCTGCGCTTAACTATTTGCTTGATACTGGCACTGTTCCAGATTATTTTAATAAGTGGCTACTAAATCCAATATTTAAAAAAGGTGAAGCTAGCAACCCAGCAAACTACAGAGGCATTTCAGTTTTAAACGCCTCAATGAAGATACGAACTAAGATGTTAAGCAAAAGGTTATACACATGGATACAGGAAAATAATCTTCTTAGTGCAAACCAGGCAGGGTTACGAAGGGATTATTCCATCGTGGATCAAATTTATGTTCTTACCAACATTGCAGAAATAGCCATTAGTAGGAAGACAAAACTGTACGCTTTCTTCATCGATTTCAAAGCAGCTTTCGATACGATCGATAGGAAGGCACTTTTGTTGAAGCTATACACTAAAGGAATGTCCTTAAAATTTGGTAGGATCATCGAAAGTTTGTACGCTCATACAACTTCAGCTTTAGTAAATGGAAAAGAAAGATCAGCAGAATTTGATGTCGAAATTGGGCTTAGGTTAGGTTAGGTTAAAAGGGATGATGAAGCGGCAAGCCGAATCTCTCACTCGGATCTCAGTGGATCCATTTTGCTCCCCGGGAGTTGACTTGGGTAGGAGAAAGGATGGGTGAGGAGAGGACATGGTGGGTATCAGGTAGGGCTCCCTGAACCATCCTGAAATCTGAATAAATTTCATGATGTTTGCAGGTGGCAAAATAGAGACGCTATCTAAGTCGTCGAAGAAGTATTCTCCGAGAGTTGCTCTTCTGCTTCTAGCTAGGCTGGGGCACCCTCTACATAGGTCAGATGAGCTGATGCCCATTCTGCTCAAGTGGGTTCCCATGGAGTTGTGACCCGTGAGTATACCAACTTAAAGGGATTATTGGGGCCTGCTTAGCTTTAGTAAATAGTATGTCTTGTTCTTAGAGCGTAACGGCCACAAAGTCCTTGAAACTCGACAGGACTCCAGTGTTGAGCACCGGTCGTTAGTAGCTTTTAAAGAAACTATGGTGAATTCTACATTTTTCTTGTTCAAGAGGCATAAGTACCTAGGGTATGATTTGGCTCGGTTCAAGTGTTGCCCCGTCTGCCCTTTCATTACCAAAGATGTCACGATGACCTGGGACCCAACGAAGGGTAACTGTGTTTGCTGCGCCCAACGATTTTAGTTCACTGCGACAGCAATCAATCAGTTTGAATTTAGTGACGATTGATGATATGGCTTTGATTGCAGCCTGACTATCTATGAAGAAATCAATGTTCTTTCCCGTCAATTCAAGCGTGGAGAGATGCTTTGCAGCTTCACAAACTACAAGTACCTCTGCTTGAAAGACGCTACAGAAGTTCGGTAGTTTTATCGATTTGATTATGGGTGGGTTTTCTGAAAAGATGCCAGACCCTACCCCCTCGTCTGATTTGGACCCGTCAGTGAATACCGACATATGATCTTCGTTATCAAAATTGGCTTATCGTCGAAATTGGGCTTAGACAAGGATGGAATTTAAGCCCATTACTATTTGCCTTGTTTATAGATGACATAAATGAGATCTGGACTGGCGGAGTATAGCTGCCTGCAACACTGAAGATAAGCCAGTTAGTGTTTGCGGATGACATTGTAGCACTGTCTGAGTCCCCACATGGTCTGCAACTAATGTTAAACAGGCTAGCCGACTATTGCGACAAATGGAGGCTGCAAGTCAACTTAGAAACATCAAAAATCATGATCTTCCGAAATGCAGGAGGTAGAAATTGCCAAAACGAGAAACGGAAATTTGCTTACCATGACGTTGAGGTAGTAAATGAGTATAACTACTTGTACATGCTTATTACAAGAAATCTTAACTTTAAGAAACATATGAAAGTCAAGCTTTCAAAATCTAAAAGTGCAATAAATGCAACGTGGATGAGTGTCATGGCCAGTAAAGAGGTGGACACAGCTACCATATATCGTGTGTTTGAGGCAACATCAAAGGCCATAATGTGTTATGCTGCACAAAGTTGGGGACATGGAGAGTATGAAGGGTAGAGCAACTTCTAGGATATTTCTTAAAACGAGTTTTTAAATTGCCACAGGCTACACCAAATCACATTCTTCTACTTGAAACTGGACTATCTCCATATTTCATATCAACCCTTAAAATGCAAGTTGACTATGCCTTAAAAACTTTTAAGATGTACGATAGAAAACTGCCAAAAAGGATCAGTATGCTGATAATAAGGAAGAAAATTTCCTGGTATGCCTGATGGAAGCGTTTGGCGGAATATGGTTATTATTCCTTAACCCTTAGTACAGATAATATCGAGGCATGGAAATCCGATTTAAACGAACTCATTGAGACAGTTATGCAAAAAAGACTAGAGTTTCGAATAAAGGCCAGATCATCTATGGAACGCAATATTAATGCCCAGCTCAGTCATAATTTAATGAATGTGAACTTCTTTAATTCGAGGTACTCAACAGAAGAAATAAGCTGCATTTTAAAAACAAGAGCAGAGATTATTCAATTGAATTTTATTCCATACAGAAACGATCTTTTACATATATGTGGTTTGTGTAATATGAGAGTGAGAGAACCGTGTACCACTTTCTGAGAAAGTGTCCTATCCTGGCGGAAATCCGAAGATCAGTTTTTAGTAAAAGTAACTTTAGCAACGTGGAAATGAAAAATATATTAAATGGTGAAAATGGGAAACAATAACTGTCTAAATACGTTAAGTGGGGTTTGAGATATAGGCAGAATATTATAGATGAGATCTAACTATAAAACGATAAATTACAAGAACAAAAAAATATTTAAATATGTATAATTTACTTATTCTAACATTAAATTGTCACTCTGGCAGACGACGACGTAGGCCATGCTTATTAAATGAATTGTTACAACATAGGATTAAGAAATTGTGATAAATAAATTCATTATTAATCTAAAAATCTAGTAAGGGCCTATCTCCAATTTTGATATCATTTATCGGGGATTTAAGAAAAGTATAACTTTGGTGTACCCTGACGCATGTTAACGGTAATTGCGCTGTTAGTACTATAACGATAGGAACTTCGTTTAGGCCTTTATTTTTAGAAGAAATAGCAGCATCTGTAACTGCGCTTAAATAAATTTGATACCTTTTCTTAGTCTTGCGATAGGTATTCAGTTTTTAGCCTGTTCCATTTTTCCTGCCCATGCTAATATTTTGACTTAAGTGAAAATTTTCTCCAATAAATGCGTAATCAACATGAATGAAATCATGTAAATTACGCATTTTTTAGAGAAAATAGACCCCAAAGTCAAAAAAATGGCATATGCAGGAAAAACGAAACAGGCTAAAAACTTAATATCTTAAGACTGAGAAAAGATATCAAATTTATTTAAAAGCAGTTACGAATGCTGGTATTTCTTCTAAGAAAAGGGGCCTAAACGAAGTTTCTATCGTTAGTATTAAGAGCGCATTTACCGTTAACATGCGTCAAGGTAAACTAAGGTTAGACTTTTCTTAAATCCCCGATAAATTATATCAAAATTGGAGATAGGCCCTTACTGTTAAACGATTTTTTCTTAGAACATACTCAAGAATCATGCGTCCAAACACTGTTGACGAATTAAGGAACACCCTGTATTTTGAAGCAACTTTTTTTCCAGCGCAAGACAGTTTAGTTTCAAGTTTTATAAATCGCAAACCGTTTTATAGTTCTCATTTTTTCACATGTTGCTAGCAGTTAGGGCGTTAAGGCCATATTTTAGGTCAAACCTTGCACTTTATTCTGACGGTATGAGCTTTTGTACACTAAAAGTCAAATTGGCAGACCAGAGATATAAGCGTTAGGTATAGCCCAGTCAAAATAGACATACAAATCTCAAATCCTGAACAAAATTCCGATAACGCTTAAGAGTAGTGGGGGTCTTCCAGTGACTATAACGCAGCAATGACTAAAAGTCCCCGACGATCCGTCAGGAGCATAAATTTTTAGTTTTTAGGAAATAACTTTTTAATGGCAAATGCTATCGAAAAGAAGTTTCTTTCCTACGACCAATAATTAAGAAGGTATAGCTATTTTAAAATAACATAAAATGCCGAAAATATATTTTTTTTTTAATACAACTGTTAAAAAATAGGAATACCCATAAAACAAATATTGTTGGTATTTTATGTTCTTTTACAAATAGCTATATTTTCTTAATTCTTGCATGTAAAAAAAAAAGTTTTATAATTTTTAAAGAAAATTTAGTGGTCTACAAACTTTACCCATACTACTTTTCGATATCATTGACGGCCTAGCAGTTATTCTCAAAGAAAAAATAATTTCGTCAATTTTTTGTTTTCTTACAGCCTTATGCATAAACGAATTATAGCGAGTGCATAGTGCTATGCACTCTTTATAATGCCTCTGAACGCAAAAACCTTATTCATAAACTTATGCAACGTTGAATAGAGGCAACATAAGCTAAACGCGTTTGGAGGTTGTATAGAGCCAACATAAGGGTTGTTTAGTATCGGAATGTCACTTTGACTCACACACAACAATAATGTAGATAGATATTAGGGGGGCGCTTAGTTTGTAATCTTTCGAGGTGTTGAAATCTGACTATCAAAATATTTTATAAAATTAAATACAACAATAAATAATGTTGGTTTTGTTAATTTATTGTACATTTTTGTTGTGATATTGTTCAAATAAAATTTAGATTATTTTTTTGTACACTTTATTTTATAGAATCTACTTAATAAATGTAAAAGATTTAAAGATTTTCCATCAAATCTTACAACTTTTGCAAATGCTCGACGGCATGCGCGTGATTTAAATGAAACTATACAAAGATTCACCTTCATCACTTTCACGGGAAAATACAAATGAATTTTAAGTTTTACAAAATAAGCACCACCCTTTTATTTTTCTCCTCAACAAAAACATCACCATGTGAGTGAATGGAACAATTCATTGAATAAATCAAAAACGACGTTTTTTTTTGTTTCAAATATTTTTAATTTAATTTGCAAACACAACCAACAAAACAAACCAACAAAGTAACTGGCTAATTATAATAATATTAAAAGAAATTTATAAAAAAACAAAAAGAATCCAATCGCCAGCAGAATTATGGTATACTGGGGCACATTCATCACCGGGGCACATTCGTCAAAGCTATTTTCGATTGAATGCACTTTCAGCTAAGAAATGAAAATAGCGCTGAATACATCCATTACTGAATTCATGAACACACTCTTAGTTTAACGTTTGTAGTTTCGCGCACAAAAAAGTTGTGTGTTGTTTTGTGTTTCTTTGATCTACGGTATAATTTTGGCTAATAGGTAAGTAAGTGATTTTCAAAGCGAAAAATGAATTCTAGGAAATGCAGGTTTCACTCATTTCCTAGTTCAATTTATTAGGAAGTGAAATAAAATTAAGAAAAAGCCTGTTTTTAGTTGCGATAAAAATATATGAAAAAAAAAAAAAAATTTTTGAGAGGTTGCGGTAGATTCAGCATTTTGATTGAGGCACATTCAGCAAGTGCCAAATGTTCCCCGATATTTTCAAAATTTTTCTTTATTTAAATTTTTACAGAAATGTTTCGAAATTATAAACATTTTCATAACTTAACATGAATATTTTTAAATTGTATTAAAAAAATGGGCACGACTGGATCGTACAAAACTTGCTCTCGTAGCTTACAACTTTAACGTAGCTTAAAATAGACAATGTACATATTTATTGTTTCCATAACACATATTGGTTCCATGTATTAAAAAAAAAAGTTTTAAAAACAATTAAAATATAAATGATTATGCACTATGAATTATTATAAATTAGTTATATTAGTAGCTAAAACAGATAGAGCTCAAAAAAGTATGCCCTCTGATTTGTTTAATAGATATGAATTTATGAAAAAAAAAATTCAAAAATCGTTAGAGCGGTTTTTTTTTTAATTAATTTTTTATATATAAAAAATCCTGATTATTTTTTTAAATAAAATTTGGTATGCCAATCTTTAATAAAATACAATTTTTCACAAAATTAAAAAAAAATCATTAGCCCGTTTTCAAGATATTGAATTTTCAAAAAAAAAAATTTCAATATTTTTTTAAAAATCCAAAAATTATTTTTTCGAAAATTTTTATATGCAAAATTGTTAAAATTATAAGCGACCTTTTGTATAAAAATTTTGGTTGAAATCGGTGTAGTAGTTAACGAAAAATTCAAAAACCAAAAAATCAGTTGTATGACAGGTACTGTTAATAACCGTTATACATTTTTTTTTTCTACGAAAATATTTATTTTAGTTATTTTATTACCTCGTAATTTTGTTTGCAAATCGTTAGAGTCGTTTTTGAAATAAATCAATTTTTGTGTATTGGTTGTATGACAGGTACCGTTATTTTTGAGCTAAAAAAAATTACAATTTCCCCTCTAGGGAATCACATAAGAACCTTAAGTCCAAAGTTTGAAGAAAATCGCTTCAGCCGTTTAGGCTGCAGGTCGAGCTACAGACAGACAGACGGACAGACTGACAGAATTGCAAGATCCACTTTTTTCGCGTTCTCTATCATCGTAATGTTAGGGAAAATTATTATCTCGAATTTTTTTTTTGCACGAATCCTAAATTTGCCCTATACTACGTATATCGCAAGTAAAAAATCAAATAATTTGAGTTCCTTAACACGCGCAGCCGTATTTAATAGAATTCGCTAAACAGCTCTAAGCGGGTGTATAGTTATGCAGTGTACAAGGATTTATGTAGCCTCTATAAAACGTTGCATAAAATAGTGATTTATAAAACATTTCCCCAACCAGTATAGTTATACAGGCTTTGTGTCAAATAAAGTAGCAAAAAGTAGAAATCTATTACGTTTTTCTTCCAAAACTGACAACGAGACTCCAGCTGTTTGTGAAAAATCAAAAAAATAATTTTGTTGACGATAGGGTTTTTTTTGATGTTTTCTTAATTTCTTTTCTTGTTATAGTTATCGAGTTGTTTTGTTTCTTTTTTTTTTTGTGTGTTTCAAATTTAATAATCAAAAGAAAAGAATGGGTATTTTTTGAATGAATTATTCCATTCACTGATATTTTTGTTGAGAAATATATAAGGGTGGCTCTTATTTGTATTTCTCCGTAAACTGATCAACGTGGTTTTGTGTAAAATTTTATTGAAACTGGTTAACGTTAACATATAGGGCATAGCAGTTGAATAGTTGTAAAATTTTGATAGAAGTTCTTCAAATTTTACACGTATATTATGCAGATTTAATAAGTGTACAAAAGATATTCCTTGTCTTTTTAAAACAATATTCCAACAAAATTAACAATTACTATACACAAAAACATATTTATCTATTGTTTGTATTAATTTATATTAAAATTATGAGTGAGATTCAGATTCAGATTCATTTATTGAGACTTTTAAATTTACATTTACATTTAATCTTTTGAAAATACGAAAGTATTTTATATCTTAAATATTTTGAAAAGTTTAATTTAAAAATATATTAGGAGGCTATAATGTATGGCACTCGCAAGAAGTAAAATGAATTTGCCAACATGGCTCTAGTTTCGTATTATGACTTATGACAGCTCTTGCTCATGGAGCTATTACATTTTCATTTGGCGCGCATGGCCTTTATTATGAGTGAGATTTCAACACAAACATTGCATAAATAAGCACTCCCCTAATATCATCTACATTATTGATGTTGTGTGTAAGTCAAAGTGACATTTCGATACTAAACAGCCTTTATTTAGGCTCTAAACAACCTCCAAACGCGTTTAGCTAATACTACCTCTATTGAACATTGCATAAGATTTATAAATCACGTTTTTGCGGCCCGGGGCACTTTCATTAAACAAAGGTGAATTTTATAAAAGGTTAAAATTACAATCTGGAAAATATATCAAAAATATTTTTAACAAAAACTATTCATAGATATTGAAACTACCTGTTAAGCCAAAAAAAAATATGTTCACAGTATAAAAAACGGAAATATAGGCGTAAGACAAAAAAGTAACGAATGTGCCCCAGTTTACCATACTTCTATTGATTTTTCACACAGCTGGGTCTCCTTTGTCAGTTTTGAAAGTAAATCGTAATAGATTTCTCCTTTATGGTACTAATTTTGACACAAGCTCATTATAAATATAATGGGATGAAAAATATTTTATGCATAACAATTTATGCAACGTTGTATAGTGGCTACATAAATCCTTATGCAGTGCATAACTATTCATCTGTTCAGATGAAAAAAATATTTTCGTAATTTTATGTTATTTCAAAATAACATATTGGTCGTAGGAAAAAAAAGTGGGCATTTTTTTATAGAGAATTTAAAGATCTACAAACAACTCGAACTTCTTTTCGATGGCATTAGCCATTAAAAAGTTATTTCCCAAAAACTGATTTTTTCGACACTTTACCGTGCCTAAAAAGTTATGCTCCTGTCAGATCGTCGGGGACTTTTAGTCATTGCTGCTCAGGGAAATGTCTATTTTGACTGGGCTATTACCTCCTTACCAGGTTATAACATTGAAATTCCACATAAATTCCTATAAATCGAGAACCAGACATCGGACGATGACGGGGAACGTTACATTGGATTCAAAATACTTGAATCCATCGAAACATATTATTTTGTTGGTCCCTTTCCCACCCTTGCGCGCTGCGGGTGCAAAATATCCTCGGCGGATAAGGGTTTTTGTTTTGTAAGAAAGAAATGATAATTAAGTACACCGTTACAAAATCATAAGATTGGTGTCGACGCAAAATTTCACACTCAATGGCATAACCGAAGCCTACCTAAATCCATGAATTTGTTTTTTTGTTTTGTATAATCCTTTTCAAGTGGTGGAGAGGGGTATGTGGAAGTATGTATGACAAACCGATATATGTATATTTTTTTTTTTTTTTACACTATCAGATCTTTGTTAAAGAGCGCTTAAATCAAGCTGCAAATTACGACCAAAGAACTGCCAACAGAAAATGTGTACACCGGCTCATCACTAAGTGCAGTGTTGGTAGTTAGTAGTAACAGAAAGACTGCAAAAGAACAATAAGGATAAGGAGAACGGATTCTCAACACAAAATGAGACAATCAAGAACAAAACATAAAACAATAATAACACAAAAATTGTCTTCAATACACTTTTAAGTTTAATTTTATTAATATTGACGTCAAAAATACCTTCATTTAAATTTAATAGCTTGCACATACGAGTTAACGGTTCATGCATTTCATAATTAGTACGATGCTGAGGTAAGTTCATCAAATCCAGACTGCGAAGGCTGTGGGCCCCTCCACGAAAGTTGAAACTTAAGCAATTTAATAAATCGGGCGCATCGATAACACCACTTATAAGTTGGTGTGCGAATACAATATGATTACTGACCCTCCGTAGAGACAAAGTTTGGATCTGAAGAAGATTTATTCGATGCTCGTACGGCTGAAGGTTATAAATACTGCTTCTATCCTATTTTTATGAACTTCGTAGAAAGGAGTCCATATCTGAGATGCATATTCAAGGTGGGGTCGAACTATGCAATTGTAAAGAGCCAGGGTTACGTAAGGATCTTGAAATTCCTAAGCCCATCGCTTTACAAATCCCAACAAAGAGTTGGCTTTTTTAACAATAAAATTGATGTGTTGCGAAAAAATCAAGCGTAGAAGTAAAATTAACTCCAAGGTTTTTAAAACATTGAACACGAAGTAAAACATGTTCGGAAATAATAATATATAATTATATAAACTTGGAATCCTTTTTTTAGAAAAAGTCATGGTTTGTCATTTAATTGGGTTCAGATTCAAACCGTTTTTATGACACCATAAAACGAAATTGTTAATATCGTCTTGCAGAAGCAATCGATCACTGGCAGATGCAATGCTCCTGAAAATGTTCATATCATATTCAAATACAAGAATTTCGCTATTACATACACACAAAGGGACATCATTAATAGCTTATACAAAAAGGAGAGGTCCTAAATGACTACCCTGAGGAACCCCCGATTTAGCAATAAAAGGGTTGTAGAAAGACTCTCTAAATTTAACCTGGTAAGATCTATTCTGGAGATATGATGAAATCCAAGCGATAAATCCATTCTTGGTATAATCTGAGCATATGATACATGAATTTAGGGTAGTTTTTAGTGCCCAATCTTATGCAACCAAAATAAATGCAGACCACACTCCTGAACAAAATTATTTTTTTTTATAAACAGATGCTGAAATTTTAGTGCAACTAGCATATAACCGAGTTCCAACGGTATGTTGATGAAATTTGAAAATAATATGTTGGGTTTATAACCCATATTTTCCTTAAGCCTCAAAAAAACACCCCTAGAACTAATACATATATTCGCATGTATCCTTTTGCGTCTTGGTTGTTACAAAAACTAAAACATTTCTATCAACTTTCATCAACATACCAGTTTTAGGAGGGATTTACTGGTTGTAGTAATTGACTTTTCCCTTTCACTCAAAAAAACATCATTTCACCCCAGTTATTTTTATGCACTCTTTTGATTATCCTTTCTTACGCCAAACAAAACATGTGTTCCAAGTTTCATCACAACACAATTAGAACTTGGTAATATTATGTCGTTCCACCGAAAATAAAGACATCATTTTATAAAAGGAATATAACTGTTTTAAGGAAGCTGTTTTCTATTTATTTTGATTGTGTATGACTGGGCATTAAAAACTACCCTAAAGTCATGTGCCATATGCTAAGATTATACCAAGCCACAATATATAGTGGTTTGATATATGTACATTAGACTGGTCCTTAGACACTTAAAAGAACATTCTTCTCCATCCGTTAATAGTTTCTAAGTAATGAAAAAAAAAATCCCCTCATTTTTGTAGTTTTTTGGCCTCCCAAATTTCAAAATTCATTCAGTAGTAGCCCGTAGCGTAATGGTTAGTGCGTTCGACTGTCACGCTGGAGGTCTGGGATCGCTTCCCAGCCTCGTCCACCTAAAAACTAAAAAGTTTTTTTTTCAGGGCTACTGCCTCTTGCGAGGAATTGACAAATCCTCCAAGAGTATCACTTGTCACGAATAAGTGCTTCTCGTCTAGCCGTTCGGATTCGGCATAAAATTGTAGGTCCCTTCCATTCCTGTCGAAAGGCGCACACAGGAATGGTTGCCAGTTGTTAGTCACTAGGCCCTGGTTCTTCATGAGCCGTTGTGCCACCCGATTTATTTTTATTTTTTTTTTCAGCCTTAATACTGTAATATTTGTCCAAGGGTTCGCCAATAAAACATATAACTGAACAACAATTACTTTTCCAAAATATAACACCTTTATTTCACTTCAAATACTTTACTTTTATTATACTTACTTACTTAGATCCTTGACCCCTCAAAGGGGCACAGGGCGTCAACTACCGCTACACGCCATCTCGTTCGGTTTCTGGAAATGTATTTTAGCTCTCCCCAACTTTTACCGTGCTTTTGTGATTCCTTGTCGACTGTTCTGCGCCAAGATTTTCTCTGGCCTCCAGGTCTTCTGCCATCTTGGATGAGTGGATCCCACTCCATTGCATGTCTTGCAATAGAGTCTGCATCACGACGTAGGGTGTGACCAATCCACTGCCACTTTCTTTTCCTAATAACGATGTCAATAGGACTTTGGCCCGTTCTCCGAAGGAGTTCTTGGTTGGAGATGGTGTTCGGCCAAAAAATCCTTAGGATGTTTCGGAGACATCTATTTTCGAAAGTTTGTAGCTTCCTTGTGACAGAGGCGGTCACTTTCCATATACTACACCCATATAGTAGTATTGACTCTACGTTCGACCGGAACAGTCGCAGCTTGGTCTTCGTACTGTAGACGTTGCTCCTCCAAACTTTAGACAGCATGCCTAAAGCAGCTTTAGCTTTGCCGATTCGGCAGTTAACATATTCATCCGTACCACCGCCGTCTTTTGAGACAACACTACCGAGGTACAGGAAGTTGTCCACCGCTTCAACCTGCTGTCCCGCAACGACAACTTGAGAAGAAGATTCAGAAATGTTGAGGATTTTTGTTTTCCCGGTGTTGATCCTCAAACCGACTTTGTTTGCCTCGCATTCCAGATTAGTCACCATATGATGAAGATCCATAATGTTGTGCGAGAGCAAACAAATATCGTCAGCGTAATCAAGATGTTGCAGGAACGAAAACATCGTCCATCGAATTCCACGCGCTTGCTTGGCTAGAGCTGCATGAAGGACATCCCCTATAACCACCAGCAAAAGTAGTGGAGATAGCAAACATCCTTGACGAACTCCGCTATGGATATCGAAGTCCTCTGATACCTTTCCGTTGTGTAAGACTTGACACGATGCACCCTCGTAGGTAGCCTTTATAATGGCGATAATCTTCTCGGGTACTCCTCTCCTACGTAAAGTTGACCAAATGAAATCTCGATTCAAACTATCGAAAGCCTTTTCGAAGTCGATGAAGAGCAAATGAAAAGGGGAACGGGAAGGGATCAATGCAGGATGAGCCTGCACGAAATCCCGCTTGCTCTTTGTCGAGAGTAGAATCGAGATGTTCTTTGATTAGTTCCAAGATTATTTTCGCCATTATCTTTGCCACCGCGGGGAGGACACAGATCCCTCTACAGTTTCCGCAATCCGTAAGATTTCCCTTTTTTGGTAGTTTGACGATCATCCCTTTTTTCCATTCAATGGGGAAACTTTCGTTCTCCCATGCCTGTGCTATTAAGGGGTGTAGCAACTTCGCTGATGTTTGTGGATCTGCTTGGTAGAGCTCAGCGGGAATGCCATCCAAACCTACCGCTTTGTTGTTCTTGAGGGATTTGATTGCTGATGTTATCTCGGCTAAACTGGGAGGGCAGGTGCGAATACGGGAGATAGTTTCTACGAATAGCTCATTTGGGTTAGGGGCTGGAACACCTCCGCTATCGCCTATGTGGTTGAGCACGCTAGAAAAATGTTCCTTCCATCTCCTGAGTTGATCCTCATCCGTAACTAGCAGGGTGCCGTCTACATCCTTGACGAGGTGGTGTTTTCGGGAGTTGTTGTTTCCAACCAATTCCTTGGTTATCTTCTAGACGGTACCACTGTCGCACCTAGATGCTGCTTCCTCTGCCTGTTCTGCGAGGACATTTACGCGCCTCGTTTTGTCACGTCTGACACTACGCTGCACTTCTTTCCTTTTCCTACGGTACTGAGACTCGATGTTAAATCTCTCACCTACTGGGGCAGCCGGAAGTTGGGATCTAATCGCGTTCCTTTCTTCAATCTTACTCCATGTGTCTGCAGAAAGCCATGTGCTTTGGCTTCTCTGCCTTATACCCACAGACTCAATTGCGGCAGTTGCAAGGGCCTTTTTCACATTGCTCCAGTGTTGGTCTGCATTTTCTGGCGTGGCAATGCTGATGACTTCTGCTTCTGCGGCGAGGCGGTCCTTATATCTTTGGCGCACTGTAGGATCCCGTAATCTGTCGGTATTGTACCTGTGTGTACGCAGGAAGTTTTGCCGATTTCCATGTACTGAAGCAATTCGAAGACGAACGTAGGCAAGTATAAGATGGTGATCGCGAGCTAACCCTACATCAGCACCGCGTCTGTTTTAGACGTCGAGAAGACAATTTTTAAAGCGCTTGCTAATAGCAAAGTGATCGATTAAGTTCGCATAACCAACTTATCTTGTGCGAGATCCTATGCTCGAACAGAGTACCTCCAATGACTAGCTGATTTGCGTTACAGAAGTCAACAAACCGCTCTCCATTGTCGTTCCGTTTCCCGATACCGTGGTTACCCAGAACGTGCTTCAACGCTGTGTTGTCCTGACCAACCTTAGCATTAAGATCTCCCATTACGATAGTGATGTCTCCATTCGGCGAGCTTCTGAAAACCGCGCTAAGTTGGCTGTAAAATTCGTCCTTCTCGGCGTCCGACGCTTCCTCAATTGGGGCATAGCACTGGATGCTGGTGATTTTCCTTAATTTACTCTGGAACCTAGCTGTCAATATCCTGTCGTTGATGGGTTTCCAGGTTATAAGACTTTGCCGCGCCATTGGAGTCAACATTAAACCTACGCCGGAACATCGGGAGCTTCCAACTGGTTTTCCGGAGTAAATAAAGAAAGTGATTTTCGAAGGTGAATCCACCTGCCCTGCGCTCAACAATCTCACTTCACTCAGACCCAAGATGTCTAGGTTGTACCGTAGAAATTCTTTCTCAAGTTGGAAGAATCTGGCGTTGTTAGGGCCTTCTTCGCGGTTATCGAGAAGAGTTTTAACATTCCAGAATCCAATCTTTGTCCTTGTTCGATAGCCAAAAGTCGTCATCGTTTGATCATTCCTTATCCGAGGCTGTAGTTGCCGATTCGAAGCGGTTGATTTCTTTACATGTGGTAGGTTGCCAACCCGTCACACGACCCCCAGACCCGGAGGGCCGGATCCTTGTGTAGCCTTAGGATAGCAGGCCGGATAATCCGATACCAGTAGCCCACTACGGGGATATGAGTGCTGCCGTTGACCCTTGAAGGGTTCATCCGCCACCATCTCTTTTTCAGCACCCTGGCTAGTACTGAAATTCCTTACCGACCTCAGCTCTAAATATTTCAGAGTAGCTCACGTAAGGTCTCTGTCGTCCATACTGTTGGTGACACCGTTGATTCTGATGAATTCATCCGCGGCACACCTTCTTTCTGATGGGTTCGTCTAAGACTTCAGCCGACTTATACAGCCAGTCATTTCCGACAGAGTATTTATAGTGTTGCTATTTTTGTCTCTTGTTCAACACTCGCGCTTATTTGTTTGGCAAGTCAAGTCCGGATGAGTACCCGATGGTTACCACTTGGAGGTAAAATAAGCACAATTGATGTGTAGTATTCGTTACATCACTGGACATCGCCGTGTTGACGCCACTCAGTGACTACCCGCGTCCTACAACATCTAACCATACTTTTATTATAAACAAGCACAACTCTTAATTCAATATTTTAAACCGACATTTATTCGCTCACTTTCAAAATCAAACTCAGGTCTTCGGACTGGTGGCCATGTATTTATATCCGAGAAAAAGCTACTAGAATCTTTTAGGGTTTCTGGAATGTGCTGGAATGTACTTTACTTCCACAAGTCTCCACAAGTAGCTCAAAAGCTTTCGACCAATTACAAATTATAGCAGTTCCATGGTTTGGGTATTGGATAACGATGTGAGTGGTTTAGGTATTGGATAATGATAGAGTGGTTTAGGTATTGGGTGGTTTAGGTATTGGGTAACATACTTAATCTTTTGTTCATAGATGGCGCGGAACTCATTACTAATGTTGTGCCCGTCACTATTATTGTGCTTACCATGCATAATATCTTCTAATTAACTGCGGATATCCCTTCCGGATATGCATTTGTTTATGTTTATGAAAGAAACATCAAATGCCACCCGTCATGAGATACTTTTCTTTGGGTGCCTTATCTTCTTTTTATAATACAGCAAATAAACTGAGTGTGCAACCATCTCTCCATCCAATTTTTTTTTTTTTTTTATATTAAGCGCGTGCAAAAGGGGTTGTGACTACCCTTAAGATGATATACACAGCACGAGCGATTAGGTAGATTGGAGGGGATTTAAAAGGAGATACCGATGCACATTGGTTTTGAACGTCTGTAGATCACAATGGGAGGGGAAAATTGAGCTGGGTAGAGCATTCCACATTCGAGTAGTGCGACTAAAGAAAGAATCTCTGTACTTAACAGTACGTCCGAAATTGGGCTCAAGGGTAAACTGATGGGCATTCCTAGAAGCGCGAGTATTACGGTTAAATTGTTTAAGGGGAGGAATGCAACTGGCTATTTCACTAGAGCATTGTTTATGGAAATAACGGTAAAATAACGAAAGACATGAAACATTTCGACGGTGCTCAAGAGATGAGAATGTTTCCGTTATAGTTCTTCCACCTATCATTTTAAGAGCTCTCTTTTCAATTCTATCCAATAAACTCAAGTGGGTTATTGGAGCACCTGCCCAAATGAGAGAGTTATACTCAAGTTTTGGACGAATAAAGGCTTTGTAGATCACAGCCAGATCAGAAGGGGAGAAAAATTTCTTGCATCGACGGAGAAAACCTAAACACTTAGCAGCATTTTTGGCGATGTCGAATATGTGGTCGTTCCATAAAAGGTGGTCTGTGACACACATACCGAGGACTGAAAGCTTTTCGGTTTCCTCAATGCAAGTGCCACTCATGGATAGTGGCATGGGGGGTGGGTTTTGTTTTAACGACAGTAGACAGCATTGAGTTTTTGAAGCATTAAATTCTACACGATTTTTTATTCCCCACTGGACAATGCTGTCGAGATCAGAATTTAATGAGCTTATCATACGCTGCCGTTCAAGTTCCACATCCGAAGGGCATGGATGTGAATCTAAGAACGAATATGAAAAGCTGAGGGTACTGTCGTCAGCGAAACAATTTAATGGATTAGAAGTTTCAGATAAAAGATCGTTTATGAATATAAGGAAGAGAGTCGGAGACAGAACAGAGCCCTGGGGCACACCAGCATTTATTTTGTGAATTTCAGACTTGAAACCATCCAATACAACTTGTATTGAACGGTCCGAAAGGTAATTTCTAATGCAACGAAGAAGAGATTCATCGATACCAAATGCGCGCATTTTCGATAAGAGAGCTTGGTGCCAAACTCTATCAAACGCTTTTGAAATATCAAATGCAATAATCTTACTTTCTCCAAAACGATGTAAAGATTTGTTCCACTGTTCGGTGAGATATACCATCAGATCACCAGTGGACCTATTGCTACGAAAGCCGTACTGCCGGTCATTAAGAAGCTTTCGTTCTTCGAGATATTTCTTTAGCTGAAAATTAATCAGCGTTTCCATGACCTTGGAAAGAAGGGACGTAAGCGCAATTGGCCGATAGTTGGAGGGGGAAGAAGATACGCCTTTTTTAGGGACAGGCTGGACAAATGCTGTTTTCCATCCACTCGTAAAGAGACCAGTAGAGTAGGACAGATGAAAAAGCTTACGCAGTGGTTTTGCCAGCGTTGAAGAACACCTCTTCAGAACAATGGGAGGGATACTATCCGGGCCAGCGGATTTGTGAACGTCGAGATCTTTTAGAACTCTAGCAACTGCACGAGTGCGAAAGAAGATTTGACCCATAAAATCATTTACGCTCTCAAGTACAGGAGGAGTCATAACACTTTCTGGCAGCGTCGAATTAACAGCAAACTGTGCTGCAAACAAATTGGCTTTATCTTGCGAGCTGACAAAAGGAGTATCATTGAAGACGAGCGTTGGAACCGAGGACGAGGTGGTGTTTCGTTTGTTTCTTACAAATGACCAAACATTTTTACTACCTTTCGGACATTGTAGTATTTTTTGCCGTAACTTTTGATCATGTAAAAATTTGGTTCGTCGAATATGAACGTTACAGGTCTTTCTAGCTTGATGAAACTTTTTCCGGTTTTCCTCAGTAGGGTTGGCTTTATAATATTAAGTATCTGTCGATGCCAATTCATCGACACTGTAAATAAAACTTCATAAGAATAAATGAGTAGTCTTAATTCAGCCGCAAAGAAAAGAACTTCGTCTTTTTATTAAACCACGCATAACAAATTGGTGGCAGCGGTGGGATATGCACTGAAAATAAAATTCCAGTGTTGTAAATCTTTGTACATAATGTAAATTAATTTTATTCCGGTAATATTTTAAGTTAAAAGTACGTATTCTGCTTTTTAAGTAATTACAATGGGGAACAAAATTAATAATCCCTATAATACCTTCTAAGTGCGTATTGAATTTAGCATCTTCTGCGAATACAATTGAATCCATATCAAAGTGATTGAAAGAAAAGAAGGAATTGAACCGAATATGAGTGCACGTACAGATTATCCATATTAATTCCATAAAAAATTATTAAAACTTTTATAAAAGAGTTTGCAACTGAAAGTGAATAAAAAAAAAAACTCGAACAATATATTATTAAATAAGAAGAGAACCAGAATTCCAAGAAAGATTAAGAACGAATGTGTAGTTTACCAGCCAGCCGAATCATCAAATTAAACATCATAATGATTGAATTATTGTAAGTTAAAAAAAAAAAATATATTAAACAGTCGAAGTTTTTATTAAAATGAATAAGTAAAATTATAAGTATAAGAATAGTATAATGTTTAATGTATAATGTTACCAGCAAAGTCATATAGTAAAGAAAAATTAGAAGAACATTATAAATACTTCGCGGAAAAAGCGTGAAGGATTAAAAAAGTAATTAAGGAAGGTCAAGAAGACATCCTTAATAATAATTGTTGAAAATAAAATAATTGCAAAACACATACGATTGTATTAATATTGTGGATTAACAATAGTTTAACTTAAGTGATTTTCGTATATTTTAACAGTGAAGTATGCCTGATGAAAAAATGGATATTCCACTAAGTGTTCTAATCCAATTTATCCCTAAATTCCGTGCAGAAGCTTCCGAAGCTTTTTCGTTTATACAAAATTGTGAAAATGCCTTTAAGCTCGCCAAGAGCCTTAGCATAAACCTTTATTGGCTTTTGCCAAATCATGCATTAGCGGCAACGCTTCGTCAATTTTAATGAACAAAACCATAGACTCTTGGAGTCAATTAAAAGCAGAGCTTAACAAAGTATATAAAGAAAATTATTCAAACTTACAACTCCATAGAGAGTTGATACAGTTAAAACAACAGTATGATGAAACTGTCGTACAATATACGCAAAAATGCGAAACATTACAACGCAGAATGCTGCAAAATGAAATAGTTGATACTGAAACTTCCGATTGGAAGGGGAAAAGTGAATATATAAAACTAAATATTTTAAATGCTTTTGTTAACGGATTAAAAGAAAAAATTAGTTCATATGTCAACAATAGGAAGCCAGGGGATTTGAATGAGGCTAGCAGATATGCTATAGAAGAAGAATCAAGGTTAGGGCTACATGTAAATTTATTAAAACATTCTAGTAGTAAGGACTATACCAACAAAAATACAGTTAGAATTAATACAATTACCTGCTTTGCATGCGGCAAAGTTGTCTGTCACAACAGACATAACAGGCAAAATAATTATCTAATATCCAGCAGAATAGACAAAATAACCAAAGCAATACTCATACTCATTGGAGACGACCATGTGGTCAGCCATTTGCGGCAAGAAATTTATCCAACCAAAATGGTCTGGATTTTCGCAAAAGCGAATAGTTGGAGAGGTCAACATTTCGCTATTTAATATAACAGAAAGTCCTCATATTATCATAAATTACAAAAATAAAAGCTGTAGAATGTTAATAGATACAGGAGCAGCTGTAAGCTTAATAAAAGTTGATAACATTTTTGAAAAGGACTCAACACAGAATAAATTTCTTAATTTTAAAGGTATAGGGAACGGAAACATAAAAAGTTTAGGTACATGTAATTTATGTGTGGATTTTGGAATTCTGACTACTTAATAGAATTCCACGTCATAAATAAGGAGTATTTAAGTAATTATGACGGTATTATTGGCTATGATGTTTTGAAAGACAATGCTTTCATTGTAGATTATGATCGTAAAACTCTTAGGAGGAAGAACGAGAATATCTCTTTAAATTTCGGAAAAAGTGTAGAACTTGCCAAAGAAAAATCTCCTAGAAATAAGAAAAGTTTTAATGAAAATATCAATTTTGAGGGGCAGTACTTAGAAGAAATACCCCCTAGGTGCGAAGTTTTCAGGTTAGTGAATATAACTGATGGTCAGGGAAATCAATTTCCAGAAAATAGTGAAGTGGTAATACTCAGTGCGAAGATAAATGGTAGGTATATTGTTCCCAGATTGCGTTACATTGGTGCGCAGTGATGGAAAAGGTTGAGTTAAAGTAATAAATTTTGATGAAGATATACATTACATTGAGCTCAAAGCTATTGGATACCCTTTAGAGGATTTCAATACAAATGAGTCAAATTGTGAAGATGCCGACTTATTAGAAATCAATACATTCGAAATGAATGATGGTAGAATTGAGGAAATACTGAGTAATTTAAGAACTGACCATATGAATGAAGAAGAAGCCGATAGTATATTCGCAATAGCTAAAGAATATTGTGATATTTTTAGTTTAAAAGGAGATAAATTAACTACAACGAGTTTGGTAGAATATAAAATTAGAGTTAAAGAAAATAGTGAACCTATTTACACTTAATCGTACCGTTATCCAAAAATGCATGAAAAGGAGGTAGATAACCAAATTAAGAATTTAAAAGAAGAAGGGATTATAAGAGATAGTAAATCGCCATGGAATTCAACTTTGTGGGTGGTCCCTAAGAAAAAGGATGCAAGTAAAGAAATGAAGTGGAGGATAGTAATCGATTACAGGCGGTTAAATGAAATTACTATTGCTGACAATTATCCACTCCCGAATATAAGTGAGATATTAGACCAGTTAGGTAATAGTAAATATTTCTCTGTTTTAGATCTTACATCTGGTTTTCATCAGATTCCAGTCGCTGAGGAAGATGTAGAAAAGACTACCTTTTCTACGCCATATGGGCATTATGGATCTCGATTAGTTCGATGGCGACTTAAATTAGAGGAATATGATGATTCTATTGAGTATAAAAAGGGTTGTGATAACGTTGTTGCAGACGAATTAAGTCGAAATATTAACATTTTAGAAGGGATAGATGAAAACGAAGACACGGGTATAGACGTAGAAAAAGAAGTTAATGAAATTCTAAATAACCGAACAGAAGAAGTTACAAGTGAAACCCTAATAGAAGAAGTTGTGGATGGTGAACTTAAAACTAAAATTTTAAAAGAATATCACGAAGGTCTTGTAGGAGGTCATTGTGGCCAAAACGCCACTATTAATAAAATAAAACAAAAATATAATTGGAAAGGTCTCAATAGAGATGTAATAACATATATTTCTAAATGTGTAGCTTGTCAAACAGAAAAAATAGATAGACATCCCTCAAGGAATCCAATGAACATTATAACAAGTGCAAATCACGCATTAGAAAAAATCGCAATTGATTTGACAGGTCCTTATATTACAAAGGACAAAATTATCAACAAATACGGACTTACGATTCAAGACGATCTGTCTAAGTTTATTAAATTTGTTCCTATAGAAAGTAAAGAAGCTTGTATAGTGACTAAGGCTCTTGTAGAAAATTGGATACTTATATTTGGAGTACCAAAGATAATACTGTCTGACAACGGGACAAAATTTTGTAATTCTTTAATGAAGGAATTATCCGAAATATTTGGTTTTAAGAATATTACTACCAGTGTGGCTTACCCTCAATCAAATGGTAGTGTCGAACGAGCACATGCTCGACTCACAGAATATATTAGAACAGTAAGTAGGAAAGTTCAGATAGCTCCAAAAACTGGGATGAATATATGAAGTATGCAAGTTTTTGTTATAATACGACCCAACATTCAAGCACTGGCTTCACGCCTTATGAACTTGTTTTCAGTAGAACAGCTAATACACCTAGCGATGTAGATTATGAAGAAATTCAAACAACACATGATTATTCGATAGAACTAAGAATGAAGTTGTTAGCAATGGAAATAAAAGCTAAAGCAAGGCTATTAGATAACAAAGAAAAATCTAAAGTCAGATATGATCAGAGGTTAAGAGATATTCGATCAGGAGATAGAGTTTACGTAAAAGAAGCAAGTGCAGGAAAGTTAGACCCGAAATGGGCAGGTCCTTATGTCGTATCTTCTGTAGAAGATAATATTATTGTTAAAAGAAACGGAAAATTAACCATTTATAATAAAAGTCGTGTCAAACTTTTTATAGGATATGGACGATCGCAATCGGAATTGCAACAAGCGTCAACATCGAGAAATTAGATGATCACAATGGATTTTATTTTAAATCTCTTGGTACTTAAATCGATGGACACGTTTCAGTCATTAATAGAATTGACCTAGCTGAAGTTGAAAATAGTATAGAGCATATTAAGTTACAAACTAATAACATTCATGAAGTATGTTTAAAATTATTCGGAGAGTGCAGAGACTTAGCTGAAAAAGGAAAGAGAAGCTATAATAATTTATCAGATAAAATGGTCACAATTTATAATTTATTAGGAACAAGGAAAAACAGAATCCGAAGAGGATTAATAGATATTGTTGGTACAGGGCTTAAAACATTATTTGGAACTATGGATAGTTCTGATGCAGAATATTATGATAAAATCATAGCAATTACAAAAGAAAATCAAGAATCTTTAAGCAAAGGATTAGTAGAAGAAATAAATATAATGGAAAAAGTAAATGATCAAAATAAGATATTAAATAATAATTATTACCGTATAGAAAACAAAACTAATGAAAATATAATAAAGTTAAATAAAGTTATTTCAAATATGAAAGATATAGAGAGGAGAGAATATGCTTTAGAATACTTGCAAGAAGTGCATAATTTAATAATTGATAAAAGTTTAGAATTAGAAATAGAATTAGAAAAAATTATGTATGCGATCCTATTTTTACAATTAAAAATTATTCATCCTTTTATTACCACTCCTGAAAAATTAATTGAAGCATTAATAAACAGTAAATATGAAAATAAAATGTTATTTACTCCTAGTTTAATAGCTTATCAATTTATAGTTAAGCAAATTGATGTTAAATGTTATGAAAAAGATCATATGATACATGTTATCATATCTATTCCGATTTTGAAAGAAGAAACAATGGAAATATATGAAATAATCACTTTGCCAATTGTTTTATATCAACAGTTTACAATTTTTGAAAATAAAAATAATATTCTCGCAATTAAGGATTTCACATCCTTGATATTTAAAAAATAAAGGACGCCGCCCGAAGTCGGCCTAACTTGTCCATACCCAATTGGGCGTTAATTAAGTTAAAGACACTTGAATATTTTTAGACTATCTTTATTCGACTCTACGTTAATCCGGCTAACACAAGACTGCCTCGCTGACCTACCTATTGGCTACCTGCCCAACCAATCGTAATGCTATTTCCCACCATTCGGCTATATGCGTATAGTGTTGCACAATGCAATGTGCAGTTACCCAGTCAGCAGGTTCTCACGAATGAATGGTGCTTGCTTGGTTCAACGACATCCAATCGGATCATGTTTCCGAAGGTCAACGTCGTTGACGTGTGTTAACTATTCACCCTTTTAAAATCTACGTCCCGTAGATCAGTGACGTCAGTACTTGGCAGCCGCATGTCCTTCTAATGTTGGTTTGGTGTTTCATGAGGCAACTTTATAGTTGGCAGATTAAGTTTTCCACTAACCTTCCGCCAACGAGATGAGCAGCAAGAGGATGAAAGCGTCCGAAACGGTGGAAATTCGCACTTTTTTCGTAAGATTGGTGAGGCGCTCTATGTTTTGGAGACTAAGGCTATGGACAAATTGCACATCTATTTTATGTCCCTCGTTAGTGATGTTCGTCATAATCGGTGGTAAAGCTTGCAATACTGTAGAGCTTGAACTTGTAAATGTCCTGTTCTTAACTTGAATGGTTTCGTTATTCAAGCGCACAACAAATGTTCCTGATAAAGTTTTTATTGAATTGTTAGATATAAGTTCGCCATCAAAATTCTTTAGGATGAAAACATCATTTCACCCCAGTTATTATTATGGACTCTTTTGATTGTCGTTTCTTACGCCAAAGAAAACATGTGTTCCAAGTTTCATCACAATACAATTAGAACTTGGTAATATTATGTCGTTCCACCGAAAGTAAAGACATCATTTTATAAAAGGAATATAACTGTTTTAGGGAAGCTGTTTTGTATTTATTTTGATTGTGTATGACTGGGCATTAAAAACTACTCTAAAGTCATGTGCCATATACCAACCCATAATATATAGTGGTTTGATATATGTACATTAGACTGGTCCTTAGACACTTAAAAGAACATTCTTCTCCATCCGTTAATAGTTTCTAAATAATGAAAAAAAAATCCCCTCATTTTTGTAGTTTTTTTGGCCTCCCAAATTTCAAAATTCATTTAGTAGTAGCCCGTAGCGTAATGGTTAGTGCGTTCGACTGTCACGCTGGAGGTCTGGGATCGCTTCCCAGCCTCGTCCACCTAAAAACTAAAAAGTTTTTTTTCAGGGCTACTGCCTCTTGCGAGGAATTGACAAATCCTCCAAGAGTATCACTTGTCACGAATAAGTGCTTCTCGTCTAGCCGTTCAGATTCGGCATAAAATTGTAGGTCCCTCCCATTCCTGTCGAAAGGCGCACACAGGAATGGTTGCGAGTTGTTAGTCACTAGGCCCTGGTTCTTCATGAGCCGTTGTGCCACCCGATTTATTTTTATTTTCAGCCTTAATACTGTAATATTTCGCCAAGGGTTCGCCAATAAAACTTATTTCTTTTATTCAAACTCAACAACAATTACTTTTCCAAAATATAACACCTTTATTTCACTTCAAATACTTTACTTTTATTATAAACAAGCACAACTCTTAATTCACTATTTTAAACCGACATTTATTCGCTCACTTTCAAAATCAAACTCAGGTCTTCGGACTGGTGGCCATGTATTTATATCCGAGAAAAAACTACTAGAATCTTCTAGGGTTTCTGGAATGTGCTGGAATGTACATCACTTCCACAAGTCTCCACTAGTAGCTCAAAAGCTTTAGACCAATTACAAATTATAGCAGTTCCATGGTTTGGGTATTGGATAACGATGTGAGTGGTTTAGGTATTGGATAATGATAGAGTGGTTTAGGTATTGGGTGGTTTAGGTATTGGTGTTACCCTCTTTTGTTCATAGACGGCACGGAACCCTTGTATATGAAAACTATAGTACTATCATGGTGGGTCACGAATGGACTGCCATCTTCAGATCGATTGTTAAAGAATCTCATCAAATTTCACAGCGGAGAAAATTGAGTTTCGTGGAGAATTTCTAGTAAGAATAAGAAAGGAATACTTATATTTATAATAGTTAGAGTGAAATAGGTAGAATGAATGTTTTTTGTTAGGTTTACATTTTTTTGTCGATTACTTTGCTATGCAAAGGTGCAGAGAATTGAAAAGTGTGAAAAAAATTTGGGAATTCTCCTTGGTTTGTTGGGTCTTGTGCGCTTAAAGAGGAAGGGGTTGTTTTTTTTTACAACTTGTGTGCAATGCAAGAAGACAATCGTGACGTCGCGTCGGCCGGCGGCGGCATGAAGGTCAAGGCATAGGTAGATTGTTTTTTTTTTTGCTTTCTAGATATTTATGTATGTAGGTCTGTTGGAAAGAATATCAGTGATGCAATAATTCATGAGTTTCATGGCGATGATGTTTTTTGATGAGTATGGCTCTGAGTATGGTAGGTAGTTAGGTTTGTCGCTTTTTTATTTTAACCTAGAAAGGTAGGTATGTTTGTATATAATTTGTATTAATGTCTAGGTAGGTACTAGGTACATGTAAGAAGGAACGTACCTTATTTTTATGTGAATGTTAATTTATTTATATTATAGATATAAATAAAAGAATAAAAATTAGAAAAAAAACAATGATGTTGAGAACCTTTGGGGATTGAACCAAGAACCTTTGGATTGCCGTCGGGTGACAGTTCCACTAGGCCATTGGAGCTTATAGAAGTTGAGGTGTTAAATGTGTATTTAAATAGCATTTAAAATCGTACAAATGTGGTTTGTTGGAATGGTTTGTGGATAAGGTGATTAAGTGTTGGGTGGAAAGCTTGGAAATCACAGCTTAAACTAGAAGTATTAAAAGTAGGTAGGTATCTATATACTAAAATTTATATAATAGCAAATTATATTCAAGGTTGCACTAAGAACGGAATTTTTGAAATTCGCACATTTAATAGGGTAAAATAGGGTAAAACTGAATCAAAGTAAAAAAACTAACTTCTAAACGCGACACCGTAGAAACATGATTTTTTTATTTGAAAGATATTGAAAAATTAGGCAACAAAATATGCACAACTTTTTTTTATTAAAAATCTACAAACCGAGATATACCCGGTTTTAAAACTGAAAATTGATAAATAGTCGTTTCGAAAAGTACTGAGTAGTTATATGGGGGTACATTTTTTATTTTTTTTTTTATTTTTACATATTTTTATATCGGATGAACAAAAAAATTATCCATGTTTAAGCAATTTTTGACAGGATTTTTTTTTTTCATACCTAAAATGATTTTTGAAAGAGGGTAAATAATTTTGGTCAATTTTTCAATCTATTTGATTTTTAACGGGTAGTCAGAAAAATCTAAAATTTTAATATCTTATAGATATATTTAATAGCTATTAAATGGTAAAAATGTTATCTTTCTAACTTATCATTTGATAGATTTATTTAAGAAAGGGTAAACATTTTGAATTTTTTTTGGTTTTTTATTAATATCTTTTCAATAAACAGTGTCAGTGTATTAGTGTCACAATTGATTTTTTAAAATCCATAAAAATTCAAATAAAATCCATAGAAATACTTTGCTTTGTTCATTGTCAACAATCGTCAACCAGTGCAAAGCAACGTTATCTCAAATCTTTTTTTTTTATTTTTTTAATATAAGAAATCATAACCATATACAAATCATAAATTACAAAAAATCTACATTAAGACAACTTTAGAGGCTTAAAAATTGAGTAATACTTAATAGTTCATAATAAATGATACATGAAATTTAGGTAGAAATTTATAACTTAAATTTTTGTGTAAGAATTATTGCAAAATATTTGTACTAAAAATGTGTTTTAATGAATAATCAACTCTATTTTTCGTACTTTAAATTCAAAAGTTAATGAAAAATGTATATATTTTCGAAAAATAATGATGCACATTTATAGGTGTAACCTTCTTCTACAAATATGTGAGTAATTTTGTATTTGTAAATCTAACTGGAAAAAAAGTAGGGGCAATTTTAGCTCTATTTAACCAAGTTTAGAGGCTTCAAACTTGAGTAATACTTAATAGTTCATAACAAATGATACATGAATTAAAGATAGAAATTTATAATCTAAATTTCTGTGTTAAAATGTTTGCATAATCTTAAAAAATTCATACTAAAAATGGGATTTAGTGAAAAATCAATTCGATTTTTGGTTCTTTAAATGCAAACGTTAATAAAAAAATGTAGTAGCCCGTAGCGTAATGGTTAGTGCGTTCAAGTGTCACGCTGGAGGTCTGGGTTCGCTTCCCAGCCTCGTCCACCTAAAAACTAAAAAGTTTTTTTCAGGGCTACTGCCTCTTGCGAGGAATTGACAAATCCTCCAAGAGTATCACTTGTCACGAACAAGTGCTTCTCTTCTAGCCGTTCGGATTCGGCATAAAATTGTAGGTCCCTTCCATTCCTGTGACGGATTAAAGATAAAAAAGACGGAGGATATAAACAGCTTACTGCTATTCTAGTATTTATAGTATCGATAGGCGCACATAGGAATAGTTGCGAGTTGTTAGTCACTAGACCCTGGCTCTTCATGAGCCGTTGTGCCACCCGATTTATTTATTTTTTTTTTTTTTAATAAAAAATTGATAAATTTTGAAAAACAAAACCAACACAATAATTGCTCTAATCCTCTTCTTAAATATTGCTTATAAATTTTAAGTGATTATTGCAACAAAAGCCACTCTAAAGTTAGTTTTATTGATTTATTTACCAAAAAAAATGCAAAGTGGTGCTTTTTCAAGGAATTCTATTTTTATATTGTCAACACTTTCACACAATCAAATATTTTCAAATTTAAAAATTATAAATTTTGAAAATCTAATAAATCTAATAAAAAAGACCAAATCCAGAATTTTGTCAATTGTCAATTTGTCGGCATAAAATTGGTTATAAATCGAAAAGTACTTATCCGAATTTAAAAATTTAGATGTCTATAGAAAGGTTATATATTATCAGCATGTAAATACATATGTACATATAAAATATTTAGATGATTATACAATTTTTAGTGCTAATACGCCTGGACTAGCCTGGAATAGCTTTATTTGGGCTAAATTATAGTTAATGTTATAACTATTTTTCTGCCAATTTTCACAATTTAAACTTGACGATAATCAACTAATGGTTGCTGAAATGATCATTTACCACCAATTTGGGCTAAATTATAGTTAATATTATAACTATTTTTCTACCAATTTTAACAACTTAAACTTGACGATAATCAATTGGTTGCTGAAATGATCATTTAGCCGGATTCTTCTTAGTTTAATGTGAAAGTTGCTTCATTAATTTTTTCATATCTTGAAAACTAAAAGTCCTAGATCCATACGGTTTCCAGCGTTTGACTAAAAATTGACAAGAGCATTAAGTTTAATTACATAAAATTTCGAAAAAAAATTTGCTTGAAATTTTAAAAATTTTTTTTTTTCAAAATTTTGAAATTGAAAATTTCTTTTTCAAAAACTATTCACCCGAACAACTTAATTTAAAAATTATATTAAAGAATAGACTTTTGGCTTTTCAATATGCTATAGCGTCACTCTGTAAGTGTTACCGTTATTTTTTTATATTTTTTTTTTTGTTTTAAGTGATTTTTTTTTTTTGAAATTGCCCCTCCCGCCTAAACGGAGGAAAATAGACCCCCCTCCCATACGAATTTTGTCTTGCCTTAGTCCAACCTATACGCTCTAGCCTTTTATGACACCTTATGCTAATCACCCTGTATACACGTACTAAATACCTACTCAAAAAATTAATTTTGGAAGAAAAAAGTACTTTCATAAGTTTCGATTTTCTCTAAAACTAAACTATATACCAGCTCCTGGTTCTTAGCGTTTGACTAAAAACTAATTACAGCAATCGTTTTTGGAACAAAGAATATAACGTAAAATTCTGAAGTAAAAAATGCAAATAAATTTTGTTTTTCAATTTTTTTTTTCTAAATTTTGACTTTGAAAAATTTTGTTTCAAAAACTATTCATTGAAAATTTTTATTTTGAAAACAATTTGAAAAAAATAGCCTGAAAAAAGCTATCGCATAATATTGTAAGTAATATCGTTGATTTTTAATAATTTTTAATCCATTTAAAGCAAATGTTTTATAAAATTGCCCCTCCCCAACAAACGGAGGGAGATAGAAGTTTTAAGCTTTAAACATTAAAAAAAACACCAACTAATTAAAATTATTATAAATTTCTAAAATAAATAAAATAAATAAATAAATAATTTATAAAAAAAAAGTCACGAAAATAGGAACAATTTATAATAATTATTATTGTGTTAGGTATGCAAAAATTCATATTTAAGTTTTTAAAATTTATTTTACACTTAAATTTCAAAAAAAGGAAAAAATTCCTAACGAAAAAAGTTATTGGTAGGAAGGTATCTACAGGTAGGTACCTACCTTTCTACATTAAAGCATTTATTTTGTAAACTACCTGGTATCAAGAAATCGGAAATAAAAATTAAAATAGGTAAGTAGATAGGTACCTACCTGTTGGCACGTTTTGCAATTGGTTGATTTAAAAAAAATTAATAACACTGGCTGAAATTCAACCAACACATTGACAGACTCTAGTGTCAAACAATTAAATCATATCTACCTATGTAGGTACATACCTATACCTACATCCTACATGCCTGCTTGTATGATAAATTGTGAATTAAAATTAGGTAAACAAATACAACCTACCTACCACCAAGCACTTACCTACCTCAACATTGCATAGAAATTCTCCCTTTTTTCATAACTTATTTTCATACCTACCTACATATAGTTATGCATTATGTATGGACCTACCTATATTTGTCGGCATAATAAATTGTAAATTTCTTCAAAATATTTCAAGTCAAACTCAAATCATGCAAACAACGTAAATATTAATAAAACCTACCATTCATGATTTATACGAATATTATCTACCTATGTAGATGTTCCCGCAAAAAAATATGCCCAAAATCTTGCACTTGCAACAAATTTCACGGCAAATGAGAAATCTTTGCAAGACAATATTATATAAAAACTACCCTCAATAACATACGATTGCATATATACCTACATATATACTTACACAACATGAACATATTTTTCTTTCACGCATTAAAATCAACCTACCCTTGATAATATGAGAATGTATACCTCCACGCATTATTCTTTCCCGCAAAAAAAAAACTATATTCCTTGCTTCAAGGTTGTTGACAATGACGACGCAAAAAGCTAACTTACATGTATGTATGTTATATCAGAGCCCACTTGTGCATCCGCACAAACACTTGACTTCAAGTTCCAATAATGTAAACATTTAACAAAGCATATCAAATGATTCATAATTTAATGCCTTTCATAGTGGATGATCGTATCCGATCTTATAAACATAAAACTGCATATCAGCACTTTTTGCCTTAAGCAACTTGTGTATCCAATGGATACCAAAGATATTTTATCATATTATGAATCATTTCTCATCCGCAGACAAAATGCTGCGTTAGCAATTAATTAATATAAAAGGGATTACTTGAGCTCAATTCTGTTAGTTCTTAGTTAGTTCTTACGACGTATAGCTGAAGATTTCCCCCCACCAGTGGTAAGGGATCTGAGGCTTCTAACTATACTCAATAAAGTATTATTCGTTTAAAATTAAAAACATTGTTTTACTCGGTGGTGTTCTCTAACGAGAACACAAATTCAATTTTTTTAGTAAATCGAATTAACTTAAATAAAATTGGCGCAGTCGGTAGGATTCCAGTCAGACTATAAGTGAAAATTATAAGAAACATGGTGGTCGAACCGGAATTAAAAAAAAAATTTCGCGACCCAAAATTTTTTATATTGTGAAAATTTAGTGTTTTAGTTGACAATACAAAAAATTAAATGCAAACAAATTAAATTCAGTGAAAATAAAAAGTCGAGCGAAAATCGTCAATTTCATTGAAAAAATTAAAATTTCATAACACTGAAAAAAGTGAAAGTTGTGTATCGAATGAAAATCGATTACAAGTATAAACTTAATAAGTGTTTAAAATTCGAATGAAAATCGAATAATAAAATTAATCAGTGACTCACCCCAATGCATATGGTAATGCCACAAAACTCCATAGAGGAGGATTAATTTTGAAGTGCAGAAGAAGTGGAAAAAGTGAAAAGTAATTAAATAAAAACTCTTTACAAAAACAAAATAAAATAAAACATAAAACAAAGTAAAATAAAATAAAAAATAGTTTAAAGAAAATATGTAAAGGAAAAAATTATAGAAATTGTGCAAAATAAAATAAAAATAAAACAAAAGAAAATTAACTTCAAAAATAAAACAAAACAAAATAAAAATTATTTGTTTAAAACTTTTGTGTGAAGAAAAAACGCACATTAAAAATTAAAATTTATGGTTCATATTATAAAGTAAAAACTTTTTGAACCCAACGGCAAGTGGCATGTAAACGAAAGCCCCAACGTGATCGAAAAATTAATGAAGGAAAATTTAAGTCGAATCAGAAGAGATTCGCAACGGCAACAAAGACAACATAATTTTGATTACTATCGAAAAAACATCATGGCGATTAACCAGCAACAAGCAGCATTAGAAGCAGCAGCAGCCGCAGCAGCAGCACATCAAGAACAACAACGAGTTGGTAATAATATTAATAATATTAATAATAATAACCATGTAGTATTAAGAAGCCTGCAATTAAACCCTTTAAAATACATTGAAAGACTTTCTACTTTTGATGGAAGAACAGAAGATCTTTCAATCTTCATACAAAATGTTGATGACATTATTCCAACTTTATTAGAATATAATGAACAAGGTCAAAAAATGTGCATTAATTTGCTCAAATCTAAATTTATCGGTAGAGCTAGGCAAAGCATAGAAATCCACACCCATTTAACAAAATGGACGGATATTAAAGCAATGCTTATTGAAAATTTCGGTGGCTTTAAGAATAGCAACCAATTATATGAAGAATTGAGAAATTCTCAATATAGAGGTGATGTAATAAAATTTTACAATTATATTCAAAAAACCCTCTCTTTATTAAATCAAAAATGCCAACAAGAAAATAATTTCTTAGATATTCCTCGTAATAATGAAACAGCATTAAATATCTTTAAAGAAAGATTGCCTACCCATATGAGGACAATTCTCTATGCCCTTAAACCAAATACCATGGAGCTAGCACTCCATGAATTAAATAATACAGGATTTGTCACAAGACAAAACATTGATGCAAATAGTAATAGTGAAAAACAAAAACAATACAATAAAAAATTTGAAAATAAGTATGAACAAAAAAATAATAATAATAATTTTAAAAACCCTAATAACCCTTTCAGAAATAATAACAATAGGGAAAATAATAATTACAACAAAAATAACAATAATAATTGGCAACCAAAACCTTATGTACCAAACAATAAAAATAATTACCAAAGACAGAATAATAATAATTATAATAACAATTATAATAGAGGTAATAATCCTAACAATTATAGACAACAACCCCAAAATGTTGAGCCTATGGATGAAGATCCTACATCTTCGCAAATTAAGCGAACACCTAAAGCCAATTATGTAGATAAAAATATAATTCAAAATGATTCAGAAGGTAATGCAAATTTTCGGTATGCAGCCTCGGATCAAGAATGGGATTGCCCTTTGTTAAATTAAAAAAGGGACAAACAACTCTCAGAATGCTCATTGATACAGGAGCAACAAATAGCCTTCTTAGAGAAGAAGATGCTCCAAAGAAATTAATTAAAATTAGAAAAAATCCTTTAGTTATAAAAAAACTTGTGGGGATCCAGTTACAATAAATAAAGAAATTATTATACCAAAAGATCAATTTATTTTTTCAGTCATCGAAGACTGTGAATTCCAAATTCACACATTCAGTTCCGAATATAACGGAATATTAGGGAATAATATTTTAATCCCAAATGATTGTTCTATCAATTATAAAAAGAAAATGTTAGAGTTGAACGGTAATAGCATACCATTCTTTCTCAGCAAAAATGAAGAAGAAGAATATGAAAGTACAATCAATTACTTTAATAATATTTCACAAATTGACACAATTATTGATGATTGTTTCACAAATGAACTAAGGACTGAGCATTTGAACGCAGAAGAAAAAAATAAATTAATAAAATTATTAAAAACGCACAAAAATTCGTTTTATCATAAAGGTGACAATTTGAGTTTCACCAACCAAGTTAAGCACAACATACCAACGGAAAATACTTCCGCTATATATACAAGGATATACAGATATCCTGAGGTCCACAAAAAAGAAGTGGATAGGCAAATAAAAGAGATGCTTGAATCAAAAATAATTCAACATTCAACTTCACCTTATAACGCCCCAATTTGGGTCGTTCCTAAAAAAGAAGACCACGCTGGTAATAAAGAGTGGCGAATAGTAATAGATTATAGAAAGTTAAACAATGTTACTAAAGAAGATAAATATCATATTCCAAACATGGATTCGATATTAGATAAGCTAGGACAAGCAATATATTTTACAACGTTAAATCTTACAAAAGGATTTTATCAAATAGAAGTTGAAGCTAAAGATAGGGAAAAAACAGCATTTAGTACATTAACAGGACATTATGAGTTCGTACGAATGCCATTCGGTTTAAAGAATGCACCTGCAACTTTCCAAAGACTCATGAATGAAGTCTTGAAAGATTACATAGGAAACATATGTTACGTTTATTTAGATGACATCATAATATTTTCCTCTAGCCTACAAGAACATATGGATTCACTCCATAAAATCTTATTGACACTCAAGAATGCAAATCTTAAAGTATCATTAAATAAATCTGAGTTTCTACGAAAAGAGACAGAATTTTTAGGGCATGTAGTAACCCCAAATGGTGTAAAACCAAATCCAAAGAAAATTGAAACTATAAAGAATTTTCCTATCCCAAAAACAATAAAAGAAATACAAAGCTTTCTAGGATTAACAGGATACTATAGAAAATTTATAGATGACTATGCAAAAATAATTAAACCTTTAACTTTATGCCTAAAGAAAAACAGCAAAATAAATATAAATGATCACGATTACAAAGACGTTAATGACTAATGATTTAATAAATAGACACCCTGATTTCTCAAAAGAATTTACACTAACAACTGATGCCAGCAATTTTGCTGTTGGAGCCGTGTTAAGTCAAACACATGGACCTCTCAGTTTTGCCTCAAGAACACTTAATAAACATGAGTGCAATTACAGTACAATTGAAAAGGAACTATTAGCAATACTTTGGGCAACAAAACAATTTAGACATTACCTATACGGTAGACAATTTATTATTAAAACAGATCATATACCTTTAGTATGGTTACACAATTTAAAAGAGCCAAATACCAGACTCCAACGATGGAAAATAAAATTAGAAGAATACGATTTTAAAATTGAATATATCCAAGGAAAAGAAAATAAAGTAGCAGATGCTCTTTCCAGAATCAAAATAGAAGACAATAAAGTCATATTACATAACCAAGACGAGTTAGCAACACAGCATAGTGCTGAATCAGATAGTTCACATCTTATTCCTATTAGTGAAAAACCGGTTAATTTATTTAATCGACAAATAATTCTTGAAATCAATGAAAATGATCATCAAGAAATTTTGTACCCACATGTTGGAAAAAGAAGAATAATATTCAGTAGAAAAGAATATAAAGAAGAAGATTTTATAAATATAATAATAGAAGTAGATACGACAATATTAAATTGTACATATGTTAAAGATGATGCAATATTTAAAGAATTCCAAGATATATGGAAAAAGGAAAATAAGTTAAGTAATAAAATATTACAAAGAAGCATAATTATATCAAAGATATAAAAGAGTTAGAAGCAAGAGAAATGATATTAAGAAATCATAAAAATCATAATCACACAGGAATCGAAAAAATATTCTTAGAAATAAAACGAGAATATTATATGCCAAACCTTAAAAATTTAATTAACAAAATAATAAACAATTGCTCAACATGTATGGCAAAAGCAGAAAGAAACCCAATAAAACTACCTTACGAAAAAACGGAGACTCCAAAGAGTCCTAACGAACACTATCATATCGATATATGGTTTGTTAATAAAAAAGAAAAATATTTATCATGTATTGACAAATTCTCTAAATTTGCAGCAATTGAACTAATCAAAACAAAAACTTATGTAGACGTAATAAACGCTCTCACTAGAATATTTTCATACATGAAGAAACCAAATAAAATTACTCTCGACAATGAAAACGCATTTGTATCAGAAACATTTAAGAACTTTTTAGAAAATAACAACATAATCATACATTATTGCACAGCAAATAGACACACCGGAAATTCCGATGTAGAAAGACTTCATAGCAGTCTAAATGAACATATGAGAATCTTACAGCAATTACAACTATCCAATGAAGAAGATATACCAATAAAGCTGGCAACAAAAGCACTTGAATCTTACAATAACGTAATCCATTTAACTACTAAAGAAAAACCAACCGACGTTCACTTTAATAAATTAGACAACGAGAAAATATATGAAAGAATAGAAAAAACTAAAATACAAATTTTAAATAAAATAAATACAGGTCGAAAAGACAAAGAAGTCGATGAATATTATATCAAAATAACTGAGCCCGAGAAAATTAAAAATAAAATCACACCTAAACATAAAAAAGTAAAAGTTACAAAGAAACAAAATAAAAAATACACGTTAGACATAGGTAATAAATATAAAAAAAAAAAAAAAATTGAATTGCTCATAAAGATCAATTTCCCGTACGTAAGAAATTTACAAAAAATTCTATTGATTCCAGATCCAAAAAGGATAACACATCGAACATGGCAATATACAATCCCACTTCACATCCTGATGATATTAACGTTAACAATGATGACCACAGTTAAAGCAGAATTAGAAATAATTGATTTAAATAAAGGAAATGGATTCACCATAATACAATTAAAAGAGTATCCATTAATTAAAAATTACGATACAATTGTCCACATAACAAATTTAACAGAGTATGAACAAAATATAGAAATCATGGAAGGAAATGTTAAAAGAATGCCAGAAGAAAATGATAGTATAGTTAGGAAAATGACAAAAATACGTAATGAATTTGAAGTTCTTTTACCTCACCCAAAACAAAATAGACAAAAAAGAGGATTAATAAATATTGTAGGAACAGGTTTGAAATTTTTATACGGTACCATGGACGATAATGACCGTCAAGATATTGAGGAACATTTAAAAGTTTTAGAAACAAATAACCATAATGAAATTAACAATTTAAATAAACGAATAATAATCAACGACAAATTTAATAACCAAATCAGAATATTAACCGAAACTTTAAAGAATGAAACAAATAGTATAATAAAAAGAATCGATACATTTATAGGGACCTATAGCTACGAACAAGATATAGCTAAAATACAGTATGAAATCAAATTAAGAGAAAATCTTGATTACTTACATGAGGACATAGGAAAAATTAAAGAAATAATAATGACATCCAGACTAGGAATACTTAATAGAGACATTTTAACGACAGAAGAAATTAACAAGTATGGCATTAATATAAATAACCTAGAAGAGTTAAATCTGAGTTTAGCATTATATAAAACCAATATTATATTCATTATTAAAGTACCCAAATTTACAGATGAATTATACAAAAAAATGTATGTTCTACCAATCCCAAATAAGGATAATAATTTACAATTAAAAATAAATAACAATCTGTATCTGACCAATAATCAAATTATATATGAAGATACAAAATTCATAAAAAATTTAAGTAAAGTAAATGATGATTGCATCGAAAATATACTTAAGAAATCAATGAATTGTAAGCTAATAAAAAATACAAAAGAAGAAATATTAGAAATAGGAAACAATAATCTTGTATTAATTAATGTAAAATTACAAGAAATAAATCAAAATTGTAATAATCAAAAAATTATAATAGAAGGAAATAACCTTATCAAATTTGAAAATTGTAAAATAAAAATAAACAACAAAGTTTATGAAAGAAATAATTATAAGCATGAGCCAATAATTCCCAATACAATTTTAAATATTAATTATACTAAAATATCAAAATATAAACAATTTAAAGGAAATTAAAGAACTTAAATATAATCACAAGAAGTCAAGTTTAACTATATACTTTATAATTTTAACAATAATAATCATTTTAATACTTTATGCTTATTTAAAAATAAAAAATAAAAATAGGAAGATAATAAATAATGTAAATCTTCCAACGGTTACTTTGCAACCATTAGAAGACTCTAAAGGGGGAGGTGTTATATCAGAGCCCAATTGTGCATCCCCACAAACCTTGACTTCAAGTTCCAATAATGTAAACATTTAACAAAGCATATCAAATGATTCATAATTTAATGCCTTTCATAGTGGATGATCGTATCCGATCTTATAAACATAAAACTGCATATCAGCACTTTTTGCCTTAAGCAACTTGTGTATCCAATGGATACCAAAGATATTTTATCATACTATGAATCATTTCTCATCCGCAGACAAAATGCTGCGTTAGCAATTAATTAATATAAAAGGGATTACTTGAGCTCAATTCTGTTAGTTCTTAGTTAGTTCTTACGACGTATAGCTGAAGATTTCCCCCCACCAGTGGTAAGGGATCTAAGGCTTCTTACTATACCCAATAAAGTATTATTCGTTTAAAATTAAAAACATTGTTTTACTCGGTGGTGTTCTCTAACGAGAACACAAATTCAATTTTTTTAGTAAATCGAATTAACTTAAATAAAATTTGTATGTCCACTTCTCTTCTCGCATATAGCATAATCAGTAAATTAAGCAAAAAAAAATAACCTTGCATTGCACATTCAATCAAAGAGGATACGAACATTTTTTTGCCATTCTCTTCACCTTTTTCTCATCATTGACGTTGAACTAAACCTTCGATTGGTAATCTCGCTTACTCCATTTGATTCTTACCAGAATCGAAAAAAAATACACTCCTCTTGCTCTAACTACTTAGTTTGGATTCTCTGATAAATGGAAGTCTCCCAAAAATTGAAGTCTCCGCCGACAATTGTCTCCCAAAAATGGAAGTCTCCGTCGAGTTAAAGTGGCGCCACCAACGAAGCATTGTTGCACACAAAAATTTTGTCCATGATAGTACTATAGTTTTCATATACAAGGACGGAACTCATTACTAATGTTGTGCCCGTCACTATTATTGTGCTTACCATGCATAATATCTTCTAATTAACTGCGGATATCCCTTCCGGATATGCATTTGTTTATGTTTATGAAATAAACATCAAATGCCACTCGTCATGAGACACTTTTCTTTGGGTGCCTTATCTTCTTTTTATAATACAGCAAATATGCTGAGTGTCTGTGCTATCTATGCTATCTGTCGATGCCAATTCATCGACACTGTAAATAAAACTTCATAAGAATAAATGAGTAGTCTTAATTCAGACGCAAAGAAAAGAACTTCGTCTTTTTATTAAACCACGCATAAAAAATTGGTGGCAGCGGTGGGATATGCACTGAAAATAAAATTCCGGTGTTGTAAATCTTTGTACGTAATGTAAATAAATTTTATTCCGGTAATATTTTAAGTTAAAAGTACGTATTCTGCTTTTTAAGTAATTACAATGGGGAACAAAATTAATAATCCCTATAATACCTTCTAAGTGCGTATTGAATTTAGCATCTTCTGCGAATACAATTGAATCCATATCAAAGTGATTGAAAGAAAAGAAGGAATTGAAACGAATATGAGTACACGTACAAACTTATCCATATTAATTCCATAAAAAATTATTAAAACTTATAAAAGAGTTTGCAACTGAAAGTGAATAAAAAAAAAAAACTCGAACAATATATTATTAAATAAGAAGAGAACCAGAATTCCAAGAAAGATTAAGAACGAAGGTGTAGTTTACCAGCCAGCCGAATCATCAAATTAAACATCATAATGATTGAATTATTGTAAGTTAAAAAAAAAAAAAAAAAAATATATTAAACAGTCGAAGTTTTTATTAAAATGAATAAGTAAAATTATAAGTATAAGAATAGTATAATGTTTAATGTATAATGTTGCCAGCAAAGTCATATAGTAAAGAAAAATTAGAAGAACATTATAAATACTTCGCGGAAAAAGCGTGAAGGACTAAAAAAGTAATTAAGGAAGGTCAAGAAGACATCCTTAATAATAATTGTTGAAAATAAAATAATTGCAAAACACATACGATTGTATTAATATTGTGGATTAACAATAGTTTGCCTGATGAAAAAATGGATATTCCACTAAGTGTTCTAATCCAATTTATCCCTAAATTCCGTGGAGAAGCCTCCGAAGCTTTTTCGTTTATACAAAATTGTGAAAATGCCTTTAAGCTCGCCAAGAGCCTTAGCATAAACCTTTATTGGCTTTTGCCAAATCATGCATTAGCGGCAACGCTTCGTCAATTTTAATGAACAAAACCATAGACTCTTGGAGTCAATTAAAAGCAGAGCTTAACAAAGTATATAAAGAAAATTATTCAAACTTACAACTCCATAGAGAGTTGATACAGTTAAAACAACAGTATGATGAAACTGTCGTACAATATACGCAAAAATGCGAACGCAGAATGCTGCAAAATTAAATAGTTGATACTGAAACTTCCGATTGGAAGGGGAAAAGTGAATATATAAAACTAAATATTTTAAATGCTTTTGTTAACGGATTAAAAGAAAAAATTAGTTCATATGTCAACAATAGGAAGCCAGGGGATTTGAATGAGGCTAGCAGATATGCTATAGAAGAAGAATCAAGGTTAGGGCTACATGTAAATTTATTAAAACATTCTAGTAGTAAGGACTATACCAACAAAAATACAGTTAGAATTAATACAATTACCTACTTTGCATGCGGCAAAGTTGTCTGTCACAACAGACATAACAGGCAAAATAATTATCTAATATCCAGCAGAATAGACAAAATAACCAAAGCAATACTCATACTCATTGGAGACGACCAAGTGGTCAGCCATTTGCGGCAAGAAATTTATCCAACCAAAATGGTCTGGATTTTCGCAAAAGCGAATAGTTGGAGAGGTCAACATTTCGCTATTTAATATAACAGAAAGTCCTCATATTATCATGAATTACAAAAATAAAAGCTGTAGAATGTTAATAGATACAGGAGCAGCTGTAAGCTAATAAAAGTTGATAACATTTTTGAAAAGGACTTAACACAAAATAAATTTCTTAATTTTTAAGGTATAGGGAACGGAAACATAAAAAAGTTTAGGTACATGTAATTTATCTGTGGATTTTGGGAATTCTGACTACTTAATAGAATTCCACGTCATAAATAAGGAGTATTTAAGTAATTATGACGGTATTATTGGCAATGATGTTTTGAAACACAATGCTTGCATTGTAGATTATGATCGTAAAACTCTTAGGAGGAAGAACGAGAATATCTCTTTAAATTTCGGAAAAAGTGTAGAACTTACCAAAGAAAAAAATATCAATTTTGAGGGGCAGTACTTAGAAGAAATACCCCCCAGGTGCGAAATTTTCAGGTTAGTGAATATAACTGATGGTCAGGGAAATCAATTTCCAGAAAATAGTGAAGTGGTAATACTCAGTGCGAAGATAAATGGTAGGAACAATATTCCCAGATTGCGTTACATTGGTGCGCAGTGATGGAAAAGGTTTAGTTAAAGTAATAAATTTTGATGAAGATATACATTACATTGAGCTCAAAGCTATTGGATACCCTTTAGAGGATTTCAATACAAATGAGTCAAATTGTGAAGATGCCGACTTATTAGAAATCAATACATTCGAAATGAATGATGGTAGAATTGAGGAAATACTGAGTAATTTAAGAACTGACCATATGAATGAAGAAGAAGCCGATAGTATATTCGCTATAGCTAAAGAATATTGTGATATTTTTAGTTTAAAAGGAGATAAATTAACAACGAGTTTGGTAGAATATATAATTAGAGTTAAAGAAAATAGTGAACCTATTTACACTAAATCGTACCGTTATCCAAAAATTCATGAAAAGGAGGTAGATAACCAAATTAAGAATTTAAAAGAAGAAGGGATTATAAGAGATAGTAAATCGCCATGGAATTCATCTTTGTGGGTGGTCCCTAAATGAAATTACTATTGCTGACAATTATCCACTCCCGAATATAAGTGAGATATTAGACCAGTTAGGTAATAGTAAATATTTCTCTTTTTTAGATCTTACATCTGGTTTTCATCAGATTCCAGTCGCTGAGGAAGATGTAGAAAAGACTACCTTTTCTACGCAATATGGGCATTATGGATCTCGATTAGTTCGATGGCGACTTAAATTAGAGGAATATGATTATTCCATTGAGTATAAAAAGGGTTGTGATAACGTTGTTGCAGACGAATTAAGTCAAAATATTAACATTTTAGAAGGGATAGATGAAAATGAAGACACGGATATAGACGTAGAAAAAGAAGTTAATGAAATTCTAAATAACCGAACAGAAGAAGTTACAAGTGAAACCCTAATAGAAGAAGTTGTGGATGGTGAACTTAAAACTAAAATTTTAAAAGAATATCACGAAGGTCTTGTAGGAGTTCATTGCGGCTAAAAAGCCACTATTAATAAAATAAAACAAAAATATAATTGGAAAGGTCAATAGAGATGTAATAACATATATTTCTAAATGTGTAGCTTGTCAAACAGAAAAAATAGATAGACATCCCTCAAGGAATCCAATGAACATTGTAACAAGTGCAAATCACGCATTAGAAAAAATCGCAATTGATTTGACAGGTCCTTATATTACAAAGGACAAAATTATCAACAAATACGGACTTACGATTCAAGACGATCTGTCTAAGTTTATTAAATTTGTTCCTATAGAAAGTGAAGAAGCTTGTATAGTGACTAAGGCTCTTGTAGAAAATTGGATACTTATATTTGGAGTACCAAAGATAATACTGTCTGACAACGGGACAAAATTTTGTAATTCTTTAATGAAGGAATTATCCGAAATATTTGGTTTTAAGAATATTACTACCAGTGTGGCTTACCCTCAATCAAATGCTAGTGTCGAAAGAGCACATGCTCGACTCACAGAATATATTAGAACAGTAAGTAGGGAAAGTTCAGATAGCTCTAAAAACTGGGATGAATATATGAAGTATGCAAGTTTTTGTTATAATACGACCCAACATTCAAGCACTGGCTTCACGCCTTACGAACTTGTTTTTAGTAGAACAGCTAATACACCTAGCGATGTAGATTATGAAGAAATTCAAACAACACATGATTATTCGATAGAACTAAGAATGAAGTTGTTAGCAATGGAAATAAAAGCTAAAGCATGGCTATTAGATAACAAAGAAAAATCTAAAGTCAGATATGATCAGAGGTTAAGAGATATTCGATCAGGAGATAGAGTTTACGTAAAAGAAGCAAGTGCAGGAAAGTTAGACCCGAAATGGTCAGGTCCTTATGTCGTATCTTCTGTAGAAGATAATAATATTTTTGTTAAAAGAAACGGAAAATTAACCATTTATAATAACAGTCGTGTCAAACTTTTTATAGGATATGGACGATCGCAATCGGAATTGCAACAAGCGTCAACATCGAGAAATTAGAGGATCATAATAGATTTTATTTTAAATCTCTTGGTACTATGAAAACAATCGATGGCACGTTTCAGTCATTAATAGAATTGACCTAGCTGAAGTTGAAAATAGTATAGAGCATATTAAGTTACAAACTAATAACATTCATGAAGTATGTTTAAAATTATTCGGAGAGTGCAGAGACTTAGCTGAAAAAGGAAAGAGAAGCTATAATAATTTATCAGATAAAATGGTCACAATTTATAATTTATTAGGAACAAGGAAAAACAGAATCCGAAGAGGATTAATAGATATTGTTGGTACAGGACTTAAAACATTATTTGGAACTATGGATGGTTCTGATGCAGAATATTATGATAAAATCATATCAATTACAAAAGAAAATCAAGAATCTTTAAGCAAAGGATTAGTAGAAGAAATAAATATAATGGAAAAAGTAAATGATCAAAATAAGATATTAAATAATAATTATTACCGTATAGAAAAAAAAACTAATGAAAATATAATAAAGTTAAATAAAGTTATTTCAAATATGAAAGATATAGAGAGGAGAGAGAATACTTGCAAGAAGTGCATAATTCAATAATTGATAAAAGTTTAGAATTAGAAATAGAATTAGAAAAAATTATTTATGCGATCCTATTTTTACAGTTAAAAATTATTCATCCTTTTATAATCACTCCTGAAAAATTAATTGAAGCATTAATAAACAGTAAATATGAAAATAAAATGTTATTTACTCCTAGTTTAATAGCTTATCAATTTAGGGTTAAGTAAATTGATGTTAAATGTTATGAAAATGATGATATGATACATGTTATCATATCTATTCCGATTTTGAAAGAAGAAACAATGGAAATATATGAAATAACCACTTTGGCAATTGTTGTAAATCAACAATTTACAATTTTTGAAAATAAAAATAATATTCTCGCAATTAAGGATTTCACATCCTTGATATTAAAAAAATAAAGGACACCGACCGAAGTCGGCCTAACTTGTCCATACCCAATTGGGCGTTAATTAAGTTAAAGACACTTGAATATTATTAGACTCTACGTTAATCCGGCTAACACAAGACTGCCTCGCTAACCTACCTATTGGCTACCTGCCCAACCAATCGTAATGCTATTTCCCACCATTCGGCTATATGCGTATAGTATTGCACAATGCAATGTGCAGTTACCCAGTCAGCAGGTTCTCACGAATGAATGGTGCTTGCTTAGTTCAACGACATCCAATCGGATCATGTTTCCGAAGGTCAACGTCGTTGACTATTCACCCTTTTAAAATCTACGTCCCGTAGATCAGTGACGTCAGTACTTGGCAGCCGCATGTCCTTCTAATGTTGGTTTGGTGTTTCATGAGGCAACTTTATAGTTGGCAGATTAAGTTTTCCACTAACCTTCCGCCATATGATGCATGCGAACGAGATGAGCAGCAAGAGGATGAAAGCGTCCGAAACGGTGGAAATTCGCACTCTTTTCGTAAGATTGGTGAGGCGCTCTATGGTTTGGAGACTAAGGCTATGGACAAATTGCTCATCTATTTTATGTCCCTCGTTAGTGATGTTCGTCAAAATCGGTGGTAAAGCTTGCAATACTGTAGAACTTGAACTTGTAAATGTCCTGTTCTTAACTTGAATGGTTTCGTTATTCAAGCGCACAACAAATGTTCCTAATAAAGTTTGTATTCAATTGTTAGATATAAGTTCGCCATCAAAATTCGTCAGGAAGATGGTATTCTCTTGAATCATTTCGATCACTTCATTAGTGCTAGTACGGTAAGTACATGCAGCACGGCCTCCCTTAAGTAGTCTAGATAGGCAATGTTCTTCTGGAACTTTCTGAAACACTTCTTCCCTGCAGACTGTAGAATTGCTGATGGAGATACAATTTTCCACTATGCCATAGGTTTCCTCTTGGTTGACTAGGACTCTGTTGAATTCGATGTTCACTTGTTTGTCATTGAGGATTGAAGGTCTCACGAGTAGCATGTTATAGTCGCTTCTTCTCACCTTTGATATTGATAGTATGTATAGAAGCATTGAATTGTTGGCGTAAATTGACGGTGTTCCGAACTCTATAGCCTCAACTTCGTTTTCGTATGGAAGTATCTCAAATTCGTTAATCAGCATGGTAACTTCATCATGGTTCAGGACATTAGTGTTGATAATGCTCCTTTTCGCCATTTGGCAGGCTCGTACAATTTCGATTACTTCCTCTTCAATAAGCAAGACTGGATGAATGATGTCCTGTTCGAACTTCTGAATATCTGCCACCATTACTTCATGATTAGAGTTTTCAATGACTCAGTTAATTTTCCTAGTCATGTCCTCTATTACATTAGAAATCCTCTCATTCACCTTGTACTGTTGGTTATTATTCTCCACAATTTTCTGCTGACTTTGCAGGATGCTGTTCCAGCCTGCTGCATCAGGATTTCCTGCAACCCATTTCAATGCCGAACCAATCCAGTCGATTGACCTCTGTTTTCTCAGTGGTTTTGCTTTCAGCAAGTTGATACGGTCAGTTATCTGATTAAGGTGAAAGTTAACAAGCTGCTTTCTGTCCAAGTCCCGAAAGTTTTTCTTGATTGATTCGGAAACTTCTTCTAATTGATGTACAAATTGACTCAGGTTAATGACATGGATGAGGTTAAAGTTGCCGTTGATTATCCAAGCTTTGCTCTCTTTGATGGAAACTAGCGGTGACGTGTAGGCAAACAGCTGCAAACCTTGGGCTGTTGTTAGGCAGGTCAGTCTGTAATTTAATCGAAATCTAAATAATAACAAATAATTTTCTTAAGCCAATGGCTAATTAACATTGTTCTACTAGTTTAGTTTGTTCATATACTATGTAGTATAATATATTATTATGTGTAATAAATTTAAAAATTTTTTACATTACTTTAAATTTTCAAGTTTTTCTCAAAATTTGAAGGTCTTACATCTCTTGTTAGGTAAAGGATTAGATAATATTAAATATAGGAAAGAATAGTAATGCACAAATTAATTTTCAATTGTAGGGAATATGATTTTAAAATTTTTACATAACTGTAAGTTTTTCTTAAAATTTGAAGGTCTTACATCTTTTGTTAAGTAAAGGATTTAATTATGTTAAGTATAGGAAAGAATATAGTTCACAAATCAATTTTCAATAATTGTAGGGAATATGATTCATATTTCTCTTTTTTTTTTATTTATTGCTTTACATTTTTAATGTGTGCCTTATGCACCTTTCTGCCAGTGGATGTAATGACAGTTACTTTATTATCTTTAGCTACTATTTCCTTTCGGAATAGCGGTTTGTTTTTTGCTTTAATGCCCTTAGAGGCTGTGTATATGACATCGCCTTTTTTATACATTCTGGGATGTACTCTTTTCTTATTTCTATAATGATTTGTTTCTCTCTGTTTTCTCTGAATTTCTTGTTTTAATTCTCTATTGACCTTGGTGCGGAAATCTAGAAAATTTTGATAATTAAATCTTTGAGTTTTTTCAAAAAAAATGTCGCTCGGTTTGCGCTTGGTAACAGAGTGGATTGATCTATTGTATCTGTCGACTGCTATGTTAACCAATTCTTTTAGTCGCAGATCTTTATGCTCTTGTTTGAGGCAACGGTATATTTCTAAGATCGTCGAGTGGAATCGCTCGACCTGACCATTGACCTCAGATCGACGCACGGGTGTGTTTTAAAGTTTAATCCCTAACATTTTAATAAAATTGATTATGATGGGGCTAAGGAAACTACTCTCGTTATCGGTGACCAACATTTCCGGAGCCGTGAAATAATGAAGAATTTTAATGATTTTCTCTCGGATGTGTAAGACAGATCTGTTCTTGATATGGAACAGTTTCGCAAATTTTGAAAATTTGTCAATGCAACTAATGAATTTTTCATTTTGAATTTCAACTATATCTAGATGGAGAATCTGGCAAGGATAAGAGGGGATAGGGGTTGATTGGAATTCTGGGTTAGTTGGATGCCTATCATATATGCTGGCATTACAAATTTCACATGTCTTGGAGTTGTTCCTTGTTTTCACGAGCGTTCCTATGTGCCCACTTATGTTCTTTCATAATCAACTCACATACCCCGTCTGGCATTGTAACATCATCGACGATTCATTGAGTGACTCTCAGTCTATACTTAGTAAAGTTATCTAAGTATACCTCTTGCAATAATGACAAGTAATTCTCTGGTATTTTAATACCGTTTACGACATTGGGATTTAGTTTTGCCTTTAAGAAAGCTGTTAAATTTTCTTTATCCGGTTTAGGGATTGCAGAGTAGTGACGAAAATACCCCGGATGAGGTTTTTCACAAGCTATAACTGCGCCTGGTCCGACCTTGACAATGAGCTGATTTCGGAATACATTGATCGGGGCTTCCACGTGTGGAATCAGATCTGTACTATCCTGATCGGCGCTGTGGGCAGTTGAGCTCGATGGTGGAACTTCATCCGCTGTCTCTGTTCTATTGCCATTCTCGGACTCGACAGCATCAACAGTGGCAGCATCGCTACTACAGTTTTCTTCGGAGGCGTCGGTAGATTCGTTTTCGGTGGGTTAGATATCACTTTGTGCCGTCTCAGTTTGTTCTGAGTCGGTTAAGTGATTGACTTCAGTCTTTAACCTTGAGAGAGCGACTACATTGGATTTTCCCTCTATACGGGCTTTCCAGCGTTTCAACTAAGCATTGTGGTTCTTATTACCCAATGAGTAAGTCAAAGGCTGGTGGTCCGTATATATGCGAATCTTCCTAGCCCCATAGAGGTAGGAGCGAAGATTATCTAGTGCCCATACAAAAGCCAACATCTCTTTTTCATTAGTGGCGTATCCCTCTTCTGGTTTGCTGAGGGACTTTGAAATGTAGGCTATGGGACGATCGTTTCCCCATTCACCTTGGGAAAGAACCGCTCCTATTGCCAAGTTTGACGCGTCAGTCGTGAGATTGAACATCTTCTCAAAATCCGGAAAGGCCAGTACTTCGGATGACGTTAACAATGTCTTCAAGTCCTCAAACGCTCGCAAGGCTTCGTCATTTAATGTTAAAGGAATACGTTTCGATTCGTTAGCCCTTATCTGCGCATATTCACCTCTGGTTAAGTTGGTCAAAGGTTTTGCGACCTTCGCATAATCGCGTATAGATTTTCTGTAGTACGACGTGAGTCCCAAAAAGCTTTTAAGATCTTTTAAAGTTTCAGGGGGCGAGATGGCTTGTATTGCCGCCACTTTTCCTGCATCAGGCTGTATGCCTTCAGGAGTGATGACATAACCGAGGAATTCCGCTTGTGTTTTCATAAATCGCGTTTTCTCAAGATTAACTTTGAGATTCACCATCCGCAGCCTTTGGAATATAGTATCTTTATTCTTGAGGTGGTCTTCTTCACTTTGGCCAAAAACGATTATGTCGTCAAAATAGACGTAACATATTTTCCCAATAAATTCCTTAAGGACGTCATCAATAATCCTTTGGAAGATTGCTGGAGCGTTCTTCAGTCCAAATGGCAACCTCAGGAATTCGTACTTGCCGTTCATAGTTGAGAAAGCAGTTTTGGGTATATCGCTAGGTTTCATCGGAATCTGATGAAATCCGGAGGTGAGATCCAAGGTTGTGAAATACTTGGCTTTGCCAAGGCTAGCCAGCGTGGAATTAATATCCGGAATTGGATACGTGTCTGCAATTGTGATGCCGTTGAGGCGTTTGTAGTCTATTACGACACGATATTGCTTTTCCCCTGATGGTTTCGGTTTTTTCGGGACAACCCATATTGGGGAGTTATACGGACTATTAGAAGGACGAATAGTTCCCTCATTGAGTAAACTTTCTATCTCCTTCTCGACAACTTCTCTCATGCACGCGGGATATGGATAGCTCTTAGCATAAACGGGTTATGTGGTATTCGTTTTGATTTCTGCTCTCACATTCGTACTGATTACTTCGTTCGTATCGATTGGTCTAAAACTGGATTCATATTTACCAATCATTTCCCGAATTTGTATCCTCACATTTTCAGGGAGGGTTTCATCAAGGACAGAATTTACCTGTTCGGAAAACCGAGCTTTCAGGGGTATGACCAGGTTTGAGCGTAAGGGTGTGCATTTTTCGGTCTATTACCGCTTCTAACTCTTTTAGAGTGTCATCGTCAATAATTCCATCAAATGAAACCAATCCTGGGAGAACATAGAATGTGAGAAGCGTGTCATTTTCCGCTTTTGCAAAGAATTTACCGGATATTTTTGTACTAACTAATATATTTCTCTTAGCGCAACGTACGGGAAAGGGTTTGGTTAAAGGGGTGGTTTGTTGGTCAATTTGTATGCTAATAAAGTTTTTGTTTGTACCTGTGTCTATCAAGAATTTTAACTTGGTGCTCTCTTGCGTCACATATTCTATATATGGAACGCTGGAGAGGCGCCCGTCATAACATTTACTGTGTCCTGTATAGGATCATCGACGTTATCGTTGGCAACTTGCTGATATTCATCAGCGTAGGCTTCAGGCTCCGAAAGCATTTCGGTATTGTTTACCCTTTGCTGCTTCCCATAATTTGGACGATAACCCTCCGATCTGGCACCCCTTTTAAATGGTTACCATTACGCGGACGATTAATATAATCTGCCTGCCTGGATTGTACTGAACCCAGCTCCATTCTTTCATTTGGCTTGGGAGCTGTTGGCCTAGGCGGAGGATTATCATTTCGGCGATAGCTTTGCGATGAGCCTGGTTGCGAGTATTTTTTCGGTGGTATCACGGGTCGTTTGTCTATTGTTCATTAACCTAAAGGACTGGTTAACCGGAGCTGTAATCGTGTTTGGTAAATGTGGGTTATGAATAGTATTATTTCTGAAGTTCAAATTTTGAACCTCTAAACAAGCCGTGTAGGCTTCAGGCAACGTCTGGGGTTTCTGTATGATTAACATACGAGAAAGGTCACCAGAAAGCCCACGTATAAAAACATCTAGCGCACGTTTGCGATAAGTTTCTACGAGAGCGTTCACAGTTTCCGGTGAATATGTCTCCGTTTTGATCTTGTTTATAATAAATGAAAATTGATGATTCACCGTAGCGTAAAATTCATCGATTTTGGACCCTCTCTGAGACAATTGGCTCAGCTGGTGTTCGAGAGTCCTTATGTCGCGTTTATCCGCGTAATGAAGCGACAGATACCTCTTGATGGCGTTCCAGTCGTCTTCCCCCGCACTAACATCACTAGCGCTAACCGCACTAACCCTGTTTGAGCACTCGAGCGACACAACCATACTCTCAACAGATTTAAGATGTTCATAGATTCGATTAACAGCACCGGTCAAATCTTGTACAGATTTTTTAAGCTCATCCATTTTTATTTTTGGTATGAGGTTCTTTTTTTAAGGGAAATTTCTCAAAAAAAAAAAAATAAATAAATTGAATTTATATTCTTCAACAATTTTTAACTTTTAAAACTTTTGATTGCTTTTTCTTATTAATTTCTTGAATTTGTTATTTTCTTTTTTACTTTCACTTTTTACTTTCTTTGATAAATTTTTCTTTGACCTTCACTTTTACTTTTACAATTTTTTATCTACAATTTTTCACTTACAATTTTCTTGAATTTTTTATTTTCTTTTTCTACTTCCACGTCTTCAACAAATTTTCCTTTGACCTTCACTTTATTTTTACAATTTTTTCTTGACAATTTTTCACTTAAATTTTTTTTTTTCAAATTCTTGAACTTATTATTTTTCTCTGTTATTACTTTCACGTCTCTATAAATTTTTTCCTTGACTGTCACTTGATTAGTTATTTTCAACTCACAGTTGTTTAATCATTGTTTTTTTCTGCTCGTTTAAAGTCACACAGTAGGTATCTACATAAAAAAAAGGAACGGGGTTATTAACTCGTTCTTTTTTGTTTAGGAAACCGGCAAGGAAGTTTCGTGTTGGTCCCGTTTAGTCGTTTCAAAACGACCTGCTAATGGCACGAACATCTTCACACCACACCTTCCTGCCTTCTTGAATATCCGTATGTTCCCATGTGAACACGGAAGTTGTAAAAAGAAACAGGAAGATACTGTGTTCCCATGTTAACAGTTATCGTCACTTCGGTTAAGAAGTGTCCTGATCTTTTACAGATTCATAGGCGAGGAAGGTGCAGTCTGCCGGTCCCTGCTCGGGCGCCAATTAAGGATTTCACATCCTTGATAGTAAAAAAATAAAGGACGCCGACCGACGTCGGCCTAACTTGTCCATACCCAATTGGGCGTTAATTAAGTTAAAGACACTTGAATATTTTTAGACTATCTTTATTCGACTCTACGTTAATCCGGCTAACACAAGACTGCCTCGCTAACCTACCTATTGGCTACCTGCCCAGCCAATCGTAATGCTGAGTCAGCTATTTCCCACCATTCGGCTATATGCACCATTCGGATATTGCACAATGCAATGTGCAATTACCCAGTCAGCAGGTTCTCACGAATGAATGGTGCTTGCTTGGTTCAACGACATCCAATCGGATCATGTTTCCGAAGGTCAACGTCGTTGACGTGTGTTTACTTCGCTATTACTCAAAATAGAGCTCATTTTGCATTGAAACATAATATGAATGATTGCTTTAATCATGATAATATGTATATACGTATGTGAAAATTTAGTACTTGAAAGTACAATTAAAAATGAAGTTTGTGAAACAAATGTTTTTCTGAAAAGGGGCAATAATAAATGTGAAATAAAAATAATACAAATCAATGTAGAATTCTTTCACAAAATTAATAATAATAAATATTTATATGCTATTACTGAAGACACCCCATTTAAGTGCAATTGTAAATATAAACAAGAAGAAAACGGTGTTTTATCAAACATTGGAATATTGTATTTAGACAATCAATGTAAGTTTAGTACTTTTGAAACAGATATTATCACATCTGAAGACATTTTTGAAGAAATTAATAATGATGTAATACATTACACTATTGGCAAAAACTGTTGTCAAAATATAAAATTAAATGAAATTTCTCCAATCGATAAAGTTCTAAAAATAAAAGGAACTGATTTAAGAGAATAAAGGGATATATCAATCGAAATTAATAATCAAAGAAATATTGTTAGTAAACTATTACAAAAGCTACCCGAGAAATCACAAGGTGCCTTAATTGGAATAACTGGAATGTTGACAACTATAGGTTTAATTTATTTTACCATAACTTGTATTAAAGGTCGTCATACCTTTACTTTATTTAATAAATGCTTTAATAAAAAACGTACTAAACCACTGCAAAATCAAATTGTTAACATACCGGATCAAAGTAAGAAAATTGTTAACGTAAGAAAAGAAATAGGCGATGACAAATTGCTACCATAAAATAAAGTATAAACTTATAAACAGAAGAAAAACAGATGAATTGAATGTTATATATTTTATTTTTTTGTTTAAAACATATTTTAATTATCTTGTAATCATATGTTTTATTCGATGGGGGGAGGTGTTGTGCCCGTCACTATTATTGTGCTTACCATGCATAATATCTTCTAATTAACTGCGGATATCCCTTCCGGATATGCATTTGTTTATGTTTATGAAATAAACATCAAATGCCATCCGTCATGAGATACTTTTCTTTGGGTGCCTTATCTTCTTTTTATAATACAGCAAATATGCTGAGTGTGCAGCATCTCTCCATCCAATATTAATATTAAGTATCTGTCGATGCCAATTCATCGACACTGTAAATAAAACTTCATAAGAATAAATGAGTAGTCTTAATTCAGACGGAAAGAAAAGAACTTCGTCTTTTTATTAAACCACGCATAACACTAATTTATTCTGTGATAGAAGGATAAGAGATGTCGTTGTTTGCACAAATGGGTGAATATCACCACATTGCCCACCCTCTTAGGATTGATCGTCCCGATTAAATCCATTACTCCCGTGACCACCGTTATAGCGATGTAAACGGTCACAGTGAACTACCTTAAGCTTGCCTCTTATAACCCTCTCTGAATGCGGTAAACCACATCATTGATTCGCTTCAAAACGGTGTATGGTCCTTCCCAGTTTTGTTGAAGTTTTGGTGACAGTCCTTTTTGTCGATGGGGATTGTAAAACCACACCAGGACTCCATCTTGGAATCCAATCGTTGTTGCACGAGCGTCGTACCGTGTTTTCATCCTATCACTGGCTGTTTTTATGATTTTCCTTGTCCGTTGATGAATATCAATGAGTCTTTCTTTCAGGTTATTCACATATTCATCTGGCCTTTCCGGTTCCATAGTGCGACATCCAAATTTTACTTCACAAGGCAGCCGTATTGTTGTGCCGAACAGTATCTCCGATGGTGTATGTCCTGTTGAACTATGAACCGCACTTCGGTAGGCCATCAAAAACAATGGAATATGGCGGTCCCAGTCTCGTTGGTAGTCACCTACAACCTTGGACAGATGTTCTTTAAGAGTCCTGTTGAATCGTTCTACCATCCCATCAGATTGTGGATGAAACGGTATTGTCCTCGTTTTCTTGATGCCAAGGAAAGAGCAAACCTCCTGAAAAATGTTAGATTCGAAGTCCCTTCCTTGGTCAGAATGCAGTTCCAAAGGTACGCCGAACCTGCTCACCCAATTGAAGATAATCTGATCAACAACTGTTTTAGTTTCTTGATTTGGGATGGCAAATGCCTCCGGCCACTTGCTGAAGTAATCCATGACTACAAGGATGTATCGGTTTCCGCTGTTGGTCTCCGGAAATGGATCTGCGACGTCTACTGCTATTCTTTCGAAAGGTGTACCCACATTATACTGTTGCCCTTTACTTTGAAGCTTTCTACCTGGTCCCTTGGTAGCAGCACAAGTATCACATTTTCGGCACCACTTTTCGACATCATCTCTTGCATGTAGCCAGTAGAACCGTTGTCGTATCTTCTCCAGCGTTTTATTGACTCCCAAATGACCTCCAGATGCTCCATCATGCATTTCTCGAAGAACGTCATTAACCTTTGACCTAGGCACTATCAACTGCATCACATAAGATTTGCCATCTGCTGACTCCCATTTACACCTTAATACTCCTTGCACTTGAAGAGAGTCCCACTGTGCCCAATATGCTTTGAGAGCTGGACTTCTATCGGAGATGTCATCCCATTCTGGTTTTTCTTCGTGCTCCTTCCAAGTAAGAATGGGCCCTATATCTGTGTCTTCTTGTTAGGCAGTCCTCAGTTCTTCATTGCTCCAACCGTAAATGAGATCGGCTCTTATTCGCTGGATGGCAATGGTTTTCTTTTCTTCTTGACGCGTGCAATACTTACAGTCCTGTTTACACGGTCGCCGACGTGTGTCTGAAGTCGTGTGTCTGAAGTCTCTCGATCCACCTAGCTACTTGACCTTCTGGATTTTTGAAGTTCAGAAGCCAATTAAGCGCACCATGATCTATTCGAAGGAGGAACTTCTGCCCATATATGTACTTATGAAAGAGCTTTGTTGCCAAAAGCAAAGCTAGAAGTTCCCTTCTGGTCACGCAATAATTGCACTCTGGCCTCGAGAGTGCCTTACTGTAGTAGGCGACAACTTTTTCTTCTCCGTCATGGACTTGCAACGTTACAGCTCCAATTCCAACGTTACTGGCATCGGCGTCGATCATGGAAGGTTTTTCAGGAGTCGGATAGGTCAGCACAGGAGCATTACACAAACGTGGCTTGAGTTCCTGAAAACTTTTCTCGCACTCACCTGGCCATTTGAACGGCTTTCCTTTTTCAGTAAATTGATGCAAGCTCTTAGCGATTCCAGCTTCTTCACAAAGTGCCGATAATATGTGGCTAGACCAAGAAAGCTATGGAGTTAGTGTTTATCCTTGGGTGTTGGCCAATTTTTCACAGTGTCAACTTTTTCAGAATCAGTCTTTACTTCTTGGGATGAGATGATATGTCACAAGTATTAACCTTCAGTCTTGAAAAGCGCACATTTATCTGGATTTTATTTTAAGTGTGCTTCTCGAAGCCTCTGGAATACGGCCTTGAGGTTCTTCTCATAAACGATAACATCGTCCAAATATACAAGGCATGATTTCCAGGTAAGTCCTTGTAGAACACACTCCATCAGATGCTCGAATGTTCCTGGAGCACAGTCCGAATGGCATAACCTTAAACTGCCACAGACCATTCCCGGTGGAGAAAGCTGTCTTCTCACGATCTTTTGGATGCATTTTTATCTCCTCGTAGCCACTCTTTAAATCCAACGTCGATAACCACTGAGCTTCTTCCATTGCATCCAAAGTATCGCTGATTCTGGGCAAAGATTAGCTGTCTTTCTTTGTCACATCGTTGAACCTACGGTAGTCTACACAAAACCGGGTGCTTCCATCCTTCTTTTTGACAAGAACGACTAGTGATGCCCAAGGGCTTTTGGAATTTTCGATTAGCCCATCTTTCCTCAATGTCGATATGATCTCTTCAAATTCTGCTTGTTTGGCTAATGGGGGACGTCTTGCTGGTTGTCGAATCAGTCTTGCGTCACCTGTGTCGATTCGATGCTGTACCAGTTGTGTTCGACCATACTGCCCACTCGGTGAAGAAAATACATCAGCGTACTCATGAAGAACTTTACCTGCAACACTAAGCTGATGTTGATTTAGATTGGATGGCTTGAGAATTTTGGCTTTCATGGAGCTGAATTTTTCGGGGTCCATAGATTGGTCTGTCTTCATTTCTGTGATCTTGGTTATTACGGACACAGATTCGCATTTTCCAACTATTTCTCCTTTCCTGAGCTTGACCTCGTACGGTTTGATGTTCAGTATCCGTACGGGTACCATATTGTTCTTTGGTTCCACAAGTATCTTCCCTAAGATGATGTTTTGGGAAGATTGCTCAGCCTCTGGCTACACCATGAAATATCGATGACTACCTAAATCGCCCTCTATTTTCGTCCAAACAAACACTTCCGAGGAGGGAGGCAAGCATATGTCTTCTTTGATGACAGTTCTTAGAGTCGATGAGTTTTAGTTGCCATAAACCATAGAAATCTCGTCATATGGGTACTCCAGCACTTGCTTACCGACATCTAGAATAAATCCTTGCTCTTTCATAAAGTTGATTCCAATTATGTACTCGTCACATATATCTGCTACCAAAAATAGATGCGAAAACTCTAGTTCTGCCAAACGGATTTTAAGAAGAATTTCTCCATACACTCTTGCTGCCTCACCTGTCGCAGTTTTAAGACGGTAACTATTGGTGTTATGTAGCCACGTCAACTTCACCAAGTCTCTCCGCACAATGGAGGCTGTGGCACCGGTATAAATTGTAGAAACGTGTTTCTTGCTATTTAATGTTGCGTCCACTGTCAGAATCTTATTGTTTCGTTTAGTCTGCGAGACTTGGATTGTGGTTCTGGGCCCATCGATACCAGGGCGAGCAGGAGCGATGATGATATTGCTTACCTGTTCACGGGTATTATTCCTGTTTCCACAATGTTGGCAGCCGACCCTTCTTGGCGGCAATCTGCACTGGCGCTGGAGATGTCCGGTTTTGTTGCAATTCCAGCATCGAGCAGGTCCTTCTCGCTGCCTTCTTTGGAATTTAGCTCTCTGGCAAGAACAATCCTCAACTTCCAGTTCTCTTACCCGATGAATTCCTAAAGAAGCCTGTTCTGATGCTTCCATAGTGAGTGCGAAGGCTAATGCTTAAGAAAGCGTGCGTTTTCCAGCAGTTCGAATTGCTCGCTGGAGATTGAGGTAGGACACTGCACGGACAAAACCCTCTGTTGCTAACTGGTTTGTAATTTCATCTCCTGCAGTCGGGAATGCTAGATGCGCCAACCGTTCAATGTTGGCTTAGAGTTGTTGCAGACTTTCTCCTCTTTTCAGGACTCTGGTATTGAGTTGAACGCGGAAGACTTCTTGCATATGGCCATCACCAAAGCGTTTGTCAATGGCCTGAACAAGAGTACTGAAGTTGTCGTTTTGGTCTGCTGGTATGGTTTGCAATAATTCAGCAGCAGAACCTCTAAGGGCAAGCGTCAGGGTAATAAACTTGTCTTCGTCATCCCAGCCATTTGTCGATGCGGCTGCCTCAAACTGCTTCTTGTAAATTGACCAAGAAGTTTTTCCATCAAAGGTTGGTGGATGCATTTCCTTTTTCTTTGGATAGTCGCCAGAACTTTCTAGAACCTTTATTTTTCGAACTCTGTCGAGTTCCTTGGTAATGCTCTCAATGTTATCTTTGATCTTGTCGAATTTTGCTTCCACTAACGAAAACTGTTTTTCACCACGTTCGTCAAGGGCAATGAACTTGTTCTCGAATAAATCTACTTTACCTTCGAGGATGTGTTTCTGTTCTTCGAACCGTTCGAGAAGATTCTTTTCTTGTTTGTCGAGCAGATTCTTTTGTTCACTTCGATGTTCCTCTAGAAGATTGTTCTTCTTACCGTTCGAGAATATTCTTTTGTTCATTCTTCTGCTCATTTCGTTGTTCTTCAAACCGCGCAAGCAGCTGAGCCATCATATTGGTCATGTCTAAGCTTGTACTCACTTGCTTTCCTACATTTCAATTTCAAATAGAAACGTGTCTGGATTTTCACCGTGTTGCCTTAAATCTTCCTGCAGACGGATAATGATATCATTTTTCGTTCCAGCAGTAGGAAGACCTCGTCTGTTTAGTTCTGCTTTAAGTTCAACACAATTTAATGCATTCAATTCTAGAATTCTGATTCTAGAGACCTTAAAACGTGAAGATATGTCAAAATTTTCAAATCGCACCAGTTACAATAATTTCCAATGGGAAGCTTATAAATAAATTAATAATTAATTAAATAAATAAATAAGTAAGTAAATAAATAAATAAGTTAATAAATAAAAAGATAAATAAATATTGTGGTGAATATGCCCAGTTATGTAAACAACGACACATTAGTACAACTTTGCACGCCATCTTTGAATGAAATAAATAATTAAATCCATCTTGGTTGGTGTCCAGGCTCGTTCATTTTTCGCCATACTGGAATAATTGAGCGAAATTTTGGAAAAGCACCATCTAGCAGACCCTAGAAAGTTCTAGAACCCTTCATTTCGGATATAAATACAGGGCCACCCCCACCAGTCCGAAAGCAGCAGTTTGATTTTGAAAGTGAATGAATAAATGTCAGTGTGAATAAAGAGTTGCATATTTGTGCTTGGTTATAATAAAAGTATTAGAAATAAAAGTATTTGAAATAAAAGCGTTTTATTTTGTGAAGTAATTGTTGTTTCAGTTTAAATAAAGGAAATAAGTTTTATTTGCGAACGCTTAGTAAAATATTACATTGGTGTCAGAAAAAGTGAAATAAAACTTATTTAATCTGTGAATTCAGATAATTGATGGTGAAAAATTGATAAAGTGTGGGGATAAGTAAACAAATAAGAAAGGTGCTTGTAAAAAGTAACATAAGAAAAAATATATATATACGAATACAAATAGAAAAAAAATGGGTAAAATTGTGAAAACATTGAATTGTGTTGAACTTAAGGCAGAACTGAACAGACGAAGCCTTCCTACTGCTGGAACGAAAAACTACCTCATTATTCGTCTGCAGGAAGATTTAAGGCAACACGGTGAAAATCCAGACACGTTTCTATTTGAAATTGAAATGTCAGAAGATCAAATAAGTACAAGCTTAGACATGACCAATATGATGGCTCAGCTGCTTGCCCGGTTTGAAGAACAAAGAATTGAGCAAAAGAATAAACAAAAGAATCTTCTTGAGCGGTTAGAGGAACAACGCAACGAGCAAAGGAACCTTCTAGACGACCAGAAAAACCTAATCGAAAGTTAGCTTAATTCATTTAAAAATTAATTTATGGCTCTTGATGAACGTGTTGAAAATGTTGAAAAGCAGTTCGAGAAAATTGAAGACAATATGCAGAACTTTGCCAATGAATAAGATAAGGTTAGGAAAATGAAGGTAAGAGAGGGCAGTTGCGATTTTCCTAAGAAGAAAGAAATGCATCCACCAACCTCTGATGGACAATCTTCTTGGTCAATCTACAAGAAGCAGTTTGAGGCAGCCGCAACAACAAATGGCTGGGATGACGAAGACAAGTTTATTACCCTGACGCTTGCCCTTAGAGGTTCTGCTGCTGAATTATTGCAAACCATACCAGCAGACCAAAACGACAACTTCAGTGCTCTTGTTCAGGCCATTGACAAACGCTTTGGTGATGGCCATATGCAAGAAGTCTTCCGCGTTCAACTCAATACCAGAGTCCTGAAAAGAGCAGAAAGTCTGAAACAACTCCAAGCCAATATTGAACGGTTGGCGCATCTAGCATTCCCGACTGCAGGAGATGAAATTACCAACCTGTAAAGTAACTCACATACCTACCATTAAATACTTATTATATATATTATAATACATTAAGTGATATTACAGCGTTTAGGTGTTAAAACAGAAAATAGTACTGAAACCACTGAAAATAATAAAAATGTGCCTCCATTTTATGCCTTTGATAAGGATAAAACTTCCTGGGAAACTTATCAGCAGCAGCTCCAGCAGCATTTTTCAGCTTATGATGTTTCATGTGAAAATAAAAAACGAGCACATTTTTTATCTTGGCTAGGAGCTGAAACGTACGAGCTCTTAGGTAAATTGTACGGTTCTACTAACATAACACAGCAGCCTTTTAGTGAATTGATTGAGAAGCTTTCCAGTTATTTTAAATCTAAAATACATGTTTGCACATCCCGATATAAATATTTTAAGAGTAGAATGCAAAAAGAACAATCATATGCGGAATAAATTGCAGAGTTACGAGGTTTAGCAAAGAATTGTGATTTTAAGTGTTCCAAAGATGACTGTACTACAGAGTTCATTAATGAGATGATAAGAGACTCTATTATCTTGCAAACGCCGCACGATGCAGTGCGTACAGCAGCGTTTCAGAAAACAAAACCAACTCTCGATGAAGTGAGGACCATTGCAGAGGCATTTGAAGCCACACAAAAATCCATGCTGTTGCTTAAAAGTGATCGTGATCAAACAGTAGAGGTAAATCAAGTATCAAACCCATCAGGCCACAGCAGCCGCAAATTCACAAAGGGAAGAGGTCGAAGCAAGACTCGCAGCTTCAGCAAAAATAAACAGCAACAAAATTCTAACAGTTCTAGTTCACAAAAGTCATGTTCAGGGTGTTTTTACCGTCACAGTAAAGCTAACTGCAAATATTTGAATACCATTTGCAGAAAATGTAATAAAAAAGGCATATTGCTCCGGTGTGTTATCTTTATAATAGTTATAGCAATCATGGTGCATCTTCTTCTCACAATAACAGTTCCGATAATCATGGTCATGTAAATTGCGTTATTGAAGAAAGTATTTTTTCTCTAGGCGATTTAGTTGAAAAGCATGGCAACAAATTATTTATGAATTTGCATGTGAATGGAAGAGATGTTAGGTTTTTACTCGACACAGGTGCGAGTAAATCAATTGTTGGTTTGTCTGGGTTTAATGCAATTGACAGGCCAGAGTATTCTGAAACAAATCGTCGGATGAAGTCGTATGGTGGGATTGCTGGGAGAAGTGATGGTGGAAGTGGAATTTAATGGACTGTGCAAGCGCTTACCATTGCTTATTACGAACTCGGTACATGGTGACAACATATTCGGTTGGAACTGGGCAGAAGCATTTAGTATGCGAGTAGATTTTGGTGGTGCTAGAGACTCTGATGTTTCAGAAAAGGTGCAATCTATAGAACATATAAACGTGTCTGCCGGTAGTGTCAAAAATTTGTGTGCTAGATTTGAAGAATTATTTTCTTGGGGATTAGGTCACTGTAACTCGGTTAAAGCAAAGTTATACCTGAAACCTAATGTAACGCCGAAATTTTTTAAGGCCAGGCCAATTCCATTTGCTCAAACTGATGCGTTTAAAAGGGAAGCAAATTGTCTCGAAGATGAGGGCATTTGGCAGAAAATTCGATTCAGCGAGTGGGCAGCTCCTGTTGTGGAAAATTTTCCTGTCAATGCCCATGATATAGCTCAGGAGACGCGTAAAGGTTTTATGCTTAACAAGGTAAAATTTTATGTACAGAATGGATGGCCAGAGAATTTATTGCCCACACAACAAAATTTGCTGCCATTTTTCAATAGAAGAAATTCACTTACTATGCACAAGGGTTTTATATAGTTCCAAATAAGCTTCAAGTTTGAGTTCTCAAAATGCTGCACGACGGTCATTGGGGTATAGTCCGCACTAAACAACTTGCTCGTCGATATTGCTGGTGGCCTAACATTGATGATAGTATTCAGTCTAATGTAAAAGAGTGTTCCATTTGCCAATCATAAGCTGTCGATCCCCCCAAATTTCATTCCGTGGCCGCAACCTGAAAAACCTTGGCAGCGTATTCATTTGGATTTTGCCGGGCCGTTTTTGAACCAAATGTGGTTGATTTGTGTTGATGCCCTGTCAAGATTTCCATTCGTAGTTCCCATGAAGGAAGCAACTTCATCATCAACAATAAGAGCACTTTCAAAAATGTTTGCACTAGAAGGGTTAGCTGAAGTTATAGTAACTGACAATGGCAGTGAATTTTCATCAAAAGAATTCGAGGACTTTTGTCGGTTTAATGGAATACAACACTTACGTACGGCACCATTCCATCCAGCCTCAAATGGAGAAGCCGAGCGGTTTGTTCGCACGTTTAAAACAAACATACGAAAAATATACGAGGAGGAAAAGTGCATTGCGACAGCAATCTCTAAATATCTGATGACGTATCGAACGACGCCGAATACGCTAACCGGGAAGTCACCTGCTGAGATTCTTCATGGTCGAGAGCAAAGGACTGATCTATCACAAACAATGCCAAGCACCAAACCAGTTGTAAGCAGTCTATCTCGCCCTACATTCGACGTCAATCAAAATGTTTTTGCTCGCAACTATGCCAAAGGCCCAAGATGGATCAAAGGTGTTGTGATCTCACAATTCGGTCCAATTAATTTCTTGGTACGCACTTCCAAAGGCAATTGGAAACGTCAAACAAATCAGTAACGTGCCAGAGCTGATAGCAGTGATGATAGTTGTAACACTTATCAAACACAAAATGATCATATAGGTAAATCTAATATGTTTATATTTTCCAGATATGTTCAAGCTGAAATACCAAATCAAGCATCTGCAGAGCGTCCAAGGTCAATTTTTGATACTCCAGTTTCACCTAGGCGTTCCGGTCGCATAAGAAAGCCAGTCGTACGGTTTCAGTGTTGATGAAGTCTTCAAGAATTGGTGGGAAGGAATGATGTGTATTGATGTAAACATCTGTCAAAAAGCTGAGCTTATGAGTTAACATACATACACAGAGACGTTCAGTTCATCGTAAGGTATTATCATATCATCATCTCTTGTAATAAATTAATAACCTGTAAAGTACCTCACATACCTACCATTAAATACTTATTATATATATTATAATACATCTTAATTAACAGCCACGGTGCCACAGCCTCTATTGTAAGAAAAGACTTTGTCAAGATGACATGGCTACATAACACCAATACCTACCGTCTGAAAACTGCGACAGGTGAGGCGGCAAGGGTATATGAAGAAGTTCGTCTGAAGATCTATTTGGCAGAACTAGAGTTTTCGCACCTATTTTTGGTAGCAGACATATGTGATGAGTGCATAATTGGAATCGACTTTATGAAGGAGAACGGAGTAATTCTGGATATCGGTAAGCAAGTGCTGAAGTACCAAAATGTAGAGATTCCTATGGTTTATGGCAACGAAAACTCATCAATTCTAAGAACCGTCATCAAAGAAGACATGTGCTGGCCTCCCTCTTCAGAAATGTTTGTTTGGACGAAAATAGAGGGTGATCTAGGTAGCCATCGATACCTCATGGTTGAACCAGAGTCTGAGCAAACTTCCCAAAACATCATCTTAGGGAAGACTCTTCTGAAACCAAAGAACAACATGGTACCCGTACGGATTCTTAACATCAAACCATACGAGGTGAAGCTCAAGAAACGAGAAATAATTGGAAAATGGGAATCTGTGACCGCAATAACTAAAATCACAGAAATAAACGCAGAAGAACCTATGGACCCCGGAAAATTAAGCTCCATGAAAGCCAAAATTCTCAAGCCATCCAATCTAAGTCGACATCAGCTAAGTGTTGCTGGAAGCCTTCTTCATGAGTACGCTGATATATTTTCTTCACCGAGTGCGCAGTATGGTCGAACACAACTGATACAGCATCGAATCGACACAGGTAATGCGAGACCGATTCGACAACCAGCAAGACGTCTCCCATTAGCCAAACGCTTATTTTACTGCCAGCATATATTAATTGCAACCACTGGGAAAAAGATTTTGCTACATTATATAATTTAATTGAACACAGTCAATACGACAATATCATATATCCCATACACAAAAAAGGTAATTTAGCCGATCCAGCCAATTATCGAGGAATATCGTTTCTGAACTCTTCATATAAGATATTCACCAAACTTCTAAATTTTCGAATGACAAATTGGATCGAAAAACATAAATTGATTAAAGAATGTCAAGCTGGATTTCGTAGTGGTTATTCAACCGTAGACACTATCTTCATACTGCAAAATATCGCGGGTACATTTATCGAACAAAACAAAAAATTATTCGCCTTTTTTGATTTCAAGGCAGCCTTCGACAATATCGATCGAAAAGCTTTAATATATAAGCTATATAAGGCTAGAATGAGCCAAACGTTTGGAAGGGTTCTCGAAAACATTATCAGGATAATCAATCGGCTGTTTGGAGTGGAATTGAGATTTCAGAATGGCTTGAGTCAACAATGGGGGTTCGGCAAGGTTGCATTCTAAGCCCATATCTCTTTGCCATGGACATCGATGACCTTACCGAATTTCTACCAGGTGGTATAGAGATAGACGGAGTTCTTATAAAGGCACTTTTATTTGCAGATGATGTAGTTTTATTTTCATATTCACCAGATTCTCTGCAACTTATGATTAACCGTCTTGATTCGTACTGCTAACTATGGAATCTTACGGTGAATATTACGAAGTCAAAAATAATGATTTTTAAAAAGGGATCTGGCAGAGCTTGCAGAACGAAAAATTGTATCTTAATGGACTCCCCATTGAAATTGTTAAAACATACAGGTATCTTGGAGTCACATTTACGAGCAATCTCAGTATGGAACCTCACTTAAAAGAAAAATTAGTTAAAGCGAAAAGTGCCATATCGGCAACCTGGAAAAGATGTTTTTCAAATAACATAGTTGATCACAGTGTAAAATATAAAGTATTTCAAGCTGTATCTGAGTCTGTGATGTTGTATGAAGAATAATCTTGGGGGTACTATCAGTAAGAAACCGTAGAGAAACTGCTAAGGAAATGTTTCAATCTGCCAAATACAACGCCCAACTACATGATAAATATAGAAACAGGATTATCACCGCTTTTTATTAAAACCTTAAAACTGCATGTTGATTATGTAACGAAAGTTCAGGAAATGCCAGACGATAGACTTCCAAAAATAATTGCTAAGAAGATAATAAAAAGAAGAACTCTTTGGTTTAAAAAATTAGAAGAGCTCGCAACGTATTGCGGAATAGAATTCAAATTGAATGCAAATGGAAGGTACTGCAAAGATGTTTTTCAAAACCTTATCTCAAAAGTCAATGAAAAATACAGAGCTGTATTTTTAATTTGGCTACTGCGTCAGTCCACAGATCTACATATAGCATTTTAAACCATAATTTGCTTGAAAGGAATTATTTTCACAACGAAAACATGAATGAAATTATATCGTCTATTTTTAAAATGAGAGGAGAGCTTATTCGGCTTAATTATATCCCCCACCGTCCTGACTTAGCAATTCACTGTTACCTTTGCAACCTATCGGAGAGAGAAGATGTCATACATTTTATTGGCAGATGTCCTATTTTGAAAGAAATCCGAAGAAATTTTCTTTTAAGCAACACGTTATCGGCAGAAGAAGTCTTAGCCCCTCTCAACTGTGAAACCGATATAAAACAACTTTTTAAATTGGGTTTTTTGTGTGATAACACACTCGCAGTTAGGCTGCATAGCATTCGCTCCGTAATTTATATTATTGAATGTTTGAATTTTCAACAACCACTTGAGTGAGCTACCACCATTGTATTTGGCTGGAATTATTGCAATTTCATGGCTGCCACACCAATCATCAGAAATGGTGGCAATTTCATGGCTGCCACACCAATCATCAGAAATTGCAAAAATTCCAGCCAAATACCATGGTGGTAGCCCACTCAAGTGGTTGTTGAAAATTCAAACATTCAATAACAACTTTTTTATTTTAATAAGTATGCTATGAGCTATCGCAATCAAATTATAAATGAAGAGTTTTAACAAAAAAAAAAAATTGTATTTTTTTATCACAATTATATTTGTTCAAACATTATGTTCTAACAAAACAAACTTAATAGTCCGGGAGCCCGTGACAGATTTTGGTGACCAATAGAACCACAGCTAATCTTTTGGTAGATGGTTAATTTGACGTTATAATGAAGCCTAGTGAAAGTCAGCTGGCGGACCATGGGTGGGTGTGGCTACAGCAGCCCCCCAAATATGTAAAAAAAAAAAAGTTGGGTTGCTACTCCACCACAGCTGAAATTTGGTCATATGAAAGTTAACACCTTATATTATGCAAAAACAAAAGTCAGCTGGCTGTATGCGGGTGGAAAGACCGTCAGTTGACGTAGTGAAGTATGCACGCATATAATCATGCTAAGAAGCCATGCTCACAATTCACTACGTCAGCTGACGGTCTTTCCACCCACATACAGCCAGTTGACTTTTGTTTTTGCATAAAATAAGGTGTTAACTATCATGTAACCAAATTTCAGCTTCGGTGGTATTACCTTTCTAAAGTTATTATGCAAATCGTGTATTATATGAGTGCAGTTTAAATCGTAATCTATAGATTTTGTGTATGACGCATTTTATTTATTGAGCGAAATTTCTCAGATTTAAACTTAATTTTATTGACTGCACTCAAAGGGTTTTATAGAACACATACAAATTAAATGAACACAAAATAAAAAACCCATTTTATTCATTGAAACTTGAAAAATTTGCGTAGGAAAGACAAAATGGTAAAGCTAAAAATCAATTATTAGTGGAGGCTAGATAGCATTTTAATCAAGAACCCGGGGAACCTGCTCCGATTTGGATGATTTTTTTTTTTTTAATTTAGGAAATAAAATTTAAAAAAAAGTTTACAATTCAAAAACTGACGCTCTCAGCTCCAAATATTTTAAATTTCAAAAAACCAAAATTTTTCAAAAAAAAAGTTATTTTGTAATATTATTTGTAAAAATATATAAATTAAGTACAAAACAATTGAAATATTTATAAAATATTTTTTTTATTTTGTATTTAATATACATTTCAAAACTTAGTTCAGTAAAACCAGCTTATATTCATGGGGAGATATTAGATATTTTTTTATTTGCAATTAAAATAACAAATAGTAATAATAATATTAATATTAATATTTAATAATATATATCCTTTTGATAGTAATATTTAATATAAAAGTTCAAAACTATTTATAGTAAAACGCGCTTATATGCACAGTTTCTTTGAATCAATTCAAAATAATTAATAATACACACATACATACCTATTAATTTAATTTAAAAACTAATGTTATGTATAATAAGAACATCGGACAATTTTGACTTTTGTTCTGGGACATTTTTCAAAATTATATTTTTAGATTCTGCAGCTCATTTTTTTTTTTTCAAAAATTAAACAAATTTTCAAGATATTTCCGTCAGTAAGTAGTTAAGTACCATTCACATGAGAGCGACCAACGACCGACGAATAAACAAACAAATGGGAATTACTTTTAATATTTTAATTAATTTTAAAATTGTACAATCTGATTTTTTATTTGCTTAAATATGAGAAATTTGAGAAAATAAATTGGTCGTAACGAATTGCGGCTATTCGCGACGAACAAATTGTTTTCTTAAAATTCTCTTGTTTTAGCAATTAAATTGAAAATTTTAGTATCTTATAATAATCCTCAATTATATATCTTCTATTTTGTCTAGATTTTGTAAACAATTGGGCTTTATTAATGTTTTAAATCCCATTTGTTCATTCATTCGTCGGTCGTTGGTCGCTCTCATGTGTACAGTCTCTTACACCTACTAAAAATTATTTGTTTTGTCTCTATAAGGATGCTTATAATAAAGTTGCACAGGTTGCTGTTCTTTAAAATGTCATAAAATGCTTCATGTGCTTAAATTTTCAGTTTTTGTCATATTTTTTGTTAGAAAATTTGAAAAAAAAAGGGTTTTCACTATTTTTGGAACTATTTTGTTAGATAAATCGAAAACTAAAAGGGATATTTGAAATATTAAAAGTGAATTTCAAGATAAAGATAAGTAGGTACTTTCAGTAACCGATGCAATTTTTTTGAAAACCAAGCACTTGGAATTTTTATATAACCCCAAAAAAGGGAAAAACGGTTTAACTCCAATTTCAGATTGGAATATCCCAAAAACTGGAGCAGATAGAAAAAAACAGATGACAGATTTAGTAATAATGCCCCAAAAACGACAATTACTTGCTCGTTTTCAAACCCTTGTAGAGCTGTGTAGTCGAAGACAGGTTGAAAATTAAACGATTGTTCAAGTATTTTCAGTAATTGTTCTATTTTATGACATTTTAAAGAACAGTTACCTGTGCTTCTTTACTATAAGCATCCATATAGAGACAAAACAAATAATTTTAAGTAGGTTTAACTACTTACTGAAGAAAATATCTTGAAAATTTGTTTAATTTTTGAAAAAAAAAATGAGCTGCAGAATCTAAAAATATAATTTTAAAAAATGTCCCAGAACAAAAGTCACTTTTTTGTGTATCCTCTACAAGATCCACCATACCAATTTTAAATATCTGACCAAAAAAAATTGTCCGATATTCTTATTATACATAACATTATTTTTTAAATTAAATTAATAGCTATGAATGTATGTATTATTAATTATTTTGAATTGATTAAAAGAAACTGTGCATATAAGCGGGTTTTACTACAAATAGTTCTGAACTTTTATATTAAATATACCTATCAAAAAGATATATATTATTAAATATTACTATTAATATTATTATTACTATTTGTTATTTTAAAATTGTAAATAAAAAAAAGTCTAAAATCTCCCCGTGAATATAAGCTGGTTTTACTGTACTAAGTTTTGAAATGTATATTAAGTATAAAATAAAAAAAAATATTTTATAAATATTTCAATTGTTTTGTACTTAATTTATATATTTTTACAAATAATATTACAAAATAACTTTTTTTTTTAAAAATGTTGGTTTTTTGAAATTTAAAGAATTGGGAGCTGAGAGCGTCAATTTTTGGAATGTAAACATTTTTTAAATTTTATTTCCTAAATTAAAAAAAAAAAAATATCCAAATCGGAGCAGGTTCCCCGGGTTTTTGATTAAAATGCTATCTAGCCTCCACTAATAATTGATTTTTAGCTTTACCATTTTGTCTTTCCTACGCAAATTTTTCAAGTTTCAATGAATAAAATGGGTTTTTTATTTTGTGTTCATTTAATTTGTATGTGTTCTATAAAACCCTTTGAGTGCAGTCAATAAAATTAAGTTTAAATATGAGAAATTTCGCTCAATAAATAAAATGCGTCATACACAAAATCTATAGATTACGATTTAAACTGCACTCATATAATACACGTTTTGCATAATAACTTTAGAAAGGTAATACCACCGAAGCTGAAATTTGGTTATATGATAGTTAACACCTTATATTATGCAAAAACAAAAGTCAGCGGGCTGTATGTGGGTGGAAAGACCGTCAGCTGACGTAGTGAATTGTGAGCATGGCTTTTTACCTTGGTTCTATGCGTGCAACCTTACAACGTCAGCTGACCGTCTTTCCACCCGCATACAGCCAGCTGACTTTTGTTTTTCATAATATAAGGTGTTAACTTTCATATAACCAAATTTCAGCTGTGGTGGAGTCGCAACCCAACTTTTTTTTTGTTACATGTTTGGTGCTCAGCCAGCTGACTCTCACTTGGCTTCATTATGACACCAAATTAACAATATCGCAGCAAAGTTATCTATGGTGGAGAAACTGACTAAAATATGTCACGGGCTCCCGGACTATAATATTAAATGTTTAATTTAATGTCAATCAGGCAGACGGCAAAGCCATGCTTATCGATTTTTTGTAAAATATTTATTTTGTAATATAAACAAGAACAGAAACAATAAAATCAAATCTAATCTAATCTTATCCCTTAATAAAAGTAAAGTAATCAGAATTTTTCATAAGCATAATAAACTAAGAATCTAGGATTGAAATTAAGGTATTGTCAGACGACATGCATGCAGTATATAACATATCGTTCATTGAGTTTGGTAATTCTTTGTGATACAAGTTCCATATTTGAAAAAGAGTGACGTTGTAGATGTCAGACTACCATTTATTGATTGAAACCTTGAATTTCCTTTCAGACATAAAAGATTGAATAGTTTTTATTAAATACATAGAACATATGGAATTTTAGTCTAAAGAGTTTATGTAATAACGCATCATGCCAAACTGTTTCGAATGCCTTCTCAACATCAATTAATACCATTCCTGTACTAATACCTCTATTGAAATTTGATTTTATGTGTTTAGTAATTCGGTGAAATTGATGAATTGTACTTTGTTGAGCCTCAAAACCAAATTGTTCAAGTGGTAAAATGTTGTGAGTAGTTACTTGAGAAACAATTCTTCGTTTTAATAATTGAAGGGTCCAGGGGAAAAACGGCTTAAGTCCACTCAAATTGATTCCGAGAAAAACGATAATATAAGTTTGCTTTCTAAACAAATGCTTAATTCTAGAGAAAATTAAATAAAAAAGTAAGTTCTGTTTATGATAAGTACTTTCCAGTCCATTTTCAGAGCCTGCTTTTGCACGACGACTTTTGAGCCATGACTTATCGAAATTTGTTAGATTATTGCGAAAGTGAGTTCACATTTTGTTCTCGTTCGCAGTCATTTAGTTTCAAAAATAGGCATGACTCAAAAGTCGTCGTGCAAATGTAGACAAGAGAATGCACAGATTCTGCAACATCTACAAAGACGGCTTTCACACAAGGAAACTGAGTTGCCAGAAACTGGCTAGTTTTTTGTCGAGAAGGGTGTGAGGGGAAATTTTTTGTATTCCTTTTACGCCTTTCTCGCCTAGAAACTAAAAAAGAAAAAAAAGTTAGCGAGCAAACTTGGGATTTTTCTTCATTTTTGTCTATTTATTCATGCTATTCAGTTCTCGACCGATCACCGAAATCAAGCATTGTCGGGTGAGTTAGTACTAAGATGGTGGACCGCATTTGTTTTGTTGGTTTCTTATTTTTTTATATTTGAAATTTGTTTATAAAAATGGTGCCTTTCCCCCACCAAAAATTAGAACAGGTGTACAATTTCAATAAACAGATCACTTCAGCATTGTGTTCCATGTTATATACGGAATGATTTGCTGGTCCTGTGATGTTTAAGTAGTGGGCGACGATTTCGCCGGACAAGTGTAAAAACATACTCATGAACATGGATCCATTCATAATTCCATTTAACAATAACTACAGGTCTTACGTTTCATGGAGTTGTTTATCTTAGCCTGACTTTTTCTGTTTGACCCTGCATTATTCATCTCTGTGAAAATTTGTGTTCCTTCCTTCATAATTTCATTTAAGGAAAACAAAATGGTAGGAACAAATTATACTGTGTGAAAACTCACCTCTCATTGCTAGATATATATTTGCTTTAAAAATAAAAGTTGTACCTTAAAGGCCTTTCACACTAGCCCACTGTGTATTAATACATGTCAAAAAATGGGCACGACTGGATCGCACAAAACTTGCTCTCGAAGCTAACAACTTTAACGTAGCTTTAAATAGACAATGTACTTATTTATTGGTTCCATAACATTATCATATCATTAAAAAAACTGTTTTAAAAACAATTTAAAATATAAATGAATTATTATAAATTAGTTATTTTAATAGCTAAAATAGATAGAGCTCAAAAAAAAGTATGCCATCTGATTTGTTTAATAAATATGAATTTATGAAAAAAAAAATATTCAAAAATCATTAGAGCGGTTTTTCTTTAAATTAATTTTTTATATATAAAAAATCTTGAACATATTTTAAAATAAAATTTGGTACGCCAACTTCTAGTTTTTAATAAAATACAATTTTTCACAAAATTAAAAAAAAAATTCATTGGCCCGTTTTCAAGATATTGAATTTTCAAAAAAAAAATTCAATATTTTTTTAAAAATCCAAAAATCAAAAATCATCCGTTTAGGCTGCAGGTCAAGGCACAGACAGACGGACAGACAGACAGAATTGCGAGACCCACTTTTTTCGCGTTCTCTATCATCGTAATGTTAGGGAAAATTATTATCTCGAATTTTTTTTTTGTACGAATCCTAAACTTGCCCTATACTACGTATACAGCAAGTACAAAGTGGGAAACAAATCATGTAGAATAGTGTGGAAACAAAATATGGCAGCCCAGCCTACACAACCCCACATTCTATCCCACACGATTTGACATGTGTGTTAATACATGAAGAATTTTAGGAATGGTTCTAATTCTATCCCACATTCTATCACACTTTTTTTTAGGTTACCCTGAGGCTACACGGGCAAGTACTGGCAAGCAAGTTGCTATACAAACACATTTTTTTTACTAATTCATACAAACCTACACAACTTGCTCGTCAACTGGCATGGCACTTCTGAAGCCAGTAGAGAAGCAAGTTGAAAGGCAAGTGGACTCGTTCAGACTTGTATACATATAAAGCGATATCTAGATAGCTTTTCGTGAAATATTTGGAATTGAATATTCTTTCTGCCACAACTTTTAATGAGGAGAGGGACCAAGAAATTTAAACATAAAAATAGGCAACAACTGTCAAATATGATTGAAGGATGGCTATGACTATGATTATACAAAATATCTTTAAAATCCTAATTTTGTGAGTGTATATTTTTTGCTTGGAAAAAATGAGAGTGTTGGGGATTTCGGGGGACATTTGGAACATTCTGTTACTGATTTTTCAAGACATAGGCTGTCAAATTAAACTGAAAGATTGCTACGGAGATGATGCATTGAAAAAACTTAAAGAAATCTGAATTTTTTGAGATTAAATTTTTTGTGCGGGAAAAGGCGATTTTAGCGCTTTTGGGTGACATTTGGAACGAAATATTCCTCATACGACATAATTTAGTTTCTTACTTATCTGTCAAGGTATGAATTGTCAAATTCCATTAAAGAATATGATAATGATGGATTAAAAATCATCATTTAAGAATTATTATAAAAAAAATCGAAACTTTGGAAATTAAATTTTTAAATTAAAAAACCGAAATGTATGATGCAGATGGAGTACAAACCCTTGTGAGATTGCGACTTTGTGGTTTTATTTTCGTCATTAGGGTACGATTTACCATATTTTAAGCAATTTGAATCAAAATATAAGATCGAACCCTAGAAAGGCTAGCAGAACGTAGCCAATAAAAAACTTGAAAGCAACTTACCCGGCAACTTGCCTGGCAAGTTGCTTGCCGCCTACGTCACAGCATATTCGCCTAAAGGAATTAGACAGTCAAACTATGTAGCCAACTTGCTTGCCAGTACTTGCCCGTCTAGCCTCAGGGTTATGGTAATGTGTTAATACAAGCAAAATATGAAAAACCATTTCTTTCCCACAAATTTGGCTGTCGCGTGGAATTCTTTGCCACTTTGAATTTGACATGTTTTAATACACAGTGAGGAAGTGTGTAATGCTAGGTTTCCACTTCCCATTAAAAAGACGCAAATTGACAAACTTTCCAGGACAGGGTGAGTTAAAGTTGCTCGCTACTACTACTTTCTTTGCTTTATGTGTTGGTAAAAGCCACCCTGTCCTGGAAAGTTTGTCAATTTGCGTCTTTTCAATAACAAGTGGAAACCTAGCATAAGGGCTATTATCTGTTTTGTTAAGCTTTCAATTTTGCTTGGTATTCTTTTGTTTTCGCACTTCACATGGAATGAAAAATCCATTGCAATTATTCGGAAAAACTATTCAAAATGGAAAATTATTCTAATGCAAAACGAAAGTTGAGAATGACGTCTTGTGCGTCATGTGTCACAAATATCCCAACGATATTTTAGAAACTCCAGGTTGGTCAACTTTTGAATTTCAACTCTGGAGTTCAGATTCGAAGTAGTGAATAAAAGCATTTTTTAACTTTCAGTTAACTACGGATTTGAAGTCAACTTGTAAGTTGGCCAACTTTGGAGTTTCCAGCAAGTTGATCAATAATGAATAAATTTGGCCATAATTAATTTGTATTATTTCTACTTTTCTAGTATGTGTAGGTATAAATATTAAAACAAAATATTATTTCGATGAAAAATCTCTTAACTTAATGAGATGCCCTCTAGTTTTTAGGTACGTTACTACTCTGTCATCTACACGCACTCGCTCATGCTCGCATGAGTGCATGATAATACCTTCTATACCTACAAGATTAAAATTTGTATAAACCCATAATATGTCCCTCCAAATATTTTTTTTAAATAGATAAATGTACCTATGAGTCGTCCTAATATAACTTACAGTTATATTAACTTAATGCTCGGTAAAGCAATTTCGCGCGACTCAGTCACTCACTTTTTTCTTGTCATGCATTCATCGACAAACATTAAAATTTTTACACACCAAAAAATAAAATAAAAACAGAGACTCTTGCTTCCTTAAGGAAATTGTGAGAAATTAATTTAAAGAAACAGATCTTTTATTCTGTCAAATTCATATCTTGTCAAAGTCCGAAGCCTGACGCGACATTCTGTTTTGCAAATTTTAGGGTCACGCTTAATGACACATGATATCGTAAAGTCGGTAAAAAGCCTGTCAAAGTCGGAGCGACCTATCGCTTGATTATGATTTGGCCATTTGTTTTTAGACCATACACCACATTTAGTGGAAACATAATAAGGCATAGGAACCGGTTTTACATGCGTGATTGGTCTCCGTCTCTCCGATGAGTTGGGAGAGGTGGGAAGTCAGTGGTGTTTGGTTCATATGGTTTATGTTGATGAACTATTTCAATAACTTGATTTTGACGTTTGTTTCTCGAAGAAAGCTTTTCTCTTATATCGAAAAAGCTTTGAAGACTCCCACACGATAGGTCGGTGGATTTGTGAGTAGAATTGGAGTTGGTGCATTTGCACTCTTACTTGTTTCGTGATTTTCCGAGCAAGTCGCGCAGTCGGTCTTGATGTGACAATTCTTTTCTCCATGTGCGAACATCTGACAATTAAAGCATTGTGTGAATTTTTGCTTCTGACGTCTAAGTGGCCCCAAAACCCCCGACAGATGCGATTAAAGTCGCGGATTTTTTATCGAAATTTAAAGATAATTGATGTATGCCACCAAAATGTATCGCAATCGGAAGGTCTTGACTACCAGAGTACTAATTTATACAAAAAATTAGTTTTTAGTGTCACCCAACAGCCGGAAAGGCGCGAAATAAATCGCGGATTTATTATTTAATTTTATTAGTAATAGGATTTTGAGGGAAAGCAATTACAAAAATGGTTTCGACAGACATCTAGGTGGCCCCAAAACCCAGAGAGACGTCCCCGAAAACGCTATTTTTTTGGCGTTCTTAGGCTTTTGGGAAACCACCTGAAATTGATCACAACATTTAGCCACGGACTCCCTGAGTGTGAATATGTATGTGAAAGGCTTCTAAGTGGCTCCGAAAACACCGACAGACGTCCCTGAAAACGCGTTTTTTTGGCGTTTTTTGTCAAAAAGGAAACCACTTGAAATGTATCACAAACGAAAGATCTTGAGCCCCTGAGTTTGAATATGTACATGACAGACGTCTAAGTGGCCCCAAAACCCCCGACAGATGCGATTAAAGTCGCGGATTTTTTATCGAAATTTAAAGATAATTGATGTATGCCACCAAAATGTATCGCAATCGGAAGGTCTAGACTACCAAAGTACTAATGTATACAAAAAATTAGTTTTTAGTGTCACCCAATAGCCGGAAAGGCGCGAAATAAATCGCGGATTTCTTATTTTATTTTATTAGTAATAGGACTTTGAGGGAAAGCACTTGAAATGTATTCCAATCAAAAAGTCTTGACCCAAAAAAAATTAAAATGTAAGTGGCAGACGTTTGAGTGGCCCCAAACAACTGACAGCCGCGATATATTTCGCGGATATTATTATTTTTTTTTTTTAAATTGTATATTAGTGGTAGCTTTTTCAAATGTTTACCAATTAAAGGGCTTTGACTCAAGAAAGTGCTTTAATAAGTTACAGGCGTTTGAGTTACGCCAAACTGCTGAAAATCGATATAAAAGTCGCGGATGTAATAACTAGTTTATCAAAAAGATTATAGATACAAATATCTTGAAATGTATCTCAATTTAAAGCACTTGACTCCCTGAGTTGCAAAATGTAACTGACCGACGTTAACGCGATAAAAGTCGCCGATGTTATTACTTGTTTATCAATTAGATTATTAATACAAATCTCTTGAAATGCATCTCAATTTATAGGGCTTGACTCCCTGAGTCGAAAAATTATCTGACAGACGTTTTGAGTTACGCCAAACTATTGAAATCCACGATATAACTCGCCTTCATATATTATTATTGATTTTACTTTTTTTTTTTAAATTTTAAATGGTTTGGTGCGTTCAAACCGTGTTTCCTTCAAAATATTCTTTTTCAGCTAATCAAAACCTTTTAATTAGGTGGGTACCATTTAAATTGAAAGTAAAAACAATAATAATATATGAAGGCGAGTTATATCGTGGATTTCAAAAGTTTGGCGTAACTCAAAACGTCTATCAGTTAAATTTTCCGCTAAATTTTGGGTCAAGACCTTTTGATACATTTTAAGTGGTTTCCCTCAAAATCCTATTACTAATAAAATAAAATAAGAAATCCGCGATTTATTTGATTTATTTCGCGCCTTTCCGGCTGTTGGGTGACACTAAAAACAATTTTTTTGTATACATTAGTACCCTGGTAGTCAAGACCTACCGATTGCGATACGTTTTGGTGGCATACATCAATTATCTTAAAATTTCAATAAAAAATCCCCGACTTTAATCGCGTCTGTCGGGGGTTTTGGCGCCACTTAGACTTCTGTCATGTACATATTCAAACTCAGGGGCGCAAGATCTTTCGTTTGTGATACATTTCAAGTGGTTTCTTTTTTTGACAAAAAACGGCAAAAAACGCGTTTTCAGGGATGTCTGTAGGTGGTTTCGGGGCCACTTAGACGTCTTTCACATACATATTCACACTCAGGGAGTCCGTGGCTAAAAGTTGTGATCAATTTCAGGTGGTTTCCCAAAAGCCTAAAAACGCCAACAAAAATCGCGTTTTGGGGCCACCTAGACGTCTGTCGAAACTATTTTTTTAATCAGGGAGTTGATGGCGTCAAGTTGTTTTACATTTGAAATGGTTTCCCACTCGATTTCAATTTTCAGAAAAGTTGTACTTTTGATGCACTTTTACGTGGTAACGGGGCCACTATATGCTGGCAGACGAACATATTCGTTATCACTTTTACCAGGACTACCTATACTATTAAAATCTTTTGCTTTCCTTTCACGACCAAAATCTGCTGTCAGCTCTCGGTCTAATAGAAAACATCTAGGAAATGTTCATGGTAATTATTTTTATGTTTTCACACTTTAAGCTAAGATTATTTAATTCAAATTTTAATGTTTCAATTGGCATTTCATCTAGGCCAAAAAGGACAACTTTAAATGACCTTTGTGTTGGAAGATCATGCGTAAAATATTGCCAATTTTTAGATTTTAATGTAGAACATACAATTTTATCATCTTCATTTTTTCACAGTTTATTTTGATTTCAATTGACATTTCTTTGATAGAATAATCATTGGCGGGAATATATTTAAGCATACAGTGTACATTATCGGAAGTTTTTTGCAATAAACATATGGAAGGAATTTTAAGTTTTTTAACTGGTTGAGTAGTTAACACTTATTCGCATTCAATGTCGTTATCGTCGGAGTTCGGCAGACATTGCAAGGGGGTGAAACGCCCAAGCTTTAAGTTTTTGTCATTGGCACTCATTTTACGATTTTTAACGTTGAAAGACAAATTAATATCTTAAACTAAATTTGGTGAACGATTTCTTTTATAAATGATTGCCTCTTGAATTGTATACCGCACAGAAAACGTGTGATCAGATCAGGCACCCGATAAGTATACTGCCATTTAAATAGTGAATTTCTATTTTTGTCCTTTCTTCAAATTCATAGAACAAAAATAGAAATTCACTATTTAAATTAAATGTCTGTTAAAATAGAATTCTTCACATATAATTATTTTCCTTGTTAATTTTTAGGAGTTTAAACTATTCAGTGACAATAAAAAAAATAATTATTTGAAATTTTTAATCGTATTAAAGCTGAATGAATTTTGAAATATATCAATCCTTAATTGAAAACAGGGTGAATAAGGGGGAGGGGAAAAAATCTGAAAAAATAGGGTATTTTTGTTCACTATTTATAAACTATTGGCGGTGGAGAAGAGTGTATTTTTTTAGGTGCCTAAGGACCAGTATAATATACATACCTCATAGGTCAATTTATGTGGAATTTCGTTTTATAACCTGGTAAGGAGGCATCCCTTATATCTACCGTCTGCCAGTGTTGCCACAGTGGCAATACTTCTTAAAAATAAATTTAGGATGCGGACTTTTAGTGTACTTCAGCTCATCCCGTCAGGATGAAGTGCAAGGTTGATGCCCTTAACGCCCTATCTATAGAGCAGGTAATATAATATGTTCCAAACTTTGCAGTTTTTAAAAACCGGTTCTGCTGCAGTAAGAAAGGAAAATAAATAACAAATTCACTCAGTGTTTTTTTTTACTCTCCCATAATAACATTGGAAATAAGGAATTTAGGATGTCTATAAGATGACATTTCTTTTCAACTCATGGATTTTATATTTTTGTTGATGTAGCATATTTTAAAAATTAATAAATCAATCAGCTCTTTTAAATGTGAATTGCTTCGTTAGATTTAAAAATGACATTTATCGGTTGCACCGACCACTTTTAATTCTAAAAGCCCAATAAACGAACCAATAAACTTAAGTTCCATTTTCCTCTAGTTAAATTGTAAAACCATATATATTTTGAATGAAGTGAAAAACAACCCCATACAATACTTAATTATAACGAACATACCTAATAATATAATATTAATGAACTGAAATCCAGACAAAATCATAATAATAAGCTGTTGAGTTACAAACATACATATTTTTCACAATGTTTTTTTCTGTTTTCGAGTTGCATGTACCAGGTACCTACATATTTTTGTTTGTATGGATTGGTACGTAGCGCATTCCAATGTTTATTATTTCCATTGACATTTCTCGTATTGCTATCTCAGTTGCACTAGTTGAAACTTTATTGTTCAGTTTTGAAAGCAGATGTTTCAATGCAGGGATGGTTAATTAACTCTATTTTAGACCACCGCGAAGTAAGCCGACCGACTTTCGATTTTCAAAAAAAAAAAATGTCAGGCGATAGACCTCTTTAGGGTCATACCATTTCTGCAAAAAAATAATGGGTCACTCCCACACTTTTTGTTTTTAAAATATAAACAATTTGCACTTTGTATGGAGCTTTTAAATGCCTATAACTCCGTAACCAAATTGAATACCAAATGCAAAAGGACTTTTATTTGGTGACCCTAAAAAGGTTCAAATGGTCATCCAAAAATTTGATTAGAAAACCTCGTAATTTGTTAATAAATCAATAATTAAAATCTTAACCAACCGAAAAGTTAACTATACATACATATGTTATCATAACCATTAGCCATCAAAATGTAATATTGAACGTAGCTTGATGGATGTGTTACCGCCTGTGGGTCAACGACCTAGAAACTGTTTACGAACGATAGAGTACGACGGTGACCACTGCGGACTTGCTGCCGTAATTCAACTTCCGAACGAGCTCGTGGAGTTGGAAGAGTATGTGCCAGTGCATTCTTACAACTACAGTAAGATTCGCTGGCCACGCTTCACCAGCGCTTTATCGAGCGAACTAGGTACTAACAATATATCCCCACCAAATGACAGGAATTTAACAAATACGGAAATTGACGATTACCTGGAAAAAATGGACAGTACAATCCAACGAACAATGGAAAAAACAATACCGAAATACAAAGAACGAGAAGCCACCGACATGTACCGCAACGCAACTATCGACGCACTACACAGACAAAAAAGTGGACTTTTGACAAGACTGAAACTCTTGTACAGACGATTTACTGACCGACACGATCTGGAGATTAGGACACTGAAGTCGTCTATCAAAAACATCAACCAACTGATCAAAGAAAACTACCGGTTGTCTATTAATTTGTACTGGGACAACAAAATTCGGGCCGTTAATTCTAGTGACCCGAGTATGTTTCCTCAAATTAATAAAATATTTAGACGGAATGATCAGAACGAACTTCCGTGTCTTAAGCTTCAGAGAACGACAGAGAACAGAGACGTACTTCTGATAGCAGGCATAGATCCAGAGGAAGCCGTCTTGGACGATGACCTCTTTATAATCGAAGATCCTCGTGAGAAAGTGGAGGCTGTGGGGGCTGCTTTCCAGCAAGTGTATAAGGTGAATGCTAGCATTCGCCCGAACCATGACCTGGAGAACAGAGCCTTGCTTCACCACTTCTACCTTCGAAATGAAATGACGCAATGGCGATCAGAGAATCTCGGTTTCACCGGGTTCAATGAAGAATACTTGGCAAACGCCACCATCGCCGAGCGAAACGGGGCTAATTCCCTGTTAATTTCGAAAGTTGAGCTCCAGCTCATCTTCGCTTCATTAAAGAAAAAGAAGTCAGCAGGAATCGATGGTATATCCAACGTTGTACTGCGACATCTGCCTCAGGAAGCAGTTGACATTTATGCCACACTGTTTAACAACGCTCTGAATAATGCTTATTATCCAGGGCGCTGGAAAACAGCTGTGGTTCATCCTCTCCCGAAAAAGGGAAAAGACAACTCCAATCCGGCGAATCTCCGGTCGATAAGTCTTCTTCCAAGTATCAGTAAGGTATTTGAGAAAGTTATAAATAGAGCTCTGTCCAAGTGGGCGGAGGACAACAATATCATACCGGATAATCAGTTCGGTTTTAAGGCGGGACATGACACCAAAAACTCATTTCTGATGTCCAATGGAACAAATCTAAAAGACAGTGTACGGGTGATTGTCTGGTTGACTTGGAGAAAGCTTTCGACACCGTATGGTTAGAAGGTCTATATCTAAAGCTAGCCAGACTGGGCATAAGTAAACCGCTTTTATATATGCTTTATGATATGCTCAATGGTAGAAAGTTTGTTGTCAAAATTGGCAATGTAACTTCTTCCACAACCTTCGAAATTAAAAATGGTCTTCAACAGGGAGCGGTGAACTCACCGATTCTATTCAGTATTTACACCAGCGATCTGATAGGTAGTCTAGCCCATGCCATAGCGTATGCCGATGATCTAATTGCGTACAGAACAGCTCCAACAGTTGAGGTCATCAGAATTCTCTTGCAGCGTGACTTCGACAAGATTCAGCGATATTGCGATGACTGGAAGTTGAAAATCAACTTTCAGAAATCCGAAACCATTCTGTTCAGGACTCCATTGCGTGGAGCCCCTAGGGATACAAGAAAGAACTGGCGCAAGCTGGTGATCGTAGGGCCACATGGACATCCACTGGCGAATAAAAGTGTAGTAAAGTACCTTGGCATCTGGATGGATCAGTATTTGTATTTCGACAGACATATAAATGCTGCTCTGACCAGAGCCAGGGGAGCTTTCGCCCTGACAAAACGGTTGTTTTTTAGCAGCCGTCTTGATAGCAGGGTTAAGGTGATTTGCTACATGGCCCTTATCCGGCCAATGATTGCCTATGGATGCCCGGTGTGGTTCAACGTTGCCCCATCTCAAATGGAAAAGATTCGGGTGTTTGAGAGACAGTGTCTTCGACGCTGCCTTGGATTACACAGAACACCAGAGTCGGAGTACAAACATTATTATTCCAACGAGGTTCTATACAATGGAGCCAACATTAACAGAATCGATAATTTTATACTCAAGCTGATTCGGGGTCACATTGCAAGAGCGATGTCCTCGGCTAATAGCTTAATATACAAGAAAGAACTGGCGCAAGCTGGTGATCGTAGGGCCACATGGACATCCACTGGCGAATAAAAGTGTAGTAAAGTACCTTGGCATCTGGATGGATCAGTATTTGTATTTCGACAGACATATAAATGCTGCTCTGACCAGAGCCAGGGGAGCTTTCGCCCTGACAAAACGGTTGTTTTTTAGCAGCCGTCTTGATAGAAGGGTTAAGGTGATTTGCTACATGGCCCTTATCCGGCCAATGATTGCCTATGGATGCCCGGTGTGGTTCAACGTTGCCCCATCTCAAATGGAAAAGATTCGGGTGTTTGAGAGACAGTGTCTTCGACGCTGCTTTGGATTACACAGAACACCAGAGTCGGAGTACAAACATTATTATTCCAACGAGGTTCTATACAATGGAGCCAACATTAACAGAATCGATAATTTTATACTCAAGCTGATTCGGGGTCACATTGCAAGAGCGATGTCCTCGGCTAATAGCTTAATTTTTGGGGCTTACTACCCCAACAACGAATACTTTGAGCGGTTATATTCCACCTAACGCATTCTTCTATTTAGACAGTCGGGGGCTGATACAGGATAGAGAGGAGGTTCCGCTAATCTACCACGTCTGCCGTAGAACTGTGGATAGGCGACTTCTTTATAGTCGAGACGTCATCGCACAAGGTGGAGCTGAGCGACTTCGGTTCAGTAGGACTGTGTCTGATAGGGACCGAAGAGATAGGGTGAAGCAGGAGAGCCAGTTTTGGTGGCTTAATGCTGAAAATGAAAATTTTTAAAGTTGACTCAGATATAGTTCTGGTCTTGGTCGACTTACATAGTTTTAGATTTATTAGATTTAAGTAGGGACAGTCAGTGTGGCACAAAAAAAAAAAAAAAAAAAAAAAAAAAAAAAATTATAAAACAACAAAATCAAACAAAAAAAAATATAAAACAACAAAATCAAACAAAAAAAAATACAAAATTAAAAAAGCCTGCTGTGGCTGTTCTAGTGTTTAAGGTAGTTATAAGTAGTTTTATAGTAGTCTTAAGTAGTCTAAGTAGTTTTAATTAGTGTTAAGATATTTTTTTAGGTAGTTGTAAGTTTTATAGAAAAAATTAAAAAAATGATATAGAAACCAAGTTTTTCCCAATCTTTCTTGGTGAAAAATAAAACCAGTTAGATTTTAGTATATAATTAGTTCTTAGGCCGAAAGGCATTAGTATTAAGATATTGTTTGACTTAGAGCGCCCGCCTAGGGCCAGTAAGTTAGTTGTAAGATATTGATAAGTAGGCTAGTTTTTATGAATTTTTGTCTAGCATTAAGATAGTTATAAGTTAAATGAAAATAAAAATGAATTAAAAAAAAAAAAAAAAAATGTGTTACCGCCTATGGTGCCAGGGGTCCCAGGTTCGAACCTCACGAGTTACTTTTTTTTTTTAATAAACTAATGTTTTTTTTTTTTTGTTTTATGTGTTTAACTTGTAACAAATGGTCTCGGTAGGGGGTAATTCGAAAAAAAAATGGCTTAACAGCGTCTGGTTGAGCATAAAAAAACATAAAATTTTAAAAATTATTACAATTTTCATTTAAATATTTTAATTATTATCGATTTAAAAATGTTAACGACCGATTTGATACAAGTTGTACCTGAGATGGAATTATGAAAGAAAAAAATATTTTCAAATTAGGGTGGCTCAAAAAATGTCAACTTCTTTGTTCATTGACCGATTTTGTTAAAATTTTAATATGTTTTAGATGTCAATGTTTTAGTTCAAAAAAATGTCAACTTCTTTGTTCTTTGACCGATTTTGATAAAATTCAAATATGTTGAGCTGACATAGACTTATGGTAGAACAATCTTTTTCAAATTATGGTGGCACACAAAAATATTCACTTTTATGTTCTTTGAAAAAAAGACGAGACAAACAAAAAACTAATTGTATATGTATGGATAATCAGTCTCATAAAGGCATCGTGTAAGCATTGTGCTGTTATTATTTTTCAATATTAATAACACACAATAAAAATGAACCTGCTCATTCTTGTCATAATAATGCCAGAACTTCAAAAAATCATTATTTTGTCTTCGTTTACTTGCATGTCATTAATGAATTGATTTTTGCCATTATTTTACCATTTTATACCCCGCTTATATGAGGTATTGAAGTGAGCTTCAAGCTTGATTGGCCCCTTTGTAAACCTACATTGAGTTGAAATGAAAGCAGTGGCATATCCGTAGTTCATCTCCAGTGAAGGCAGCAAGTGAAAACGAGTTGAATTTTTTGATAAAAAACGTGGGTCGAAGAGTCGGTCTGATGGATTTGTTGACAACAGTGTTCTTGCATATTATGTGTGAGTAAAATTATTTATTTGTTTTGATAACTATGCGAAGAACGTACTTAAATTTATAAGACTTTACCTGTGTGAAATGAATATAGACCATTTCCTTCATCTGTAATCTTAATACCATATCAACTCAACTTAAAACGCGGTTCTCAACTCAGGTGACGAAAAACTTTGGTCTACAATCCGAACCTAATCTAATACTACGTTTCCACCAGACACTAAACCGAGATTAAGTAAGATTATCACAAATCTCCTTGAAATCTACAAGATTTACCATACAAATTTTAATCTCCTCAGATGATGATTTCAAATAAAAATCATTCAAATCTACTTGGAAACATTAGTTTGTCAAATCAAACAAACTTTTTTTTCAAATAATAATTGTGGAACCGACCCATTTTCGTTTATTGACAGATGGAAATGTAAATAAAAACTTTCCATCTCACTTCCACTTCATATCAAAAAAATGAAACACCATTTGAATCGTTTTGCCATAATCCTCTTTTTGTGCAGTGGAAACACCAAACAAATCTCATTACCTAAATCTCGGTTTAGTGGTTGGTGGAAACGTAGTATAAGTGCCCGATTACACGATTCGTTTTTTCGGTTGTTTCGTCTTTCGCCTTTTTGACAGATTGGGTGAGGGCAGAAGAAATGAAGAGGGAAGGAAGTAACGAAAGCAGGAATGAAAATTTCAAGACTTTTTCTGGTTGAACTTTGACGTTTCTGATTTGGCAACCACAATGCTCCTCGATGTTAGCAAAAAACGATTTGAACAGAAATGATTGAATTGGAAAATTGTTTTTCGTAATTGGATATACCTAATATACTATTGTATTTGAGAAATAAGTGATTAAAAAATATTTTTATTTATTACTAATGATTATTTTCTTACAAAACAACCCCAAATTGCATGAAAGTCAAAATAACGAATGGAAGTACGTATGCATTTTCGCGAACCATGTTATTATGAACGTTCCTGCCTGTCAAAAAGAAGAAAGAGGAAACGACCGAAAAAACGAATCGTGTAATCAGGCTCTAACTCGATCTTTCTATACTGCATAAAAACGGGGTATTAATGACGGGTTTTATGACAGTTTTGTCATTCCTGTGTATTGAGATCAGTGCGACTCAGCAGGATAGTGTAGATGTCATTGACACATTATACATGGACTGCTAGTCGATTGTCATTCCCATATGGGGCACCTCCACAGGCCATGAAAAAAAATGAGTCTAAAAAATCCATGTCCAGTGAATGCAATTGTTGTTGTGTATTTATATTTGTTTGTATTGCATAGTTTTACCCCAAACTACATTTGTGTATACATTCTTTTTTTAGATATATGTATATAAATATAGTTTCTTGAAAAGCCCAATTGATGCAAAGTGGCAAAAAAAAAACTATTATTCCTGAGGCTATCGGATGCTAGTTTTTTTTTATTTTTGTTTTTTTTTTTTTTAATAGAGACAATGCCAGCTATTCATATTAAGGCTCTCCCAAACCAGCGCGAAATATTTGGCGCGGCGAAGAAAGACACCTTTCACACAAGGAAACTGAGTTGCCGGGGATTTCTTAGTTTGCTGGTGAGAAGACGTAAAAGGAAGACAAAAAACCTGCCATCACACCCTTCTCGTCTACAAACTAGCTAGTTTCTGGCAACTCTTCTTGATGGATCTCTTTCACTCGCTCTGATTTCTTGTATTCATCTGTCCTGCTCTACTTTTCTGCTTAATGCAGACGCAGATACATGTAAATCCACCATAGCATTATGGCACTTCCTATAATCTGCATGTACGAAGATCTTCTGCATTTTGGTGTTCCCTCTTTACCCAACAAATGTAAATTTTAATTTTGCATCCCCTTTTTTTTTTGCAGAAGTCAGAGGAAGATACATGTATATCCACCATAGAGAGCCCATATACCAACGGTGTTTGTTTGACCGCTTTCACACAAGGAAACTGAGTTGCCAGAAACCTCAGGAATAATAGTTTTTTTTGCCACTTTGCATCAATTGGGCTTTTCAAGAAACTATATTTATATAAATATATCTAAAAAAAAGAATGTATACACAAATGTAGTTTGGGGTAAAACTATGCAATACAAACAAATATAAATACACAACAACAATTGCATTCACTGGACATGGATTTTTTGGACTCATTTTTTTTCATGGCCTGTGGAGGTGCCCCATATGGGAATGACAATCGACTAGCAGTCCATGTATAATGTGTCAATGACATCTACACTATCCTGCTGAGTCGCACTGATCTCAATACACAGGAATGACAAAACTGTCATAAAACCCGTCATTAATACCCCGTTTTTATGCAGTATAGAAAGATCGAGTTAGAGCCTGATTACACGATTCGTTTTTTCGGTCGTTTCCTCTTTCTTCTTTTTGACAGGCAGGAACGTTCATAATTACATGGTTCGCGAAAATGCATACGTACTTCCATTCGTTATTTTGACTTTCATGCAATTTGGGGTTGTTTTGTAAGAAAATAATCATTAGTAATAAATAAAAATATTTTTTAATCACTTATTTCTCAAATACAATAGTATATTAGGTATATCCAATTACGAAAAACAATTTTCCAATTCAATCATTTCTGTTCAAATCGTTTTTTGCTAACATCGAGGAGCATTGTGGTTGCCAAATCAGAAACGTCAAAGTTCAACCAGAAAAAGTCTTGAAATTTTCATTCCTGCTTTCGTTACTTCCTTCCCTCTACATTTCTTCTGCCCTCACCCAATCTGTCAAAAAGGCGAAAGACGAAACAACCGAAAAAACCAATCGTGTAATCGGGCACTTATACTACGTTTCCACCAACCACTAAACCGAGATTTAGGTAATGAGATTTGTTTGGTGTTTCCACTGCACAAAAAGAGGATTATGGCAAAACGATTCAAATGGTGTTTCATTTTTTTGATATGAAGTGGAAGTGAGATGGAAAGTTTTTATTTACATTTCCATCTGTCAATAAACGAAAATGGGTCGGTTCCACAATTATTATTTGAAAAAAAGTTTGTTTGATTTGACAAACTAATGTTTCCAAGTAGATTTGAATGATTTTTATTTGAAATCATCATCTGAGGAGATTATAATTTGTATGGTAAATCTTGTAGATTTCAAGGAGATTTGTGATAATCTTACTTAATCTCGGTTTAGTGTCTGGTGGAAACGTAGTATTAGATTAGGTTCGGATTGTAGACCCAAGTTTTTCGTCACCTGAGTTGAGAACCGCGTTTAAAGTTGAGTTGATATGGTATTAAGATTACAGATGAAGGAAATGGTCTATATTCATTTCACACAGGTAAAGTCTTATAAATTTAAGTACGTTCTTCGCATAGTTATCAAAACAAATAAATAATTTTACTCACACATAATATGCAAGAACACTGTTGTCAACAAATCCATCAGACCGACTCTTCGACCCACGATTTTTATCAAAAAATTCAACTCGTTTTCACTTGCTGCCTTCACTGGAGATGAACGACGGATATGCCACTGCTTTCATTTCAACTCAATGTAGGTTTACAAAGGGGCCAATCAAGCTTGAAGCTCACTTCAATACCTCATATAAGCGGGGTATAAAATGGTAAAATAATGGCAAAAATCAATTCATTAATGACATGCGTGTAAACGAAGACAAAATAATGACTATTTGAAGTTCTGGCATTATTATGACAAGAATGAGCAGGTTCATTTTTATTGTGTGTTATTAATATTGAAAAATAATAACAGCACAATGCTTACACGATGCCTTTATGAGACTGATTATCCATACATATACAATTAGTTTTTTGTTTGTCTCGTCTTTTTTTCAAAGAACATAAAAGTGAATATTTTTGTGTGCCACCATAATTTGAAAAAGATTGTTCTACCATAAGTCTATGTCAGCTCAACATATTTGAATTTTATCAAAATCGGTCAAAGAACAAAGAAGTTGACATTTTTTTGAACTAAAACATTGACATCTAAAACATATTAAAATTTTAACAAAATCGGTCAATGAACAAAGAAGTTGACATTTTTTGAGCCACCCTAATTTGAAAATATTTTTTTCTTTCATAATTCCATCTCAGGTACAACTTGTATCAAATCGGTCGTTAACATTTTTAAATCGATAATAATTAAAATATTTAAATGAAAATTGTAATAATTTTTAAAATTTTATGTTTTTTTATGCTCAACCAGACGCTATTAAGCCATTTTTTTTCGAATTACCCCCTACCGAGAACATTTGTTACAAGTTAAACACATAAAACAAAAAAAAAACATTAGTTTATTAAAAAAAAAAAGTAAATCGTGAGGTTCGAACCTGGGACCCCTGGCACCATAGGCGGTAACACATCTATCAAGCTACGTTCAGTATTATATTTTCACGGCTGATTTTTATGATAACACATGTATGTATAGTTAACTTTTCGGTTGGTTAAGATTTGAATTATTGTTTTATTAACAAATTACGAGGTTTTCTAATCAAATTTTTGGATGACCATTTGAACCTTTTTAGGGTCACCAAATAAAAGTCCTTTTGCATTTGGTATTCAATTTGGTTACCGAGTTATATGCATTTAAAAGCTCCATACAAAGTGCAAATTGTTTATATTTAAAAAAAAAAAAAGTGTGGGAGTGACCCATTATTTTCTTGCAGAAATGGTATGACCCTAAAGAGGTCTATCGCCTGACATTTTTTTTTTTTTGAAAATCGAAAGTCGGTCGGCTAACTTCGCGGTTTTCGGTTGGTTAAGATTTGAATTATTGTTTTATTAACAAATTACGAGGTTTTCTAATCAAATTTTTGAATGAGCATTTGAACCTTTTTAGGGTCACCAAATAAAAGTCCTTTTGCATTTGGTATTCAATTTGGTTACCGAGTTATATGCATTTAAAAGCTCCATACAAAGTGCAAATTGTTTATATTTAAAAAAAAAAAGTGTGGGAGTGACCCATTATTTTTTTGCAGAAATGGTATGACCCTAAAAAGGTCTATCGCCTGACATTTTTTTTTTTTTTGAAAATCGAAAGTCGGTCGGCTAACTTCGCGGTTTTCGGTTGGTTAAGATTTGAATTATTGTTTTATTAACAAATTACGAGGTTTTCTAATCAAATTTTTGAATGACCATTTGAACCTTTTTAGGGTCACTAAATAAAAGTCCTTTTGCATTTGGTATTCAATTTGGTTACCGAGTTATATGCATTTAAAAGCCCCATACAAAGTGCAACTTGTTTATACTTAAAAAAAAGGGTGGGAGTGACCCATTATTTTTTTGCAGAAATGGTATGACCCTAAAGAGGTCTATCGCCTGAAATTTTTTTTTTTTTGAAAATCGAAAGTCAGTCGGCTAACTTCGCGGTGGTCTATTTTAGCTAACAAATCAGTGCAGATGTTTGGTGCAACCCAAATTAATTTATCATGTCGATAAATTTAAATAGCCTTTTAGCAAAAACTGGTTTAGAGCATTTTGGTGCAACTGGCCATTAGTTGGGTAATCATACTCCACCCGAGGAAATACACTTACATATATACACTTCTTTGAATGTAAAAATTTCGTTAATTTTAAGGAGACATATAATAACTTCTGTTCAAATTACCTTTTCTTGTCCTTGTCCTAAAGAAATATGAGAAATTTTTTGGTTGAAACGTGCTGCAAAGTTCATCAGATCATTTGTAGGATCAGATCCCGCACTCAGAATAAAGCAAACGGGTACCATATTTGTTGATTGTTCGTAGATTAACGGAAGACTTACTACAGGAGGAGTTATGAAAAATTCATCCATTGCGTCTATGATAAAACTATTGATTGCCAGAAAAACTCGATCTTCTCGAAAACACCTAAGTAACATGAGCTTCTAATAAAGGAAATATAAATTAATTTATCGTCAGTATATGTATCGGTATACCAGACTACTAAAAACGTTTATTGAATTAGTATATGTACTGTACATGTGTTTCAGTGTTAACATATGTATGTATATAACCATGCATGATTAACCATGCAATTAAGTAAAAATACAAGTATAAAAGCGGTATTTATGTCAAACACCAATAACGAAAACGGCCTTTGGCCAAAATAAATTGACCAAAGTCCAGAATCGGCTGTGAACTTTTCATCGTTTTTCTTGTTGTTTTATTTCCGCCAATGGTTCGAGGTTTTAAAATAACTTATAAGTGAATAAAAAGATGTTTAATCTTTTCTATTGAGTTTATAACTGAACCATTTTATTGAATAATATCAACTTATTGTGCTATTTTAGCTTGCAAAGCAAATAATTGATTTGCTTCCATATTTATTATTGAACAATATAACTTAATGCTATTTTAGTTTGAAAAGCAAATAATGGATTTTCTTGTATGCTTGAACAAATTATAAACTTAATTTTTTTTTAATAAAAGGAAGTGGGCAGGAAATAAAGTGTAAGGTGCTGGGGATGTGAATGTAGGAATGGGAAAGTAGGTATATGGATACTTAATGTAATTGCTATTAACTTATATACATAAGTCTGCATTCAAAGTTAAATTTATGTCAAAAAATACTTGCCTGAAAAGAACTGCATACTGCGTTGAATTCTCCAGGACATGTTGTTTGTTCAGGGTCTTCTAATTCAAACCACTATTAAATCAAATAAATCAGTTAAAAAATATTATTTAAAATGATTTTACAAGATATCAAAATCTTGAAATATGTTTTATTTAAAGGTGATTATGAACATTTTGTGAATGTAACTGTACAACACCGAAATGAAATAATATAAGAATTTAACTAAGACTTTGAATTTGTCATCAACATTTCTAAAAGACAGAAATGTTTTGTTTTCATAATTTATTCCGGACTCGGCACCAATAGGCGTATCTATTTTACAATCAGAAACATCATGCATTACATCAACAATATGAGATCCTTCACTTCATAGGGATGAAGTTTTATGATCCATAAGTTAGTTCTAACTCTAGATTGAGTGGGAATTACATTTTGATGTACCTACTGAGATGAGGTAAAGTGCAAATACTTCTTTTTATTCAATTGTTTTTAATACTAAAAGCATTGCATTCTTTCCAACTCTGATACCTATACACTATTAATTGTGACTCTGATCTGTATTTTCCATTCGATAACCTATAGCTATACGTATCGTGAATGACGATAAAACACGACGCGACGACGGCTAATGTTAAAAACTTAGAAACAAATATACAGGGTGTCCCTTAATTCGTCAATAGTATTTTAGGGCAATAGTATTTTTGGGTGTTAAAAAAAAATAAATCGGGTGGCACAACGGCTCATGAAGAACCAGGGCCTAGTGACTAACAACTAGCAACCATTCCTGTGTGCGCCTATCGACAGGAATGGAAGGGACCTACAATTTTATGCCGAATCCGAAACGGCTAGACGAGAAGTGACAAGTGATACTCTTGGAGGATTTGTCAAATCCTCGCAAGAGGCAGTAGCCCTGAAAAAAACTTTTTAGTTTTTAGGTGGACGAGGCTGGGAAGCGAACCCAGACCTCCAGCGTGACAGTTGAACGCACTAACCATTACGCTACGGGCCATTACGCTTGGGTGTTAGTCAATAGTATTTTTGGGTGTATTCTAAGAAAAAAATTGTTCTACAGATAGGGCATACCTCCAATTTTGATATTGGGATTCAAGAAAAGTCTTACTTTGGTGTACCCTGACCCATGTTAACGGTAATTGCGCTGCTAGTAATAATGATAAAAACTTTTAGACTTTTATTTTTAGAAGAAATACCAGCCTTTGTAACTGCGTTTAAATAAATTGGATATCTTTTCTCAGTCTTTAGGTATTCAGTTTTTAGCGTGTTCCATTTTTCCTGCCCATGATAATATTTTGAATTTGGGGTCAATTTTCTCCAAAAAATGCGTAACCAACATGGTGTTTTAGTATTTTTTGTTGAATGTATGTAACAATACTTAAAATAAAAGCCTATAGCAAGTTTGGCGAAAAACCCATAGATTTTATGATAATTTGGAAAACCAGTGGCAGGTAAAAGTACAAAAAAGGTTTTTTTTTTATTTAAGCTCGAAAAGCTATGATTAAAAATTATTTGTGTGATTTTAGATAATTTTTTAATAATGTTTTCTACTAACAGTTATAACAGGTGCACTTTGACTTTCCTTGGTTTAAATACATGCTTCTAAAACTACCACTTAATTTGAATTCTACATACTATCTGGAGTTGTTGCGAAATGATTTATCAGAATTATTGGAGGACATTCCATTAGTTCAATTACCTTCATCGTATTTCTAACTTCATGGTGCTTCAGCCCACTATGGTCGAGAGGTAAAAAAATGACTAGATGAAGCGTACGCGGTAATCGTTGGATAGGAACAAATTAGAACAGTTCAATGGCCTGTAAGATCGCCTGATCCTACAATATTGGATGCTTTTGAATGGGAAGAATAAAATAAATCGTTTATTCAACTAAAATAGCAATTGTAAGTGAATAAGCAGAGCGCCTGCTCGAAGCGGCCTCAGAAGTAAGTCAGTAGCTAGGATCATTAATATCAATATCAGTGAACTACGGGTTTTTCGCCATACTTGTTATCAACTTTTATTTTTAGTATTGTTCATTCAAAAAATTATTTAAACATCATGTTGATAACGTATTTTTTTGAGAAAATTGAGCCCAAAGTAAAGAATTAGCTTGGGCAGGAAAAATGGAGCAGACTTAAAACTGAATATCTTAAGACTGAGAAAAGATATCAAATTTATTTAAACGCAGTTACAAGGGCTGGTACTTCTTCTAAAAATAAAACCTTAAAGAAGATTCTATCGTTATTACTAACAGCGCAATTACCGTTAACATGGGTCAGGGTACACCAAAGTAAGATTTTTCTTGAATCCCCGATAAATTAAAAATGATATCAAAATTGAAGAGATGCTGTTTCTGTGATGAAGCTGAAGATCGCTGCATCCAAGTTTTTTTTTTTTCTTTTAAAGTTGCAGACCTCGAAAAGTATCAATGATATTGGAAAATTTCAAACACCAAAATGTTGTGCAAATAATTTTGCAGGGACGATGTCCGTTACTTTTTCAAATTAGCAGCAAACAAAAATGGCACTGTGTAGAACAGACCTTTTTCTAGAGGCGATGTTCCCTAGTTTTTTTTTATTATTTTATTTAGCGTTTTTAGCAGTGAAACACAAAAAAGAACACAAAAACTTTAAACCCTTATAACTTCGGATCAACGCATGCTACGTTAAAAAGCTGTAGAGGCGATATTTTTTATTCATGTTCTTAAGCCATTTATTTTTGCCTAGCAACTAATTAGGTATAACAAAACGAAAAAATGGTGTCATGCAATAAAGTCCAATGAAATACAGTCCAAAACCAATTTCCAAAGCCATTTTGGACTTTATTTCACACCTAGGAGTGCAATAAAGTCAAAATATAAAATGAAAATCCAAATGAAAATTAAAAATTATTATTTTTTTTTTGAAATTTTTATAAGGTAGTTTCATAAATTTCTGGCAAATTTTTTTAGTTAAGTACAAAAAACTTTGATAACAGACCGACTGACAACATAGGCGCCTGCCAGACGACTGAGCAAACCCGAAAAAGGAGTTAAAATCCTTGAAGCCGTGAAGCGGGCCACCCAAAGTACTGTTTAGTACAAAAAACTTTGATAACAGATCGACTGACAACATAGGCGCCTGCCAGACGTCTGAGCATACCCTAATCGGAGCGACGGAGTCGCGTGAGCGGGAAAGAAGACCCGAAAAGGGAGTTAAAATCCTTGAACCCGCGAAGCGTGCCACCCAAAGTACTGTTTAGTACAAAGAACTTTGATTAAAGATCGGCTGACATCATAGGCGCCTGTCAGACGACTGAGCATACCCTAGGCGGAGCGACGGAGTCGCGTGAGCGGGACAGAGGACCCGAAAAGGGAGTTAAAATCCTTGAACCCGCAAAGCGGGCCACCTAAAGTAGTGATTAGTACAAACAAATTTGATAACAGACCGACTGACAATATAGGTGGGCGAAATAATTTTGAATTGTCGCGGCTTCATTTTCTGTCCAATCAAACCAAAAATAATAAAAAAATAAAGTTTTTTCTGAAACTTAAAAATAAAATAGATATGTATCGCTTTTAAAATAGTAATCGTCTTAATTAATAATATTAGCTTATGACGCTGTGTATTTGGAAATTAACTAAGGCACTTTCGAAGTAATTGTTTTCAACAATAAAGTTTTTTTTTTCCTGTTGTCGTTAATATGGACTTTTATGTTTTTCATCACAAATAACTGTTAAGGGCCAGTTTCACAGTAACAGTTGTAGTGGCACTTAAGTGCGAAATATAGGATACAAAATGTCAATTTTCTTAGTGCACACTTACCTGGATAAGTTGCACTTAAGTATCCCGTGTTGGACACTTAAGTGTTACTAACTCTGACTCCAAAATGTTACATTATGCAAAACTTGAGTGCAACTTATTCCGATTCGTGTTCACTGTGAAACTTGCCCTAAGGATGGAAAACATTTCTGCGAAATGGGTTAATTGATTTAGATTGATTTTTGTATGCAGTTAACCTGAGTAAGTTAACTATGAAATTATTTTTTTTTTAATTGGAGGGAAAATAGAGAAAGAGTTAAAAACGTGGAAGATGAATTATTAAAAGCATTTGTAAGTTAGACCTTTTAAATTTTGTAAGTTACCTCGTGGTTAACATTAACCCCAGGCTGAAAACTGGTTTTAAGTGTCAGATTTGCTCATAGGAGATTTCATATTTTGGTGCACATTTTGTCATTGAAAAGTTAGAAAACTACATTAGATAAAGATATGAATACTTATATTACAATAAGACAAGCAGATGCCTTTTCAGATTTAAGAGAAAAAATGAAAATGATTGAAGCGTTAGCAGTACGTTATCAGTGAGAACAAGCGACTATCGAAAACGAATGCAATACCGTGAAACTGAAACTCTGCAGAAATACTCTTTCTAGACTTTTCTAAGCAATTTAACTGCTGCACATAAATAAAGTTCCCAAAATAAAAGGCTTAAAAAATAAAGCGAAGCATGTTGATAAAAATAAAAACGTTTCCATTTACCTGTTTCCATTCATCCAAATGGCGTTCGATATGTTCAGCAAGGTTTTCGAAATGTTCTGGAAAATCATTAGACAGTGTTTCAATATTCTTCCAATTTTGTTCAGATATCCACGAAGCAGGACACTGTTTTTCGCTTTTTTTCAATGAAACTGACCCTTTTATGAAAAAGTTGAGCTCAGCTTGTGGCAGTCGCCCTTCACCTTGTTCTAATTTAGTAGCCAATTGAAAGGAAAATAAAAGTTTGTGTCGTCCGAAAATACCCATGCAACCAAAAGAATATAAATTTTCCGTTAATGTTGTGATAATATTGGAAATTCGTTTAGACAGTATTGAATCGGGAACAGATTTCCTTAATGAATAAGCAAACACATCCAAAAATGAGTAAAGGGCATATTGGTACATAGTGCTGACCGCTGCCATGTCAGATAAAGCGAAAAAGAGTACTGCTCCTCGTTTAGTAACGGGTCGATAACCATCTCGGAGTTTTTCAATATCTTGAACAGTTTCAGTGGACAGTGTCAGTTGTTTAGTTATAGCTGTTGCCTTGGTTTTTGTGTTCTCCAATGTTTCAACTAACTCAATATTATCTAACATATTTCCAGTGGATGTGGCGAGTTCGCGAAGCAAGGAATCTTCCAATTGCTGTAAGAGTTTCTTGTTTTCACTCGTCAGCGCTATAAGCTTTTCACGCTGTTCCTCTAAATCTGGCCGTTCGCATTGAACTACAACACTTAAGAGTTGGTCTTCAAGTCCTGAGTGTGTAACACTGTAATTAACAACCATAGCTTTTGCATAGACTGCAGGATCAAAAACGGGATTAGCTAACTTTGTAGTTAGATACATGCGAAAGTTTTCGTCGTAATCAACCTCCCGATCACCAAGTATGACACACTTTCTACCACCTGCAACATGGATGTTTCTTTCTAATACGGGATCAATAACTGGGTCAATATAGTCATCAACGTCTTGAAACAGTACGGGAATTCCGTACATTAAAGATGATTCAATTTGTTTTAAGAAATCTGGATCGTTAAACGATAGAATTTTTAAATTATTTTGTGTTTCACTCTTTTTGATCCAGTGAAGAGCTTGTTCTTGGGGATCTATGCAAAGTGGAAAGCGAGATGCACGAACAGTCAGAATTCCATTTTGAATAGAAAGTTCATCTGGCGGTAAGCCCTTTGATATCCAATCAGACACTTGTACTTCTGTGGAAAGGCACTTTGCTAAGTCAAAGTCATCTGCAATGGGAATCTCTCGGCTTCGTAGATCGCCTAACCAGTCAGAGTAGATCATTGTTTTGCGGAATTCCCATGAAAAAGCGGCGGTATATGCGAGGAATGAAGAACAAATAAGACACTGGCCAACTAGTTTATTTTTTTTTTCGCCATATACTACGAGGATTTCACTCCACCTACTGCGTTCAGAAGTTAATCCACTTATAAGTCTATCTGAAGCATTCTAGTAAAAAAAAAAAGCTTGGATTAAAATATAAGAAACACTTAAATGCATCGGACGTTTTAAAAAAAAGTATAATTTGACCATCCGCATAATGTGGCCGATGCCGATGGTATGAAAAGTTGTCAAAAATAGCTTTATTTAAATAGTCACCTAATCACCAAAGTAAGTGACTTATGACTTAAAAAAACATTTAATTCATAAGCTAGTTAGTGACTTATGAAAAAAAAAACATTTAATTCATAAGCTAGTTAGTTAGTGACTTATGAATTAAAAAGCATTTAATTCATAAGCTTGTTAATGATTTATGAATTAAAAAACATTTAATTCATAATCTAATTAGTGACTTATAAATTAAAAAACATTTAATTCATAAGCTAGTTAGTGACTTATGAATTTCAAAAATTTTAACTCATAAATTGTTGAGGACTTATGAATTAAATTAAAAATAATTCAGAAGCTAGTTGGTTGCTTATGAACCAATCAAAAATTTAATTCATAAGCTATTTGCTGGATTTTTTTTGTGAATTTTTTTTATCTTATTTAATTTTATTTAAAAAATAAATAACTAAAAATCTAATTTAAAATATTTCTTTCTTTATATTTTATTACAAACTTTTGGTTCCTGCTTAGTAAGTACTAGCTTTTGAATCTGTTTTTAGCTTTCAAAGCTTGCTTTTAAATTGCAAAATTGACATGCTAGCTTTTATTTTCCAATACATACATTTTCTTACCAAAATTAACCCATTAGCTTATGAATTAAAATTTTTAATTCATAAGTCACCAACTATAGCTTAAGAATTAATTTTTTTTTAATTCATAACTCACCAAAAAACTTATGAATTAAATTTTTTTAATTCATAAGTCACTAGCTAGCCTATGAATTATTTTTTTTTTAATTTTATCGATATTCGCGTGATTTCAATTCGACCAGGTATTCTCAAGTGAAACTGGGAAAGCAAGCTGTTGCGTTCTAAAATATAAATGATTTTTCATATTTTATAAATATTATTCAAGTAAAATAACTTATTTCAACATGGGAAGCATACAATTATATTTCAGGATTTTGTTTTAATCAGGATTTTGTTTTAATCAAAAACAATCAAAGTCTGAGTTTTTGTGTGTTTATTTTAAAAAAGCAATAAATAAATAAAGTATTGAAAACAGAATTATTTAGTGCATTGACTAAAATGTATCCTTTTCTGTTAAAAAAAATAGGATAGGATCTTGATGTGGTTGCGAAATTTTGAATGTGTGTGCCGTCTACACATCCTATGACGCCAGGAACACTAAATTTATCCATGAAATGTCATTTCGTTCAGCATCTGATTCTAACACTTTCAAGACCCGTGATAAGATTTTTGACGGCCCGTAGCTACATTAGCATCTTTCCCAGCCAATTGTTGAAAGTTCCCTTCTGCAAAAAAAAAATTCAAAACAGCAGCCAGCTGCAATGTGCAGGGAATGGAAAATTTTGCTAGATACGGCGCAACAGGTTCCCACAACCATTAAAGGCATCTTTACTTAGGCGAATTAAATAATAAATTTTAATAAAAAAACTTTTGTTGAAAATTTCCATTAGGTACTCACGCTGCATCAGCAATTATTAGGATTAGAAACGTCTCTGAATGTAAGTCTTTTAAATGTCTCTATTGCAAATCTTTTTTTCTCAAGTTCCAAGACCGCAGCAATTAAACACCTTTTTTTTAATTTAACGAATATCAATCAGCATGACAGATGAGAGCTGTTTTTAATTTCACTTAAAGTGATTTCGGAAAGCTTTCGAAATTATGAAATCGATCGAAATGTGGAACAAGGAAAATAAATTCACTCGATTTTCAATTTCGATTTCATTTTCATTTCACGTGATTTCTGGAACCTAGCTGCATGCTATATAATTAGAGAAAAAAAAATTGTCTATAAAAATGTTATGTAAATATTTTTTCTAGGGTCAATAATAAGTGTGATGCGGGGGTAGAAACTTCAACAAATCTGAAATAAACTGTTAATGTCTTAGATATTGAATGTTTTCTGACCAATTTACCTGAAAAAGAAAAAACAAAAAAGGTAAATACACATTCATTTACTGTTATTTAGTAGTAGCCCGTAGCGTAATGGTTAGTGCGTTCGACTGTCACGCTGGAGGTCTGGGATCGCTTCCCAGCCTCGTCCACCTAAAAACTAAAAACTTTTTTTTTGAGGGATACTGCCTCTTGCGAGGAATTGACAAATCCTCCAAGAGTATCACTTGTCACGAATTAGTGCGTCTCGTCTAGCCGTTCGGATTCGGCATACAATTGTAGGTCCCTTCCATTCCTGTCGAAAGGCCCACACAGGAATGGTTGCGAGTTGTTAGTCACTAGGCCCTGGTTCTTCATGAGCCGTTTTGCCACTCGATTTATTTTTTTTTTTTTTTTTTTTTTTTTTTTTTACTGTTATTTCATCATGTTGTGAGGCTAAGAGTGGAGTTTTAGGCACCGATTGTGAGTGTCGAATAGACAACTTTCGATTACTTCGATTGGTTATCAATCATGTTTCTTATTGTGAAACATAATCGAATGAATTACCAATATATTTCTTGGGTTTGAATTTGATGAACCTGTGTTGTAAATATGTAAGTATTCGAAGTTAATATTTTTATCATTTAAACTAAGCAAAAAAAAAAAAAAATTGTTAAAAAAAAACAAAGTTGGGTACCAACAGGATTCGAACCCGAAACAATCAGGTCGATCCTAGCGCATCGATCAGACAATTTTAATCGAAAGTAAATTCGACAAATTTCAATCAAAGATCTCAATCACAGTTATACATAAAAAACAGAAATTGAACATCGTTTTATAAAAAAAAAAATCGTTTATCGATCAGCAAACCGACAACCGCCATCGGCCCCAAAATTTCCATCTGCTTTTTATTTGTTATTTCGTTTGACCTGAATAAAATAAATATTTGAATTTTATATTCCGTAAACTAATTTTTTTGGAAAAAAAATTACATTTTGTTAACTAGAAAAAACTTCTGGACGTCAGCTTTCGTTCGCGTGGATTAGAAAATAACAATCGAAAAGAGACGACCGTCCAATCGAAAGGTTTCGATCGAAATCGAAACTCACAATATGAAATAGAGTTATCGACAATCGATAATCGACAAAAGTCGATCACCGATTAAAGAATCGAAACTCGCAATCGGTCCCTTAAAACACCCTCAAATCTCAGTTTGAGGGTGTTTTTTATGTTTTCGGGGGGGGGGGGGGGGTGGTGAATCGGAATACGGAGTTAGTGTTTGCAAAATCCGATGAGAAGTCATTGTTATTAACAAATTTTGATGCATTTTTTTAATGCAATAAATGTTATTAATGTTAAGAAAAAATGTTTCGATTAACTGTTGTTCCTTATTTTCTAACGAAAAAAATTGTTTTTTACTCATGTAAATCGGTTAATAATTGCCAAAGATATTGCCAACTGTTTCATAGTAGGGAGCGCGCGAGTTATAGAATTACTTCCCAATCATAACAAAACCATACCAAGCGTATTCCATATTGCTTGATAAAGAAAATACAGTTAAATATTAAATGCCCACCAAGCATATTTCGTTCAATAGACATAATAAATTATCAACAAAGTATCTCCATAAAATTAATGTAAACAAAGATCGTCAACGATAAAACTTCTTCCATCACTATAAAATATTATCATCATCAAGAATGATGATATGATATAAAACTAATGTAAACAAAGATCGCCATCGATCCAATATTTTTGAATCATCATCAAAAATGATGATACGCCAGGCGCGAACGCAGGAAAAAATTTCGGGGGGGTTGAACAAATTTCGGGGGGGGGGGGGGTTAAACTGAAAACTTAAAATTAAGATTGAAATTGTATGGCGAGGAAGTTAAATTCATACATTTCCCCCCCCCTGCGTTCGCGCCTGTGATATGCTATACATGTATCTTTGTTACTAGTTATGTGTTACTAGGTCAATGTACATGCAGCATCACTGCAAAGAGAATTATAAAATAAAAAAGGGCTTGCATGACGAGCAATAGTTCAGTATTAAGTATTCAGTTGAATCACAACATCTTTCAATATAGCTAATGATTTCCCCCCACCAGTGGTAAGGGATCTGAAGCTCTGAAATTAAAAATAAAAAAATGTACATAAAAATGTAAATTGTGCGTCTTATTTCAATTTTTTAAAAAGTGATCCCGGAGGATCAGTAGCGGATCTAGGATTAGGCTCTGGTTGGGGCTTGGTAGATCCAGTTTGAGACATTAATGGCCAGTTTCACAAGTTAAACAATTTATGTTTAAACTTAAGTTCAGCACTTGATTCGGTTTCAAAGTAAACCTTGAACTAAGATAATTCTGTAGTTCTAGTTAAACGAATGTATTCTTCCATTTAAACTTCATAGCCTAAGAGCCCGCAGCAAATTTTGGGAGTGGATTGATAACCAAAATATGAGTATGATGGTTTGTAGGTGCATATATCGCGGTATCAAAAACAACTGTCTGGCAGGTTTCTTTTTCAGCCTTTTGCGGGGGTGGAGGTTTGAAAATAGCGATTTTCCAGTTTATTTTGTCAGAGGTATTACCACTTCAATAAATTTAAAAAAATATATTATGTGATGTTGTCATTAAGTCAAAACATCATAATCTTGGCAATTCGAGCAATAGAACTCAAAATATAAGCTTTTTAAGAGGACCTTATCGTCTTTTTCTTGGAGAATTATAAAACACAAAAAATCAAAGAAACAGAATCTCCAAAAAATTGATTAAGGTTCGCTTAAAAACCAAATATCTTGAGTTCTATTCGTCGGATTGCCAAGATTTTGACTTAAAGAAAATGACAGAGCATCACATTATATATTTTACAAATTTATTGAAGTGGTAATACCTCTGACAAAATAAACTGGAAAATCACTATTTTCAAACTCCCACTTGCCAGACGGTTGTTTTTGATACCGCGATATATGCACCTACAAACCATCATACTCATATTTTGGTTATCAATCCACTCCCAAAATTTGCTGCGGGCTCTTAGGCTATGAAGTTTAAATGGCAGAATATATTCGTTTAACTAGAACTACAGAATTATCTTAGTTCAAGGTTTACTTTGAAACCGAATCAAGTTCTGAACTTAAGTTTAAACATAAATTGTTTAAATTGTGAAACTTGCCATTTATGTCTCAAACTGGATCTACCAAGCCCCTCCAGAGCCTAATACTAGATCCGCTACTGTATACTACTTACATAAAAAAAAACTTCCACTGATTTAAAAATATTCCATGTAGAAAGAGATTTATTAAAAATAATCAGAAGCGGTTAAGCAAGCGAAAACTAAGCATTGTTTCAGAATTAAGTTGCATACTCATATTTTAGTTAGCAATCCACTCCCAAAATTTGCTGTAGACTCTTGATCTATCAGTGCAGCGTTCAGAACACTTGATCGTAATAATCATTCTAAAATCTTATTGATAACTGCCATTTTATAATAATAATAAAATATTATATTTCTTTCTATTTGAAATTATTTTTATTTTTAATGTTTTCGAGTGACGAGGAAATGTAACATTCGTTGTGAGAGTGAAGAGAAAAACGCTTCCCTTGAAGAACAAATTATTTTAACTATTGTGACGATGTTGATTTTATTTTATAATTTATATATTTTTATAATTTATACATAACTAATATAAAAAAGTTTTAGTTTAGGTTAAAGGTTTTTTTTGTGAAAATCTACAGTTATATAAATAATTGAATTTTGGCATTCCCACTTTTCCTTTTAGAATAGCCTTGTTTTTTGTGCATTTATATCAGCTTCTATCCCCGGTTTAAAATGATTTCAATATAACATACAATAACATCTGTAGTATTTAACATTTAAAATATTTTTAAGTGGAGATAGAAAAAAAGTGTATATACCTTCAATTTTCAGCCACGTCAAGCTTTGAACCACCAGAAAAAAAATCTGTCAGTAAATTTGTACGTCAGTCTAGAGGGACTGCAAATATTCACACGCATGATTTTCTGAGTGGCCAGAAAAAACTCAGATTTTCCCAAATTCTTCACGGGTTTTAGCCCCAATTTCGTTTGTTTTGCAAAATTAGCGAAGTGCATAGGGTGAATTACCCCGTTTTTTTCAATTATCTCTTTAAGCTTCAGCCCAAATTTGAACTTGACAGTCCTTGAGTCAAGCGCAAAAAATTTCTGGAATAAGGTAAGTTTTAAAGGAATTATTTGCTTAGCCCCGACCACGTTTTTTTGTCCAATTCTTGTCAAGCCCTGTTTTTTTTCGTCCCAATATTCTGTCAATTATCCGTAGTCCCGAACTTGTTTTTTGTACAATTCCCTTCAGAATTCAGCCCCAACCTAATTAATTTGGGGCTTAGAAAAAAAATACGTAGCATATAAATTGCGTAGCCCCAGCCTCGTTATTTTTTCTGACTCCTGATTCTGATTTATATATTTCAATCAATTTTAAGAACCACCTGTGGGGGGCCTTAGCCCCTATAGCCACCCCCCTGGATTCGCCACTGCGGAGGATCAAAGATAAAATTGGCGCACTCGGTAGGATCTCACTAAGAAATTAAACGGAAATCAATGAATAGATGAGATTCAGTGATCGGACCGAAAAACAAAAAGTTTTTTTAACCGGTAGAATTTTGGTGCGGATTAAAGTACAACGTACATTATCTATACATTATTCAACGATCAAAATTAAATTGTGTTTTGTGAAAATTAATAACACTGAAGTGTTTTAGTGGACAAAACAATTTTGTTCTTTTGCTGAAGTGAAGACAAAAAAATTTAATTTAAAAGAAAACAAAATTGTCGTTTACTTAAGTGTTCATAATTTTTTTTTTATTACACGCATTCTCGTAGAGAGATAAGTAAAATAATCAAGTAAATGTCAACGAAAAAAAAATATTGTCTACGTAAAAGACAAAGTGTCTATGCAAAAGACAAACAGTTCAAAAAAAATAAATAAATTGAAAAATTAAAAAGTACAGCAAGAAAAAAAAAAAAATAACTTTTAAATAAAAAAATACAAGTGAATGAAAAACTTGCGGAAATTGAAAGAAAGAATTTTTAAAATACGTGAGGAAAACATAAATAAAATGAACGCTGCAGAACATCAAGCTCAACAGACTGCACTTGCAAATCAGCAAGCACAACTAGCCGAAGTGCAAGCTCAAGCAAGAGCACAAGCCCCCATAGATCCAGTTCAACATGCAGTTTGGACAGAACAGCAATAATTTTATTTAAAAGAGTTGAGGATGACCAACCCATTTAAAGGATCATCAGACAATCTGGCTCTTTTTATATCATCGATGGAGTATCTACTTGGGAGAATCCAAGATCCAACTTAAATGGAACAAGCAGTTTTTGTAGTGCATCACAAAATTTAAGGCGAGGCATTGAGAGCAATAAACAGTCTACAACATCTTGCACCTTGGACAGACGTTAAGGTACAGCTGGTAAGACAGTTTGGTGTAAAAAAATCATATCTTAAGTTAGTAACAGAAATAAATAGTGTCAATGAGAATGACACAATTAAAAATTATTATAAAATTGACAATTTGTTGCAAAAGTTGCAAACAAAATCTAAAATTGAGCCCTATAATGTTTACACTCAGAAAAATAATGAATGTAGGTATAGCTTTAGAATCATTTAAAAATACATTGTCAACTAGCCACAAGGCAATAGTGATTGCAAGCCAACCAAATAATATTATGGAGGCTTTCGACCTGTTAGAGAGTAATAATATGATTAGAAAAATCCCTGAACAAATAAAATATCAAAATATACAAAAATCAAATCAAAATAATTTTAATCAAAATCCAAATCGGAATCCTTTTAGAAATAATTTGCATCCCAACAATTCATTTAAACAAATTAATGTCAAAACCAATTTCAATTTAACAGAATATCTTAAGAGCAAGTGAGACAAAATAATCACAGAATATTTGGAAACGTAAATCCAAATAATTTTAGATTCGGATTTAACAGAAATGACAATCAGGCAAATTTTAATAGTATAACCAAACACCACACAATTTAGGGCAGTATAGGAATAATAATTATGACAATAATAGTAATTCAAGGCAAGAATCTATGGATGTAAATAATACAGAAATTAAACACGAAGAGGTAAATTTTACTATAGCCGGGAAGAAGAAACACTTCCCATAGTAAAAGTTACAATAAATAATAAAAAAAATGTGTGAGTACCGGGACTCAAGGGGATGATGTGTAAACATCAGTGTAGTATATACTTTATACTATAGCTTACAGTATACAGTAAACTGATAGGTTGCCAAAGGCGCCCGTCGAACATGTTATGTTATTTCATGTGATTCAGGGCTGAGCGTAAATATGTATTTAATTTTGTTTCTAACCTCACCCTCCACTTTAAAAAAGGTACTTTTAGAGAATGTGGAAACTCTTAAAATCATACCCAATTAAGACCTTAAAATCATAACAGTTGCACCGTGCCTTAAAAAAACTGCATTTTGCACAATTATATGATAATGATAATCTTCCCGACACTATTTAATGCACAAACCGTTGGCTTGGTTGGTGTCGTTGGTATATTACTATACCCAACCACATTACCGACATTTACCACATTAACCTTTGTATATATAAACAATGGGTTCGGAATGGGTTTTTGGGCTTTAGATAAGCTATAGGAGAATATTGTGGATGTAACCATTGTTTTTCAATAGTGTTTTTCTACCTTAAGTCATTTTGTTAGGTAATTGCCCCTCCCATCTTAACGGGGGTATAAAGACCCCCCTTCCGGTATGATTGTTCTATACTTTTGACCCAATCTACACGCTCCGGTGCTTTGATACATTTATGTCAACCATTCTTTCTTTCCCATTATACTGTTTGATAACACTACTTTTTATTTTAATTTTTTATCGCTAAATTTTGAATTGCTGTATTTTGGAAACCATTGGGTGTACACAGTTGGCTTTGGTCTCAAGTTGAAGCAAATTAAGTCATTTTGAACTCATAGAACAATGCTTTAATTTAAAATTAATTATTTGGGACTAAAATTACCAATAACTAAAAAAAGAGCGAAAAAATCGCGGTTTTTCTGGTGTTTCACCATGAAGCGGTCGCCGCTCGAGGTCAAAAACTTAGGTTATTTACTAGGCCAATATGCTGAACATCTCAGTAAAAAATCAGGAATACCAGATTTGACGCATACGTGAAAGTATATAGTTACTGTACCAAATGTGAAGTCTCAAATTTTTAATTTTCCCCTTTCTTGCATTTCAAGTCGTATCGCTCTACCAATTTTCATCATTTTACGACGGTCAAACCCTCAAAAGTGCTCCACATAATTGATAGCAATTCTTGGAATATGGGCGGGTGCCACTTCCTCAATGGATCATTTCAAATTTTCCAATATCTCCTTTGAATTGATCACATGATCTTCCAGTCTACCAAATTTCATCAGTCAGAGGTGCTCCTTATTAATGATATCAATTCTGTGAAAATGGGTGGGTACCACGCCCCCTGAATGAAAAATCTTAAATTTTCGATTTGTTCCTTTGTATGCACCACAAGGCCTACTGTTGTTTGAATTTAAATGATTCTACGATTTTGGGAAGTGTTCCATAATTTTGATGGGCAGTCAGTGAATCCAGTCAGTCAGTTACGGTTTTTTCGATTTTGCAGTCTTATATCTCAGGAACCACTTATGCTAAAAAATTTTAACTTGGTTGCCTGAACCTGATAAGCTTAGCAAATACTGCGAATTTTTAGTTTCTGACTTTATTGGTACATAAGTTAAAGGGGGTCAGAAATCGCCTGATTTTGATCCTCTAAAAAGGGTGTAGTGCAGAACTTGTCTTCACACTACCGTGTCCTTTGATACCTATCATAATAATGATATCATATAAAATATGCAAATGAATTTTGCTATTGTTTTATTTTATAAATTTATTTTGTTAATAGTGAAATATATACACAACGAAGAATATTTATTGGTTTTGTTTGAATATGCGTTTTTTTTTTTCCTTTGGCACTCTGTGGCACTTTTTGGCACTCAAAAAATAATTGGTGGCACTAAGATTTTTTTCAGCGGCAACGCTGCTTATGATCAAAAATAAAAAAAAATTAATAGGCAAACTAAATATGAATAGAGAGGAATATGATGAAAAGAGAACAGAAGGATTTGTTAAAAATTCTAGAACAGACCTTTATAAGACAGCTCCAAGATATAAGCATGATAAACTCGAAAATCAGCATACAATTAATATTCAGAAAGAAAGAAAGAGCAGGCATATAAACCAAGACAATCTAATCTAAGAAAGCCAAGTCAATAGAAAATCTCAGAGAAGAATTTAGTTTAGATTCATACACAATTCAAACAAGTCGCAAAAATAAAAAGTCTCGTGGTATTATTCACTATTATTGATTTAATAAACAGCAAATTAATTATTGAAGAAGTAATAAACAACAATGGTTACGCGGTCATCAAATATGATGAGGTTCATATAGTAATTGAATTTAATTTAATATTGCATATAATTAATTTAACTGAAGTAAATGTGTTATTAACAAAAACAAACAACCAGTGTTTAGAAGAAAAGAATTTGATAGTGAAATCTCCAGAAGATATTTTAATTACAACATACATAGACAGTGAACTAAATTTAATTGAAGAAGAATTAAGAAGTATTAAGGGACATAAGCCTATTGCAAGAAAAACTTGAGGTCTTATTAATATAGGAGGTAGAGTATTAAACTTCCTTTTCGGAACAATGGATGACGAGGACAAATCCAAGATAGAAAACCGATTAATATCACTAACCGTAAATAATCACGAGTTAATAATTAATAACAATAAACAGGTGGATATTAATAATCAATTTCAACAGGAAATAAAAACCATTAAAACATTTAATTGATACAAAAATAAAAAAATATTCCGGTTCTGAAGAAAAATTTAAACTATTGGAAAAAGGAATTATAATTCTAGAATATACTTGAAGAGTTGACAAATTAAAAGAAATCATTGAAAAAATACAACATATCATTTTAGCAAGTAGATTACAAATAATGACGAATAGCTTATTAACGGCTAAAGAAATAGAATATTATGATATTGATTTGTTCAAACTAAAAAATATTAAACTCTATAGGCGAATATGATAATGATCTTTTAATTTTTATAATTCAAATACCAGATAAAATGTTTAATTTTGATAAATATCTTATAACTTCTATTCCTAACGAGAAAAATATTGAATTAGAAATAGATGATGAAAATGTTATAAAAATAAATGATACTTTTTATAAATATGTTGAAAATAAAGAATTAAAACACCTTAAAGTATATACTAATTGTATAAATAAAAATAATGGCCTTAAAAGGAAGAACATAGAAACAAATATTGTAAAAGAACTTCAAAATGGAATAATAATTGTTAAAAATAGCAACTTTAAAACAAAAGTTCTTGTGATAAAAGAAAAGTAATTCCAATAAAAAGAAATGTATTAATTCAGGGTCTTATTGCGAGAGTCCATTCGACTTAAGTCTATTCGACTTTTTTCGATTCTATCAAATTTGAAATTAGTATCGCCTTGCTCAGTAGACTTTTTGAATAGAATCGATTTTCGAAAATAGAATATTAAAAGCTGTCGACTAGAGCTTTAGACTGAAATGTCAAATCTCCCAAGAGTTTTAGAAAATAACTAGTTTGACGAAAATTTGACGTTTTTTTGATGAAATAAATTGTTTTTCTTCAAAAAAATAATATTTCATACCGCGACTAATTGCAAAAATGACCTCCGGTCCTTTGGAATTTAGACATTGGATCAAAATATGCAGACATACATTTGTATAATATTATTATACAACTCCTTTAAGGGTGCAGTGGTGGTTTGTGCATCTTCAAAATGCACTTTCTCTAAAATCCTTAATAATAGTTATAACAACTTGAAAAATCATTTCGCAGTTGAATGTAAATACCCTTTGTACAAAATATGACATTGCAGCTTTTTACAAACGGAAGGACATTGATAAAATTGTTGTGACATCCATATAAATATCAATAAATACATCAGCATCAACTATTAAGACTTTTGGAAAAAAGTGCATTTTATGATGCATTTTAAAAACGCATAATTTCTAAAGAATGTATAAAAAGTATATAAAAATCTTTAAAAAAAATGTGTTATGGTAGCAAATTTTATATTGCAGCACATGTTAAGATAATTGAGCATCTTGAAGGAAGGCCACCAAACATGGATGACGATATGAAAGTTCATATTGTACCAGGAGATATTCTTTACCACTAAAATACATTCTTATTATAGGTTTAAACAAAAATTTACACAAAAGTCGATCAGAAATTCTTGATCGAAAAAAAAAATTCTATTTAGTAGAAAAAATTTGATTCTAATAGAAATTCGCAATACCGATGATAGACTATAAGTCTATTCGACTTTAAGTCTATTCTGAATAGACTCTCGCAATAAGCCCCTCATTTTGGAAATTGTAAGATCGAGATTAACGAAAAAGAATATGTTAACAAACATTCAATTGTAAAACAACCAATAAATGTTTATGTGGAAGATAATTTTAATTTAACAGACATTAACATAAAAATTGCAGATTATAATTTAACCAGAATTGAAAATATTAAAGAAATAGTAGACAAAGTTTCAGACCAATCCAATATTCATTTTGGTATAAATATATTTGTAATTGTTATAACTTGTGTTATACTTATAATTTTATACAAAAAATTGTTCCAGGAGAAACAAAAATCAAAGGGGGAAGGAGTTATAGAATTGCTTCCCAATCATAACAAAACCATACGAAGCGTATTCCATATTGCTTGATAAAGAAAATAAAATTAAATATTAAATGCCCACCAAGCATATTTCGTTGAATAGACAATAAAATGTCAACAAAGTATCTCCATTAAATTAATGTAAACAAAGATCGTCAACGATCAAACTTCTTCCATCACTATAAAATTAATCATCATCAAGAATGATGATATGATATAAAACTAATGTAAACAAAGATTGCCAACGATCCAATGTTTTTGAATCCTCATCAAAAATGATGATATGCTATAAATGTATCTTTGTTACATATACCTAGTTAGTAAGAAGAATTCCGAATGTCAATGTACATGCAGCATCACTGCAAAGAGAATTATAAAATTATAAAGAAGGCTTGCATGACGAGCAATAGTTCAGTATTAAGTATTCAGTTGAATCACAACATCTTTCAATATAGCTAATGATTTCCCACCACCAGTGGTAAGGGATCTGAAGCTCTGAATTGAAAATAAAAATAGATCATACAAATGTAAATTGTGCGTTTTATTTCAATTTTTTAAAAAGTGATCCGGGAGGATCAAAGATAAAATTCGCGCTCAATTGATGCAGCGCGAGCCAGAAGAACGTGTTTTTAAGATAAACGGTCAGAGTTATGATGAAAATTGTCATAGAAGAAATTATTCTCTACATTCTGACAAACATTTTTTTGTATTTTGTCTCAATTGAATAATTAGATTCGGAGATATACACAGAAACGTAGTCTTAGGGCCAGTTTGTTCACAGTGGGTTAAATTTAGTATGCGACTTTCATAGGCTTTAATTAAACAACAGATTTATTCCACATTATAATTTTTCAATAATAATAATAATTTCAATAATAACAGGTTGTGCTTAGAATACTGACTTACGTTTCTTAAATATATTATGGTAACTAACGATCACTGTTAAAAGGATTTTGACATTGTTTCTGTTCTGAACTATTACAATAAATAATACAAAATACTTCGCTTTTACGACAAGAGCAAGTCATTCGAGCACTTTCTTCTTAATAAGGGACAACATTTACTCGAAACATTTTTTCCTAACATTAATAACTTTTATTGCATTACAAAAATGCATCAAAATTTGTTAATAACAATGACTTCGCACCGGATTTTGCAAAAACTAACTCCGGATTGACATTCAAGTGCCTAAGGGAATGGGGTTATAGCTCCTAGACTAGGTATAATAAATTAGGCAAAATTTAATTAGCAAGAGTTGTTTTTATATGGTGCCAATAAATGATGCGGTTTTTTATAAAAGAACACAATAAAAAAATTTTTCGCCATAGCGGGGATTCTTTCTACCCTTTCAAATTCAAAAAAAAATTGAAAAATTAATTTTTGATTTTTTTTTTTAAATTGTGAAATAAGATTCTGAATTGGCTTTTATTATTCGCTAACCCTAATAACTCTTAATTGAAATCTGAAAATTAAATGGTTCTATGTCTCCTAGTTTTTGAGAAAATTGAATGTTGAATGATGAATTTTGTTGATGCTTTTTTTTTGTATAATTTTTATTATTGCTATAATAAGGGGGTGAATAAAGAACCCGCTCTATGACAAACAAATTTTGTATTGTGTTCCTTTAAAAAAAACGTTATCATTTTTTGGCTAACATTTTTTGGCTCTTGCTAAACAAATTTTGCCTAATTTAGTATAGATACATGAGCTTTTTCATATAGTTTCAAATATGTATACAGAAAAAAGGAAATTACCTATAACATTCTTAGCCTCACAACATGATGAAATAAAAGTGAATGAATATGTATTTACCTTTTTTTGTTTTTTTTTTTTTCCTGGTAAATTGGTCAGAAAACATTTTTCAGATTTGTTGACTTTTCTACCCCCGCATCTCCCTTATTATTGACCCTAGAAAAAATATAGACATTTTTTTTTTCTCTAGTTATGTATGTAGTATAGACTTTTCCGCTTACATGCTAGGTTGTGCCAATATTCACGAAAATCTTAAAAGGGGTACCTTTAACCCCCCTCCTGGGTTTAGCTCGTGGCCCTGGTCTGGGGACTTTGGGAATAAACGTATACCTGGGGGAACCCCTACCATATATAAAAGTAATCCAGAGAGCCTTAATTTTTGCTTCGTTGACTGTATCATAAACTAACATTAACAGATAAAGTTCCAAGAAGTTTTTGTCGCACTTTTATCATGTATGGAATTGAACTTTGTTGTTTTGTATTGCATGAAAATTGGTGGGAGCATACTTCTTTTAACTTTAATATCGTTAGTGTAATCCGAATGCTGTGGGTCTGAATCTAAAGATAAAGATCAGTGGGCTTAAATGACTGCCCTGAGGAATACCCGAATAGGTTTGAATGGCGTTGAGTAAAAGACAAAAAAGTCGATGGGGTATAACCAATTGTTTAAAAAAATGCGCACAACTGGATCGCACAAAACTTGCTCTCGTAGCTAACAACTTTAACGTAGCTTGAAATAGACAAAGTACATATTTATTGGTACCATAACATTATGATATAAATAAAAAAATAATTTTAAAAGCAATTTAAAATATAAATGATTACTATGAATTATTATAAAGTAGTTTTTTTAATAGCTTAAACAGATAGAGCTCAAAAAAAAGTATGCCATCTGATTTGCTTAGTAAATATGAATTTATAAAAAAAAAAAATTCAAAAATCGTTTGAGCGGTTTTTTTAAATTAATTTTGTATATTTATATAAAAATTCTTGAACATTTCTTAAAATAAAGTTTGGTATGCCAACTTTTAGTATTTAATTAAATACAATTTCTTACAAAATTAAAAAAAAATTCATTATCCCGTTTTCAAGATATTGAATTTTCAAAAAAAAAAATCAATATGTTTTTTAAAAATCCAAAATTATTTTTTCGAAAATTTTTATACGCAAAATTGTTAAAATTTTAAGCGACGTTTTGCATAAACATTTTTGTTGAAATCGGTGAAGTAGTTAACGAGAAATTTGAAAACCAAAAAATCGGTTGTATGACAGGTACCGTTAATAACCGTTATAAATATTTTTTCTACCAAAATATTTATTTTAATAATTTTAGTACCTCTTAATTTTTTTTTGGAAAATCGTTAGAGCCGTTTTTGAAATAAATCAATTTTTGTATATTGGCTGCATGAAATGTACCGTTAGTTTTTGAGCTAAATAAAAAATTTCAATTTTCCCTCTAGGGCATCACATAAAAACCTTAAGTCCAAAGTTTGAAGAAAATCGCTTCAGCCGTTTAGGCTGCAGGTCGAGGTAGTCAGACGGACAGACGAACAGACGGACAGACAGACAGAATTACGAGACCCACTTTTTTCGCGTTCTCTAACCTCGGTATAGTGTGCCCCATCCATAAAAAGGGAGATGTTCTGAAATGTACCAACTACAGAGGAATTAGTCTCCTAAACGTCGCTTATCAAATCTTGTCGGCCATCCTGTGTGACCGCTTAAAACCTTTTGTCAACGATCTGATCGGCCCTTATCAGTGCGGTTTTAGGCCAGGCAAGTCAACCGTCGATGGAATGTTCACACTCCGATAGATTTTAGAAAAATCCCGGGAATTCCAGATCGATACACACCACCTTTTTATCGATTTTAAAGTCGCGTATGATAGCGTGAAAAGGGACGAATTATACAGAGCCATGTCGAGTCTCGGCATCCCTGCCAAACTCGTCCGCCTGTGCAGGATGACGATGGAGAAATCTCGCTGCTCCGTCAAAATTGGTAAGAACACCACCGATTCCTTTGATGTTGAGAAAGGATTGAGGCAAGGCGACGCGTTATCATGCAACCTATTCAACATCGTTCTTGAAGCCATTGTACGCAACGCACATGTCAACACCAGCGGTACAATCTATCAAAAGTCCGTTCAATTGCTTGCATATGCGGATGACATAGACATTGTCGGCAGAACGAAGCGAGCTGTGGCAGGGGCATTTGCGAGCATTGAATCGGAGGCGGCTAGAATGGGATTGGCGGTTAATGAGGACAAGACGAATTATATGCTGTCAACGAGAGAGGAATCTCAACATCGTCGACTCGGGCAAAATATCACGATGGACAGATATAACTTCGAAGTTGTCAAGGACTTTGTCTACCTGGGCTCCACTATTACATCGCAGAATGACATCAGTGCAGAGATCAAGCGAAGAATTACTCTTGCCAACCGCTGTTTCTTCGGTCTAAGGAGGCATTTCCCTCAGAGAACCAAGGAGACTTTATACGAAACCCTTATCATCCCGGTCCTGCTTTATGGGTCAGAAGCATGGACACTGAAAGATTCGGATAAAAATCTGCTAGGGTGTTTTGAGAGGAAGATTCTTCGTGTGATTTTCGGTCCGGTGTGTATCGAAGGAGTATGGAGGAGAAGATTCAACGACGAGCTATACGGGCTATACAGCGACGTTGACCTGGTCAAAAAGCTGAAAATACAGCGGCTGAGATGGCTGGGGCACGTGGAGCGTATGGACAGCAACGCACCTGCCCAACGAGTCTTCGAATCCAACCACGATGGGGTACACAGCAGAGGAAGAACCCGTAACAGGTGGCGCAATCAAGTGAATGACGACATCAAAGCACTCGGTGTGCGCAACTGGAAGCGGCTAGCTAGGGACAGAGCTGGCTGGAGGAGCTTGTTGAGGCCAAAGCCCATCCTGGGCTGTGAGCGCCATCAAAAGTAAGTAAGTATCATCGTAATGTTAGGAAAAATTATTATCTCGAATTTTTTTTTTTTTGTACGAATCCTAAACTTGCCCTATACTACGTATATCGCAAGTAAAAAAAGCATTCAATATTATAGAATTGACTGTTAATTTGGAGGAAGCTTACAAAAGTTCTAGATAGGATGTTTTTAGAATCAATAAACCAGTTGTAATATTGAGATGTTACGGATCAAAAGCGGATAGGCCAAAGGACTATAGAGGAGAAAATTATGTCATATTACCTTGCTAAGTGTGTGTTGATTATCCCACTTATTTAGAATATCAATAATGAGATACCTATTTTCTTCTAATTAAAGATACCTCTTTAATAAAGATACCTCTAAGAAACTTGTTTTTAGGATGCGCTTTGTTTAAACTTGTAGACTTTTAACAGTATATATAATGGCTTACTCGCTTACATAACTTGCTATGTACATAAAACTTACCAATCTCCTTTCGGCCTGATTCATCATTTCAGTCAGCATTTTCATCTGTGTAACTGCCTTTGCATACTTGATGTTCAAACCACTAAGGGTTTCTTCCAGTTGAGTAATTTCGCTATTTAGCTTATAAAGAATTTTAGTTTGAAGGTTTTGTTCTTGCACAAGAAAGTCAACACGCTCCTTCTTTGGTTTAATTTCTCTAAAAACTTCAAAAAAGGCTATGACAGCACGCACAAAGCCTAAAAGTCCTGCACCTGCTTGTGATATTTTGTCCATATCATCAAGACCTGGAGCTGATTTCATATGAGCTCGACATGCGTTGATCTGCCTTGCAGTCAACGCCTCACAATCCATTTCCATAAGACTTCTAAGGAAATTTACATCGGACATAATAACTTTGGCAGACTTCCAATTAATTTCTTTAATTCCTTTGAGAATAGCAACACATTCACAAACGACTTGCACTTGCGGTGGTGGAGTTGCAAACGAACGAATTTCAGTTATTTGAGGTTTATCAAGATTAGCTAAGGCACGTCTTGCTTCCTCGAGTGCTGGCACTGCCTCAGATAATGCCACCTCAGCGTCGGCCTTTTCAATGGCAATTTGTTTGCCTTTAATTTCAACTTCTATGGACTTTTCGGATGCTTCCGCCTTTTTGATGTTTGCCTTTTGTGTTGACGATTCTATATCAACCATCATCACTTCACAACTTGTCGAAGCTACTTCAACATTTTGCTTTTGTTCAGTAACTATTATTCGAAGTTGATCAATTTGTTCAGCAGCCTCATCAATTTTTATAACGCCTTCTCGTAGGCGGTTGCTTTGGGTTGTTATGAAATTGTTTTCTTGTTCTGGTAAAAAGAATAATTAAAATAAAGGTCCACGAGTGTTCTTGAAAAATATGAAAATGAAATATATATGGAAAATTGTGGCGCAATAACGGTCATTCTAAAAGCACTCCATCCTCTTTTTTTTAATGCATATAAAAGTGGTAAATTCGCTCAAAGTAAACATTTTCAAAGCAAGAATTTTCGGTGTCATCTTAAATTTTTGAATACAAGATACTGAACTGATGCCTTCTTACATAAGACATTGAATGACCAATTTGTATTTTGTAAAAGAACAAGAGCCGATAGTAAGTCTTGGGAGTGGATGTAACCAAAATCTGAGTATAAGGGTTTAAAGGGGTATATATTTTCTAATATCGAAGCAAAAGCCAGTCTGCTTTTTTCTCAGCCTTTGGTGGGGGTGGAGCGTTAAAAATATAATTTTTCTAAATTTATTCTCAGGGGTATTATCACTTCAATTATGTTTTTGTTTTGGAAATACAACATGATGTTCTGCCATTTTCTCTAAGCCTAAACACCGTAATCTTGGCGCCTCTTGCACTTAGGTATCTATTCCAAAACGATATTAAAAACATATTTTCATTTTGCAACAACACAATATAACATACTGTACTGCACCAGTACTGATAACTTAATTCCTAAATATAATTTAGATTTTCAAATCTGAAAGCCAAAAATATCTTAATCAGAAATGATACAAAAAATGAAGTAAAACTGAACCCCTTACTTGATAAAAATAATCAAAATGAATAAATAAATAAAAATAAAATAAACGAACTTGTCCTTCCTAAAATAATTTTCTCTATATTTTAATAATGCACAAAAAATCTTCAGCGTAGCTTGAAAATCATGTATAGATATATAATTGTCTACAAAAATAAAATAACAACCCAAACCGAAAAAAAAAATACATACCTACAATCATTTTTCAAATCAATACGAAAGTTATGGTTACCCAAAAACAAAAGGAATAATAGTGGAGGCTAGATAGCCTAAAAAAGGCCATTATTCAAGAACCTGGAGAAACTGCTCCGATTTTGATGATTTCGTTTTTTTTTTTAATGTAGGGAGTTGAAATTAGAAAAAAGTTTACAATTCAAAAATCGACGCTCTCCACAGATTTTTTTTGTAACTCAAAAAACCAAAATTTACAAAAAAAAAAATTATTTTATTTGTAAAATAATCTTAAACTAATAAATATCACTGCCACAGATAATAGAAAGGTTTTTTGAAGTTATATTATAAAAGTCCAAAACCAAAAACACACATTAAAACCCGCTTATAAGGTAAACGCACTAGTATCCGGACACTTAACATATTTCTTCACTTTGCTCTCAATTATTTGTCTTACTATTAAAATTTTACTATTTTTTTTTTTTTTTTATTTTTAGCGCGCGCTAAAGGGGTTGTGAATACCCTTAAAGTGAAAAACACAGCACGAGCGATTAGGTAGGTTGGAGGGGATTTGAAAGGAGAAACCGATGTACATTGGTTTTGAATGGCTGTAGATCACAATGGGAGGGGAAGATAGAGCTGGGTAGAGCATTCCACATTCGTGTAGTGCGACTAAAGAATCTCTGTACTTAACAGTACGTCCGAAGTTGGGCTCAAGGGTAAACTGATGGGCATTCCTAGAAGCGCGAGTATTACGGTTGAATTGTTTAAGGGGAGGAATGCAACTGGCTATTTCACTAGAGCAATGTTTGTTAAAATAACGGTAAAATAACGAAAGGCATGAAACATTTAAATGTTTTTCTTAAAGTTTAAATATTTGTTGATAATATTTCATTTAAATAACTTATAGATTTAACATTTGCATAATTATTATTTTTTTTTAGAAAAAAAAAGTTTTATTTTCGCTAGTATACGGACAGCAAAATTTAGTGTCCGGACGAATTAAATTTAGATTCTGGACGCAATTGTTTTTTATGAAATTTGAGTGTATTATTAAATAGAATTTATGAAGAATCGTTATTTTGTATACAATAAATAGTACAGTAACTATACACATTCACGTATGCGTCAAATCTGGTATTTCTAATTTTTTGCTGAGTTGTTCAGGACATTGGCCTAGTAAATAACCTAAGTTTTCGACCTCGAGCGTCGACCGCTTCATGGTCAAAAATCGAAAAAAACGCGATTTTGTCGCGCTTTTTTCAGTTATTGGCGATTTTAGTCTAAAGAAGTCATTTTAAATAAAAACATTGTTCTACGATTTCAAAGTAACCTAATTTGCTCCAATTTGAGCCCAAAACTATCTCTGTAGACCGAATGGTTTCCAAAATACAGCATTTCAAAATTAAGCGCTAGCAGTGTTATCAAACAATATAATGAAAAATAAAGAATGGTTGACATACATGCATCAAAGCACTGGAGCGTGTAGGTTTAGCCAAAATAATAGGACAATCATACCAGAAGGGGGGTCGATATACCCCCGTTAAGATGGGAGGGGCAATTATCTAAAAATATGACTTGAGGTAGAAACAACACTATTAAAAAACAATGGTAACACCCAAAATATTCTCCTATAGCTTATCTTGAACCCAGATACCCATTCTTGAATTTGCCTTTTAAATAAAGTTATTTTAATGGATAGTTTTTGAGAAATTATTTTCCAAACTCAAAATATTGAAAAAGAAATTTGCTCCAAGGATCCTGTTTCTACAAAGTAAATTATAGAAAATTATTTTTCAGAATGTTGAGTTTGGATATTAATTTCTCAAAAACTATCGATTAAAATAACTTTATTCAAAAGGAAAATTCAAGAATGGGTTTCTGGGTTCAAGAAAAGCTATAGGAGAATATTGTGGGTATTGTCTTTTAATAGTGTTGTTTGAACGTTAAGTCATTCTTTTAGATAATTGCCCCTCCCATTTTAACGGGGGTATATAGACGATAGACCCCCCTTCCGGTATGATTGTCCTATTATTTTGGCTCAACCTACACGCTCCAGTGCTTTGATGCATTTATGTCAACCATTCTTTATTTTCCATTATACTGTTTGATAATACTACTTGTTATATTTTGTTTTGTATCGCTAAATTTTGAAATGCTGTATTTTGGAAACCGTTCGGTCTACAGAGATGATTTTGGGCTCACATTGGAGCAAAGAAGGTTACTTTTAAATCGTAGAACAATGTTTTTATTTAAAATTACTTCTATATGACTAAAATCACCAATAACTGAAAAAAGCGCGACAAAATTGCGGTTTTTTCGATTTTTGACCATGAGGCGATCGACGTTTGAGGTCGAAAACTTAGGTTATTTACTAGGCCATTATCCGGAACAACTCAGCAAAAAATCAGAAATACCAGTTCTGACGCAAACGGTGCCTTACATACAAACGACAAGGTTACTGGACTAATAGTTATTTTAGTTATGTTTTCGCTCATAGGTACATTATATACATAGGTACGTATCATGAATATACAGTTGTTGTAATAAAGATCTCGGTTCAAACGTGTGTTTAGTTACTCTTGTTTTCGTGTCACGAGTGATAACAAATTATTAACATGGTATAACTTTTAAATATACCTATGTTATCAACCAAGAGAAAAAAGAAGTTAGTAGACGCATTACCAATAGTTGGAAACAATTTTAGAGTCTAAAACAAATATTACAATCAAATCTAAGGGACGACACACGAAAATATATACTAGACTCTGCTATTCTAACTGTTATGACCTATGGATTACAGACTATATCTTTGACTTCAAGTCTACTTGACAAAATAAGAATATGCCAAACCAACATGGAAAGAAAATTACTTAATCTACGAATTAGCCAGAGTGAGGAATAGAGAAATAAGACGAAGAACTGGTTTAACGGACGTGATTGAACGAGCAAAAAACCTTAAATGGAATTGGGCAGGACATATATCTAGAATACAGGACCAAAGATGGACTAAAATTATTACAACATGGACACCACCAGAAAGCAATTGGACGACCAAAGAAAAGGTGGGCAGACGATTTGCTTAAACAAAGACAAAATTGGTATGACGACGCAAAAGACAGAGATCTATGGGCAACATTGGGGGAGGCTTATGCCAGATCATACAATTTTTGACACGCATCTCTTTATGTATTGAAACTCTGCACACATACTAAAGTTAACGTTGATTAAAAGAAGTGATTTGATTGCAATTTTATGTAATAATTTATTCAAAAAAAAAGAAAAAATGTAAACAAAAAATGTAAATAAATTACTGTTAAAAAAATATCTTTAATGGCAAATAAAAGCTTATAATAATAATAATAATAATGTTATCAAAATACAAGTGTAATCAGAACACATGTATAATCAGAATACATGTATAATCAAAGTACACGTATAATTAAAAAAACCGGTGTGTATTTTGTTCATATTTGAACCTCCCAAACGTATATTATACCCTTGGTGGCAAATAAGGCTAGTTTTGTTTAGATTAATTCTTTGCTGCTTGCGGGCAATTTAGGTCAACAATCGTTTTAAATAACATAATACCATTGAATAATAACATATATGTAGAAGGGACACCCAGCCAAACTGCCACTAGGTGGCTAATGTCCTTGTGTTAATCTATCATATACAACAACCATTATTATGAATATGTTCCTTCCGGGAAATTGGTTCCATTTGGGCAATTACTTCTTTGTTTGAGCCTTGTATATGAAATCCATAATACTATCATGGTGAATGTCGAATGGACTGACATCTTCATTCAGTGGGCAAAAGAATTTCATAAATTCCACAACCCTATCTCACGGAGACATTTGAATTTTGTGGAGAATTATTTGCAAGAATAGGAAAGGAATAGCCTAATTTATAACAGTTAGAGCCTTGTATCCTTGTATATAAAATCCATAGTACTATCATGGACAAAATTTTTTAGGGCGACCCACTGCCTGTGGTGGCGCCACTTTAGCTCGCGGAGAAATCCATTTTTGGCAGACAATTTTCGGCGGAGACTTCCATTTTTGGGAGACTTGCATTTATCGGAGAATTGAGACGTATGTAGTTAGAGCAAGAGAAGTGCATTTTTTTTCGATTCTAATAAGAATCAAATGGAGTAAGCGAGATTACCAATTGAAGGTTTTTTTAAACGTCTATGATGAGAAAAAGGTGAAGAGAATGACAAAAAAATGTTCGTATCCTCTTTGATTGAATGTGCGAAGTAATTTTTTTTTTCTTAATTTACTGATATGATACATGCGAGTAGAACAAGAGAAGTAGACATACATTATGTTAGTCGTTTGCGTCGTCGTTGTCGTCGTCATCATCAACCTTGAAGCAAGGAATATATATTTTTTTTTTTTTTTTGGGAAAGAATAATTCGTATAGGTATACCGACATTCGTAGATATATTATCAAGGGTAGGTTGATTTTAATGCGGGAAAGAAAAATATGGTCATGTTGTGTAAGTATATTTATATATTTGTATATGCCATCGTATAAGTATTATTGAGGGTAGTTTTTATATTAAATTGTCTGGCAAAGATTTCTTATTTGCCGTGAAATTTGTTGCAAGTGCAAGATTTTGAGCATATTTTTTGCGGGAAAGGAAAATATTACTAAATAGGTAGATATAGGTATTCGTATAAATAATGAATGGTAGGTTTTATTAATATAAGACAAATTGTTAATATAATAAAAATTGTTGGATGATTTTGAGTTTGACCTGAAATTTTTTACAAGAAATTTACAATTTATTATGCCGAGGAATACCTATATAAGTTAATGAAAAAAGTGAGAATTTGTATGCAAGTTGAGGTAGGTAGGTTCTTGGTGGTAGGTAGATTGTATACCTAGGTACAGAAAATAAAAACAAATTTCCTGTTTTTGGCTTGAAATTTGTTTGTTTGATTTTCAGGGTAGGTAGGTAGGTTTTTTTTTTAGTTTGACTTTTCATTCACAATTTATCATACGGGTAGGAATGTAGGTAGGTTTGACACTAGAGTCTGTCAATGTGGTGGTTGAATTTCAGCCAGTGGGCGATATCATAGAGGTTAGGTAGGTTTTATTAGTTTTAGTTGTCAAATAATTTTTTTTTATTTGAGTGTAGGTTAGGTAGGTACCTACCTACCTAGCAATTTTTGAAATATAGACCTAGCTACGCCTATGTACCTACAACATTACAAATAAACAACAAAAAAATTAACGTTATTAAAATAATTAAATTTTTTACAAGGAAAAAATTAACTTTTTACAAAAAAAAACTAACTTTAATAAGCCTAAATTGAGTAAAATTTTAAGGGTTGCCACATCTTTAAAATAACTTCTTTTATTAAGTGAAGCGTGAGTGAAGCCTTTGGCGACGGGTGCCTTTGGCGACCTGCTACCTACTAGTAAGTATGTAAATAATTTTCTATTTGTTAATCTAACGGGAACAAAGTGGGGGCGTTTGAATAAAAAAATCAAAATTTGATTTTTATCGCTTTAAAAAAATTAAAAAAAAAAAACTAGTGATACACAATTATATACCTATACATAAAATACTCGTAAATATAGGATCAAAAGCGTGCTTACAAATATCTGGGGTGAAAGGTGTTTTTATAGTAGGGGGGGAGTTGTAGATTGAAGAATGGGGTGTGGACTTATAATGAAAAAGTATATAAAATAGTGTCAGTGAAATTGTGCAAAAAAGTGGACAAACGATGTGCCATATGCGTAGGTTACCTCAAAATAATTGTTTGTGATTTGAATACCCCCTGACCCCTCCTCAAAAACCACCCGTCTACCCTCTTCATGACTTCGTTATCATGACAAATATCACATTTTTTCACAATTTTTCATTGAGACTATTTTATAAACTTTTTTCAATATAAATCCACACCACATTCTTCAGTCTGCAACCCCCCCCCCCCCCCCTACCTTTGAAACACCCTTTCACCAAAGATATTTGTAGGCACGCTTTTGATCCTTATTTTCAATGATAAATTGATATATTAACGTCATGTTTCGTTGGTCGACGATTTTTGTTTGATCAAAATCAGCGAAATACCATTCTTCGTGACCTTTTACCCCCTCTTTTTAATAGACGTGGAGCTAGCATCGATAGGGACTTTTACTCAAAAATTCAAAACACCATAAAAAAGCTATGATTCAAAAACAAAAACCCTGTATATAATTTTTCCGAACTTTGTAGGAATTTATGTCTAATTTTCCTGGATTATAATGTTTAAATGATCTTCTAGTTTTAAGTGTTTGACTAAAAATTTATTCAAGCAGTTTATAAAGAAAAAAATAGTATTTAGTCAAGTAAAATTTTGAAAAAAAAAATTAATACATTTTTTTCCAATTTTTGTTCTCTAGTTTAAGGTAATTGTTAAAAACAAAGTATTTTTAAAATTGGGTCAATATAGCTTTTAACGGCATTTAGTCCATACAAATTGGTGTTTCATCCCGGCGTTCTCACTTTTTAAAATTGTTTTTCAGAAAAATTGTTTTAAGATTTTTAGTTCTTAAAAGTATAGATATACCTAAGGTCATGTACCAAAACGATCGGTAGAGTACCGAAAATTAACGCTGTGTACCGCCTACCAAAAAAAAGCCTCGGTAAACACAAATATACCGAAATCAAATTCGTGTACCAAAATTTAAAAATAAATTGAGATCAAGTCTGATCTGTATATATACCTACCTTGGTACATATACAGGGTGTCCCATTAACAATGGTCCAAACCAAGAACTAGTGAAAGGCCAGGGCATACCCTATGAGAAATTTGGTAACTTTTCCATACCGAATCATAGCAGTTCTCGAGTAACGGCTATTTTTTGAAATTTGAAAAAAAAAATGTTACTTTGAACCAGTTTTTTGCTCTCCCTGTCCACAATTGGTTTTTGTTTTTTTTTTTACAAATTTTGCATTAAAACATTGACTTATAGTTCCACTAACTTTACTGAGTAAAATATTTTTCATTTGCATCACCATTTGCCTAAAATTCGTTAGTTAATATTGAACTTTGCTAAAAATAAATTTTGACCTCAATCTTCTGAAGAGCTCCCTGAACAAAATTCATATGGCTACAGGTTTTATATTTCAAAAATTGCCTATTTTCCTGTAGTTCTTAAAAAGGTATAAAAATTGCCAAAGCTATGTTTAAATAGGCAGATATAACCGTTTGAACCCAATCAAACAGGTGCTGCAATAAAAGTATGTAAAAAACCCAAAATTCGATTTTTTACCTGGTTTAGATTTTCCCAAGTATCATAAAATGTATGGGTTTTTGGGTGCACTTATTAATGAGTTTTTTATTATTGTTTTGTTCATCAGGTAAAAATAATAAACCTTTTTGTTATTAGGCATTTTTTGAATACAAAATTGACCTCTAAGTCAAAATTTTGCTCGGGCAAGAAAATTTGAACACCATTTAAAATTAAATATCTAGCAACCCTAAACACATATCGGCTTAACTTAAACGTAGCATTTAGCTAGTTATTTCTAACTGAAAAAAGTCCAAAATGAGGTCCCTACCATTAGCACTGACAGAGAAATTAACCTTAATAGGGGTCAGGGTACACCAAAGTTTGCCTTTTTTTAAATCCTCAAAAAATGATGTCAAAGTTGAAAATCAGACTTTACTATAAAACAATTTTTTTCTTAGAATATGACCAAAAATCACATGCCAAATTATGGGTTATGAATTACCGGACACCCTGTATACATATACTAAGTATGTGCTGTGCATACCTACCTTTAGCTGTGTATAATTCAATTTCAGTGCACTGTCCATCTTGTTATTTACATTCATTTTCTCCTTCTGGTTGATTTGAAAAATAAAAATGTTAGCTACATAGGTACCTACATATGTAGTTTACATACCTATAGGTAGCTTTAATAAAACGAACAATGTTGTAGGTACTTAGGCGTAGCTAGGTATATATTTCAAAAATTGCTAGGTAGGTAGGTACCTTCCTAACCTACAATCAAATAAAAAAAATTATTTAACAACTAAAACTTATAAAACCTACCTACCCACTATGATATCGCCCACTGGCTGAAATTCAACCACCACATTGACAGACTAGTGTCAAACAATCAAAAGTTACCTAGGTAGGTAGTTACATACCTACCTACCTACATTCCTACTCGTATGATAAATTATGAATGCAAAGTCAAACCAAATAAACCTACCTACCTACCCTGAAAATCAAACAAACAAATTTTAAGCCAAAAAAACAGGAAATTTGTTTTTATTTTCTGTACCTAGGTAGGTATACAATCTACCTACCACCAAGAACCTACCTACCTCAACTTGCATACAAATTCTCACTTGTGTCATGAACTTATATAGGTATTCCTCGGCATAATAAATTGTAAATTTCTTGTAAAAAATTTCAGGGCAAATTCAAAATCATCCAACAATTTAGATATTAATAAAACCTACCATTCACTATTTATACGAATATATCTACCTATTTAGTTATATTTTCCTTTCCCTCAAAAAAATATGCTCAAAATCTTGCACTTGCAACAAATTTCACGGCAAATAAGAAATCTTTGCCAGACAATTTAATAAAAAAACTACCCTCAATAATGCCTATACGATGGCATATACAAATATATAAACATACTTACACAACATGACCATATTTTTCTTTCCCGCATTAAAATCAACCTACCCTTGATAATATACGAATATGGGTATACCTATACGCATTATTCTTTCCCACAAAAAAAAAAAAACTATATTCCTTGCTTCAAGGTTGATGACGACGACGACAACGACAACGACGACGCAAACGACTAACATAATGTATGTCTACTCTCTACTTCTCTCGTTCTTCTCGCATATATCATATCACTTCAGTAAATTTAGAAAAAAAAATACTTTGCACATTCAATCAAAGAGGATACGAACATTTTTTTGTCATTCTCTTCACCTTTTTCTCATCATAGAGGTTTAAAAAAAACCTTCAATTGGTAATCTCGCTTACTCCATTTGATTCTTATTAGAATCGAAAAAAATACACTTCTCTTGCTCTAACTACATAAGTCTCGATTTTTCGATCAATGCAAGTCTCCCAAAAATGGAAGTCTCCGTCGAAATTGTCTCCCAAAAATGGATTTCTACGCGAGCTAAAGTGGCGCCACCACAGGCAGTGGGTCGCCATAAAAAGTTTTGTCCATGATAGTACTACGGATTTTATATACAAGGGTTTGAGGAAGAAAAGGAGAACATGTTTTTTTCATTGGGAATTAAAATGAACAACAAGGAAGACATAAACATTATGAGCGAGGAAATTAAGAGGCACATATTCGTTTAAAATAAATGGAAGGCAACAACAATAACAACCACTTCGTTTTTTTCTGATCGTTTGTTGTCGGCATATAGCTCTTTACTAAATGGCAATATATGGTTGTCTCATTCAATTTACTTTGTTGGGAATGTCATAACAAAGAAGACAAAGAAAAAAAATTGTGTAAAGTTATTTCAATAAAATCAAAAAAACTTTTAAATCTTGTGAAATCTTTAGATATTTCTTTAAATTTATTTATTTTATATATATCCACTTTATCACTTTTCTTTTATCAACACATAACTTCATTAAAATTTAATATTAATCTTTTTTTTTTTTCAATTTCCTTTTGTTTGACATTCCCCACAAAGTGCTGGCTGTTACATTTGAGTTTGACAGATTCGCACAGAGATCTATTATAAGTCAATGCCAATCTCAAAGGAAGGTAGGTAGACTGGTAGTGTGAGGGTTTTTTTTTTTTTTGTTTTAATGAAAATGGTTTTGTTGCTCGCAAGTATATATGTAATTGGGGATGATGAAATGTATGTTCCAATTTTGTTGTTTTTTTTTTTCTTGTATAAATAAAGGAAGTTGGGTAGACTGGTGAGGGTTTTTTTTTTGTTTTGAATGCAAATGGTGTTGTTGCTCGCATGTATGTAATTGGGGATGATGAAATTTATGCTCGAATTTTGTTGATTTTTTTTCTTGCATAAATCTGTGTAAATCGCGATTGTAAAGATTTATTATTTGTAGAAAAGTAAGTACCTATGTAAACATGTAAACATTTTGTAAACGTAGGTTCCTTAGTTTTGCTATAAGCATATAGATTGTTTAATTTGATAGTTCCAAAAATTACTTTTATAAATGTTTTGTACCCACTTTATTTTGATTCACCACTCCTTTTTTATTTTGTTTCAATTGGTTTGATTAGAAATTAGCTTATTTATGTTTTTAATTAAAAAAATAACCTCCGAACTATTATGGAGGTACATACCTTACATAATTTTTTACAAACAAAAAAAAAATAAATAACTTTTTAACAAATAATAAAACTTTTTTTTCCAAAATATACCTATGTATACCTATGTAGGTAAAGTGGTTTATCATTATACATTAAAACACCTAAAATTAACTTAAAAAGAAAAAAGTTTAGTTTTATACCAAAACCAAATTGTTCAAAACAGAACAAATCAATAACGAATTATGTAGTTATTAATTGCTTACAAATAAAATATGAAAGTTGTTCTTATTATTATTATTTCTTATTAACAGGTTATTACATGGTAATATTAATTAATGGGCTAAGAGCTGGAAAGCCTACTTGCTTGAATGTTGTTCTTTGCACTTCCCAAACATCAAGATCTATGCATTTACATAAAATAATATCTGCCTTTATAGGTAGATACTTACCCACCTTCCTACATATTATATTTCCTATTTATATATAAGTTGACGCTATTTGCGCTGACAAGCAATAACAACAAAACTAAGCTTCCCGTGGGAAAGGAAATGGGTCAACAACCCATTCTGCTGACTAGCATAAAAAAACGTTGCACACGAATACGATCCATTCTACTGACCAGCAACGAACTCAAACAGATGTGCTAACGAAGTGTCTGCGACAACGAACTTCTGCCTGCGGCAATAACTTACATTATTATTAAGAAAATATTTGTAATTCAGTTTAGATTTAGATTTCATTGAATAAAGAACTATTTTTTTTTTAAGTAAAAGTAAAATTAAATAGTTTAATTGGCGCCCAACCTGTGTGGCTGTTTTATAATAAATTAAAAAACCTAAGAAAAAGCTTAAGTCGACGTCAAGTACTTCGCCGCGGGTTTTAGAAAAAAATAATAACAAAGCTTAAGACGACGTCAAGTACCTCGCCGCGTGTTAAAAAAAACTTACAAAGCTTAAGACGACGTTAGGTACCTCGCCGCGTGTGAAAAAAATAAAAAACAACAGCCAACACGAATCCACAACCATCAACCACCAATATCAGGAGTCCTTAGACACTGAGGCCTACGAAGGAGTGTGCAGACAATACCACTAGTAGCAGAGCAAACGGGATTAATGTTGTCTACACCAGCGTCGGACGTGGTATAATTGGTATTATTAGTGTGAGATTTATAAACAAAATTTAAATTTAATATAAGTAACAATCAAATTTTAAGATAAGAAAATAATACATTTACAAACAAAATAAAAATTAATTTTGATTTGTGCTATAAATAGAAAATATTACTTTTAATTTGTGCTATAAATAGAAAATAATATTACTCAATAATAATTTTTGATTAAATTTTTGATAATTCCAATTTGTCTGATTGAAAGTTTAAACTCTTTAACTGAAACCAATAATTTAATTAAAATATTAATATTTAGAATTTTTAAATAAAATACAAAGTACTATTAGGTAGGAAAATAAATTATTCATTTATACAACCATTGAAATCTAGCGATTATTTTTTTTTTTATATAAAATTTAAATAAACCATGGCAAATCCGAACAACCTTCTTCGACCACCAATAAATCCTAATCCTCAAGGTAATCCCAATCCTCAATTTGAAAATCTGTCTGGAAGTCCAGCACTCTCAAACCTTATATCTTCTATTGTGAACCAAACCCTTCGAACAGAAGGAAGAAATTTAATATATTCAGTCTTGAACCCAAATGCTGACCAATTCGCTGGAGTTGATCAGGCGATAAATTCAGATCAAAGAGGGAACGTAAATGATCTCGATAAAATTCCAGACGTTGTCAGAAGCCTACAAGAATTCTCTGGTCAACCAGGTGAATTTAGTTCATGGCGTAAAAGTGTAGAGAGAATCCTAAAGATTTATGAGCCCTTGAGAGGATCTCCAAAATATTTTGGAATTATTAACGTTATAAGAAACAAGATTGTTGGTCATGCAGACCATGTTTTAGAATCATATAATACACCACTAAGCTGGGACAACATTTCCAGATGTTTAACTCTGCATTATGCAGACAAACGGGATCTAGGTACACTAGAGTACCAATTAACATCACTTGTACAAGGCAACTTCTCTATTCAGGACTTCTACCAAGAAGTTTATTCGCACCTTTCATTGATTTTAAACAAAATATCCTCAATGGATGCTAGTCAAGAAGCCTTGAACTTATTAATGCACGCATATAGGGAGAAAGCCTTAGACACATTTGTTAGAGGTTTAAAGGGTGATCTACCTAGGCTCCTAGGCATACGAGAACCCTCAGATTTACCTCAAGCCTTGCATTTATGCCTAAAACTCGAGAACCAAAATTTTCGAACACAATATGCAATAGCAACAAACAACAATGTTAGAAAAACTCATCAATTACCACCTAGACGTCCAAATAATAACTATCCTTTTCAAAATCAACAACAGTTCTATCCAGAACTAATGCGACAACCTACAAGTTGGACTACTCCGCAAGGTTCAAATAATTTCCAACCACGGTCAGGAATACCCCAAAGACCCCAACAACATTACATGCAGCTGAATCGTTCACAGATGCAGCCCAATCGTCCACAGATGCAATATTTACAAGGAACTCAACAACCTTACACGAATTTTAATCGCCCACAAATGCAGTATGCACCAAAACCTCAACCGCCACCAAGACGGATGGACACATCAACAATTAAGACAAATAATATCAACTACATGAATCAACCCTTACAAAAAAATTGGCCACCAGCACCTAAAAGAGCAGTTGACCCGCCATCACATCAAATACACCCCAACAAGTTGCAAAGAAATTTTCATTTGAATACTACGAACGAAGTAAACCCTGCAGACAGTTACGAGCAGAACATCCAATATGAAGATCAGCAATACGAGCAAACTCTACAAGAATACGCTGATGCACTACCTCAAGAACATACGGAATCTCTTCCACAATCAAATACAGATTTTTTAACTGAACAGCATGATATAGAATACAATGATATCCATTTTTTAGATTAAGCTGTTCCTCTCTTCCATACTTCGAATGCAAAACGAAGAGTGGAACAATAGTAAAAATTCTAATCGACACCGGGTCGAACAAAAATTACATCCAACCTTGCCTCGTATCAAAACCCCATATTAACGAAAAACCATTTTATGCTAATTCTATAGGAGGAAATGTCAAAATTACACAACACACCTTTCTAAACCTTTTCGGTCTCAATAACATAAAAATTAAATTCTTCTTAATGCCTGAACTGAAATCTTTTCATGCTATCCTCGGAAATGATAGTCTAAAAGATCTTTCAGCTGTCATCCATATAAAAGACAATTTCATGATGATAAATAATTCTGTTAAGGTTAAAGTCAAACAACTAGTTGCACAATCAGTCAACACCATTATCATAAGAACAAACCACATGTCCACTAAACAAAAAACAGATATTCAAAACATAGTTAGCAAATACCCTAGATTATTTGATGACCCCAATAATAAACTTTCGTGCACCACTGTTGTTAAAGGAGAAATTAGAACAACAACAGATTCTCCTGTGTATTCTAAATTTTACCCTTACCCAATGGCACTCAAAGACGAAGTTGAGAGTCAAATAGAAGATCTTCTTAAAGACGGTATTATTCGACGTTCAAGATCACCCTACAATTCACCCGTGTGGATTGTACCCAAAAAGGCTGATGCTTCTGGAAGAAAAAAATTCAGATTAGTAATAGATTATCGTAAATTGAATTCAATTACAGTAGCTGACCGATACCCAATTCCAGAGATAAATGATGTCTTATCCAATTTAGGAAAGAATAATTAGTTCACAGTTCTTGATTTAAAAAGTGGTTTCCACCAAATTCCCTTAAAAGAATCTGACATGGAAAAAACATCTTTCTCGATTAACCATGGCAAATATGAGTTCACCAGGTTGCCATTCGGCCTTAAAAACGCCCCATCAATATTCCAGAGAGCCCTTGATGATATTCTTCGTGACCACATTGGCAAAATATGTTACGTGTATATCGACGATATTATCATTTTTAGTCAAGACGAGGCTTCTCACCTTGAGAATATTCACAAAGTCTTCGAAACTTTAAATAATGCTCATATGAAGGTTCAGCTCGACAAGTGCGAGTTTTTTAAACAAGAAATAGAATTCCTTGGATTTATTGTCTCTCCCAAAGGTATTAAAACAAATCCCGAAAAAGTGAGTGCTATAAAGAACTTTCCGTCTGCAACAACCCTGAAGGAATTAAGATCATTTCTAGGTCTGTCAGGTTACTACCGACGCTTTCTTCGGGACTACGCAAAACTCGCTAAGCCCCGGACATCCCTTTTGAGAGGGGAGGATGGCCGTGTTTCAAAAAACACTTCTAGTAAAAAACCAATTCATCTCGACAAAAGTGCAATCGAAGCATTCAATAAAATAAAAAATTCCTTGGTTGCCGATGATATAATACTAACTTATCCTAATTTTAAAAGTCCCTTTGAGCTTACAACAGATGCCTCGAATTACGCCATAGGCGCTGTCCTGTCACAAAAGAACAAACCAATTACCTTCATATCAAGAACATTAAGTAAAGCGGAAGAGAATTATGAGACAAATGAGAAGGAGATGCTTGCCATTATATGGGCATTAGACTCCCTAAGAAATTACCTATACGGTTCGGCAAAAGTTCTTATTTTTACAGATCACCAACCTCTCACCGGTGCGCTTAGCACAAAGAATAACAACAACAAACTCAAGAGATGGAAAGCATCTTTAGAAGAATTCAATTATGAACTCAAATATAAACCAGGTAAGACTAATGTAGTTGCGGATGCGCTATCTAGACCACCTCTGTTAACACAAATTAATTCTCTAACACCTACGATACATATAGCGACGAATCATCGTCGCATGGCTTAATTTATAGCGTAGAATCACCGATAAATTGTTTCAAAAGCCAAATATTACTTCAAGAAGGTACACCTACCAGTCAAAATTTCCAAATCATATTCCCAACTTACCACAGGCATACTATCATTGAACCCCTTTTTAACGAATGAAAACTTATTCAAATTCTAAAAAAATGCCTTAATCCATCTGTAACCAATGGAATTAAAACAGGCGAACGCATAATGGGTTTAATCCAAAATATTTACAAAGACAATTTCAGTTCTTACAGGATCCGTTTTACACAAATACAAGTTCAAGATGTGGAAAACGAACAGGATCAAGAAAATCTAGTAATGGAAGAGCATAATCGTGCTCATCGAAACCAAAAGGAAAATAGGGTCCAAATTTTGGAAAAATACCTTTTCCCTACACTAAGTAAAAAACTAAAAAAATTTACTAAGCTTTGTCTAATTTGTAAACAAAATAAATATGATAGGCACCCCAATAAAGTCCCAATACAATCTACTCCCATACCCAAATATCCCGGTGAAATTATACACATTGATATTTTCTCTACAGAAGGAAAACTAGTTATCACTGCAATAGATAAATTTTCTAAATATGCCGTTACAAAAACAATCAATTCAAAAGCTACAGAAGATGTAAGACAACCAATAAGAGACATTGTCTTTGGTTTCGGAATACCAAAAGTAATAGTCTGTGATAATGAAAAATCATTTAATTCAGCCTCAATACTCTTCATGTTGCAAAATCAATTTGGAATTAATGTTTTTACTACACCTCCCTACACAAGCACATCTAATGGTCAGATAGGGAGATTTAATTCAACTCTCGCTGAGATTATGCGATGTTTAAAATCTGAGAAAATCTACGAATCCTTCACGGAACTCTTAGAAGCTGCCGTTAATGCATATAACCTTTCTGTACATTCAGTAACAAACAGGAAGCCAATCGATTTATTTTTTAGCAGACACACCGAAAGCCCAGCTCAAATCAAGGACACACACCAAAAAAATATAGATAAATTAAAGTCAAAACAAGAAACTGATATAACATACCATAATAAGAAAATACCTGATTTAAAAGACTACTCCCCTGGAGACAGTAGCGGATCTAGGATTTTGCTGTGGGGGGGGGGCTTGCAGTTTGGAGATCCATTTTGAGACCTTAAGTAATAAAATTTGTTTGTCCCAAGATAAATTTTATAATTTATAACAAATAATAGAGATCAGTTTAGGTTTAATGCTATACCGTACTCAACTTCAGTCGAACTAACAAAACATTATTTCCTTATGAAATTTTAGGAGCTATATCGACTAAGTGGCAAATGAACTTCATACAAATTGATACCATATATGCTTGAACCACGCGTACAAATTCGTTTATTTATATTATTTAAAAATTGTTTAGGTACCTACATTATGTAGTTATATTTTTAAATTATCTTAGGGTATGTTTTGAACCTCCCATTTTTGACAAGATTTGAAAACTGTTTTTAATTGGCTAGTTCAGAAAAATTATATTTTAGTGTTCGTACTGGCAAAAGCTCATATATGTGCTTTGACACGGTATTAGTCCTCTAAGATCTCATTTTTCTTGAATTAGGGGCCAGTTATAGGAGCTATCATTGAAAACCATCATTGAAAATATTAATTGTCAATTTTGAGAGGCTTTGGAGAAAAAATGAATGATTATTTTGATGCAAAAGTAAATCTAATTGACTTAATAAATATTTCTAGGCTAAAACAAATTCAGTTTGGCACAACTTTTCTCATAAAATGATTTTTAATTTTTCAATTATGAACTACCTTGCCAATGGTCATTGAAAATATAAAAAGTTACGTTATGGAGAAGATATGGGTCAAAATGAATTTTTTTTGAGGAGATTTAATTTTTAAATCATAAGCTATATTTCTGCATTAAAATATTCAATGATTAAACTTTCGAACGGTCTCAAAATCAACAACTAACATTTTCAATGATGCTTTCCAATGATAGCTATAACTGGACCCTTATCCAAATCAAAGTGAAACTTTTTTTTGTTCAGACTGACGCTTTACGACATAAGACAAAGCTGCTCTAAGAAATAAGCCGCGGCCCAACTCTGCCAGCGTGAATGAGTTTTCGTGTATACGCTGCATACGCTTCATGCTAAAAAATAAATGTCGACAAATTTGCACGCCACTCTAGAGTCTAGAGAGATTGCAAATATTCATTTGCTTTTGCATGATTTTCTGAGCGCGCACAGAGAAAACTCACGCTTTTGGAATTTGGCTCCTTGACTAGAGAATTTCTATGTTTTGTATGTACTGCCTTGGTCCTTTAAAATTTTAAAAACGTAGCCCCGAAAATTTCTAAACCCAGCCAAGGCCCTAAGAAACAATTCCCGTTGTATTAAACATACTCTAAACTTGACATCCCCTTGTTCTCCAATGGTTTAAGCCTCAGATGCGTTTCTTTAGGTAAATTAGCTTTGTTTTTAGTACATACAGTGCGGGCATTTGACACGTTAATGTAAAGCCCCGACCATTTGTATCTCTTTTGACTTATCTCTTCAAGCCTTAGCCCCAACTTCGGACTTTGACAGTCCCTAGACTTAAGCCCCCAAAACTCTCTGGAATAAGGTTAGTTTTTAGGAAGTAAGTTGCTTAACCCTGGCTAGGTTTTTTGTCCAATATTCTGAGACCTTATTGCGCCAAAGCTGGGTTTTTCGTCCCAATTTTCTGGGTTTTATTTTTAGGGAAAAATTGTCGTTGCATTAAACATATCCATATTCATAGCCCCCAACTTAGTTTTTGTCCAATTCGCTTCAGGTTTTAGCCCCAATCTTAGGGATTATGACAAATTACATAACATGTATATGCAAATACTTCAGCCCCAACCACGTTATTTTGACCATCAAATTTCGTATACAATATTTTAAACGGAATATAAAATTATACACGTTGTAATGTATTGCTTATGATTCGGCTGTGGGGGGGGCTTTAGCCCCTATAGCCACCCCCCTGGATCCGCTACTGCCTGGAGATACCATCTACGTCAAAGTAAATAAACGATTAGGTTCAAAACTTTCAGCACGATACAAAAAAGAAAAAGTAAAAGAAAATAACTCATCAACCGTTGTAACATATTCAGGCAAAATTGTTCACAAATCAAAAATTAGAAACTAATCGTACTCCTTTTCCTTTATCCAACAGATACCTAATAAAGCCAATCCCAGGAACCATCAACATCCTAGACCACTCCAATTCCCCCATCATCATCCTTAATAATGGAATGGCTAAAATCTCCGAAGGGAACTTCAAACTCATCCACACCATCGAAATAACTCCCCACGAAAATTTCCTCGCAAATGCACAATCTATTATCCTTAAAAAAATCCCTAAGACTAATCCTTACTTTAACATCATCCACCACGAAATAGAACAAATAAAAAATTTAATCCAAAATCTTAAAGTTAGTAGATCAAAACGATCAATAGATTTCATAGGGACAGGATGGGAGTGGATAGCGGGATCACCTGATCACGAAGATTTCACTATCCTTAGAAATAAGATAAATAATGTAATGGAAAACAATAACGAACAAATAATAATTAATGAAGAATATAAGAAAAAAATTAATTTGCTTACCAATGTAACTAATGAAATTATAAATACAATACAAAAAGACAGTACTATTGAATATCAATTTAATATAATATTATTATTTAAGATAAAACTTATAAAAGAAGAATTAACGAATACTATTTACGCTATTGAACTTGCTAAAGAAAATATTGTTAGTTCCAATATTATGTCAAAATATGAGATAAATATTGTATTAAATAAAATGAATAAAGAAATATTACCATATACAAATATTGAACAGGCAATTAAATTTGCTGATGTAAAAATTGCATCTAATTTAAAAGATTTACTTTACATTGTTAGTATTCCAAAAACAAAAAAAGGAATTTATGAAAAATTAATTGTAATCCCAATGAAGAAAAATAATGGTTTAATAAACAAAATATCTCATAGAAATATGTTAAGAAATAAGAAAAATATATATGGAATGATAAATAATTGTAAGAAAATTGAAGAAATTTATCTCTGTAAACAATCAGATCTAATTGATTTAAGTAATAATAAATGCTTAATAGGTTTACTAGAAAATAGAAATGCATCATGTTACTCCACAAATAGCCAATACATTACCCAGGTCGAAGAAGTATTACCAGGACTTATCATCCTCAATCAATTCAACGGTACAATAGAAGCTAACAATCACAATCAGTCTCTTAAAGGAAACTACATAGTCAAATTCTACAACGAAACAATAACAATCAATAACCAACAGTACGTTGCGCAAGAAATCGTCAATATTCAAGCTTTACCACCAACATTACATCGAACTTATACAGACCTAGCAGTAGAAGAAGTTTTGTCCATAGAACTTATGAAGGAGCTGCATACGAAAAACACCCAGCATCTCACCAAGATTCAACTAGAGAAGGATGTGCACCAAATAACAACTTACGCTATATTTGTAGTCGTATTCCTCACAATAGTATTGATACGATACAAATCCAGAACATCCACCAGTAACTCGATAACTACACCACCTATGATTATGATAACAAACCAAGGCGAATCCAATCAGCCAGCACCCCTGCAGAAATATCCCAGCCTCTACAATATCATGTAAAAATGCGTGGACGCATTATTCTAAGAAGGGAGGAGTTAACGCTATTTGCGCTGACAAGCAATAACAACAAAACTAAGCTTCCCGTGGGAAAGGAAATGGGTCAACAACCCATTCTGCTGACTAGCATAAAAAAACGTTGCACACGATCCATTCTACTGACCAGCAACGAACTCAAACAGTATGCTGACGAAGCGTCTGCGACAACGAACTTCTGCCTGCGGCAATAACTTACATTATTATTAAGAAAATATTTGTAATTCAGTTTAGATTTAGATTTCATTGAATAAAGAACTATTTTTTTTAAGTAAAAGTAAAATTAAATAGTTTAATTTATATCTACATACCTACATATGTTGGTACCTAAGTAAATAATAAAATTTCAAGTCTCTATCTAGCAAACACCAACAATACATTTAAATTTTCCGACAGAAAACAAAATAAAAAAAAAACCTTACAAATCATTTTTTTTTGTCTACCGAATGTGCAACCTTGGCTGACACACCAGACAAAAAAAAAAATAACTAAAGTGGTTGTTATTGTTGTTGTCTTCCTTTTATGGCAGACGAAAATATCCCTTTTAATCTGCACGCCTTGTATATGAAATCCATAGTACTATCATGGTGAATGTCGAATGGACTGACATATTCATTCAGTGGGCAAAAGAATTTCATTAAATTCCACAACCCTATCTCAGGAGACATTTGAATTTTGTGGAGAATTATTTGCAAGAATAGGAAAGGAATAGCCTAATTTATAACAGTTAGAGTGAAATAGGTAGAAGGGATGTTTTTTGTTGATTTACATTTTTTTGTCGGTTACTTTTCTTTGCAAAGGTGCAGAGAATTAAAAAGTGTGAAATAAAATGTTGGGTATTCTCCTTGGTTTGTTGGGTTTTGTGCGGTTAAAGAGGAAGGGGTGGTTTTTTTTTACAGCTTTGGGTGACTTGTGTGCAAGAAGCCAACGGTGACGGCGGCGCGGCGCGCGGCGCGCGGCGCTTGAAGGTCACAGCATAATAGGTAGGTAGACTGTTTTTTTTTGCTTTCTAGATATTTAGGTCTGTTAATAAGAATATGAGTGATGCAATAATTTATGAGTTTGATGGCGATGATGTTTTTTGATGAGTATGGCTCGTGGTAGGTAGTTAGCTACGTATGTCGCTTTTTCATTTTAACCTAGAAAAGTAGGTATGGTTGTATATACTTGTAGGTAGAAACTTGTAGGAAGGTAGATACCTAGACCTACCCTAATTTTAATTGAATGTTTATGATTATTTTTTGCTGATTTTTGTCTTTCTAAGGTGTTAGTTTAGAAATTTGAAATTAATAGGAATGATGGCTACCATTATTAAGGATTTTCAGTGAGAAATTTGAACTTATAACTTACCACTATGTGACCATGTTGTTGAGTCTTAAGGGCATCTAGGTATTACCTAAATCGTTACTCTTGGTAATTAAAAATTGGTGAAATTTCTTTGAAATTCTCTTCTTGGTTCATGGTCGACAATCGCCTACCAATTTTCTAATTAGAGTTTTAAAAAATCCTAACTTCATTTCTGCTGGAAAGAATTTTCGAATTAAGATACCTATTAAAACAAGCCTTTAAATGTGCCTAAATTTTTGTTTAAAATTTATTGAGGAAAAAAATTAACTTTTGTACAAAAATATTAACTTTTTTACAAACAAAAATTAACTTTTTTACAAAAAGAATTAACTTTTTAAAAAAAAAAATTAACGTTATTAAAATAATTAAATTTTGTAGAAGGAAAAAATTAACTTTTTACAAAAAAAAAAACTAACTTTAATAAGCCTAAATTGAGTAAAATTTTAAGGGTTGTCACATCTTTAAAATAACTTCTTTTATTAAGTGAAGCGTGAGGTAGTCAACTAATTTATATACATATATAGGTATTTACGCTCAGCCCTGAATCACATTAAATAACATAGCGCCGTTGGTGACCTGCTACCTACTAGTAAGTATGTAAATAATTTTCTATTTGTTAATCTAACGGGAACAAAGTGGGGGCGTTTGAATAAAAAAATCAAAATTTGATTTTTATCGCTTTACACAATTAATTACATATACATAAAATACTCGTAAATATAGGATCAAAAGCGTGCTTACAAATATCTGGGGTGAAAGGTGTTTTTATAATAGGGGCGGGGGGTTGTAGATTAAAGAATGGGGTGTGGACTTATAATGAAAAAGTATATAAGATAGTGTCAGTGAAATTGTGCAAAAAAGTGGACAAACGATGTGCCATATGCGTAGGTTACCTCAAAATAATTGTTTGTGATTTGAATGCCCCTGACCCCTCCTCAAAAACCACCCGTCTACCCTCTTCATGACTTCGTTATCATGACAAATATCACATTTTTCACAATTTTTCATTGACACTATTTTATAAACTTTTTTCAATATAAATCCACACCCCTACCTTTAAAACACCCTTTCAACCCAGATATTTTTAGGCACGCTTTTGATCCTTATTTTCAATAATAAATTTTTAATATTAACGTCATGTTTCATTGGTCGACGATTTTTGTTTGATCAAAATCAGCGAAATACCATTCTTCGTGACCTCTTACCCCCTCTTTTTAATAGACGTGGAGCTAGGATCGATGGGGACTTTTACTCAAAAATTCATAACACCATAAAAAAGCTATGATTGAAAAACAAAAACCCTGTATATAATTTTTCCGAACTTTGTAGGAATTTATGTCTAATTTTCCTGGATTATAATGTTTCAATGATCTTCTAGTTTTAAGTGTTTGACAAAAAATAATTCAAGCAGTTTATAAAGAAAAAAATAGCATTTAGTCAAGTAAAATTTTGAAAAAAAAATTAATACATTTTTTTTCCAATTTTTGTTCTCTAGTTTAAGGTAGTTGTTAAAAACAAAGTATTTTTAAAATTGAGTCAATAAAGCTTTTAACGGCATTTAGTCCGTACAAATTGGTGTTTCATCCCGGCGTTCTCACTTTTTAAAATTGTTTTTCAGAAAAATTGTTTTAAGATTTTTAGTTTTTAAAAGTATAGATATACCTACCGAAAATTAACGCTGTGTACCGCCTACCAAAAAAAGCCTCAGTAAACACAAATATACAGAAATCAAATTCGTGTACCAAAATTTAAAAATAAATTGAGATCAAGTCTGATCTGTATATGTACCTACCTTGGTACATGTACAGGGTGTCCCATTAACAATGGTCCAAACCAAGAACTGGTGAAAGGCCAGGGCATACCCTATGAGAAATTTGGTAACTTTTCCGTACCGAATCATAGCAGTTCTCGAGTAACGGCTATTTTTTTAAATTTGAAAAAAAAAATGTTACTTTGAACCAGTTTTTTGCTCTCCCTGTCCACAATTGATTTTTGTTTTTTTTTTACAAATTTTGCATTAAAACATTGACTTATAGTTCCACTAACTTTACTGAGTAAAATATTTTTCATTGGCATCACCATTTGCCTTAAATTCGTTAGTTAATATTGAACTTTGCTAAAATAAATTTTGACCTCAATCTTCTGAAGAGCTCCCTGAACAAAATTCATATGGCTCAATACAGGTTTTATATTTCAAAAATTGCCTATTTTCCTGTAGTTCTTAAAAAGGTATAAAACTTGCCAAAGCTATGTTTAAATAGGCAGATATAACCGTTTGAACCCAATCAAACAGGTGCTGCAATAAAAGTATGTAAAAAACCCAAAATTCGATTTTTACCTGGTTTAGATTTTCCCAAGTATCATAAAATGTATGGGTTTTTGGGTGCACATCAGGTAAAAACAATAAACCTTTATGTTATTAGGCATTTTTTGAATACAAAATTGACCTCAAAGTCAAAATTTTGCTCGGGCAAGAAAATTTGAACACCATTTAAAATTAAATATCTAGCAACCCTAAACACATATCGGCTTAACTTAAACGTAGTTTTAAATGCTAGTTATTTCTAACTGAAAAAAGTCCAAAATGAGGTCCCTACCATTAGCACTGACATTAAATAACATAGCGCCTTTGGCGACGGGTGCCTTTGGCGACCTGCTACCTACTAGTAGGTATGTAAATAATTTTCTATTTGTTAATCTTACGGGAACAAAGTGGGGGCGTTTGAATAAAAAAATCAAAATTTGATTTTTATTGCTTTACACAATTATATACATATACATAAAATACTCGTAAATATAGGATCAAAAGCGTGCTAACAAATATCTGGGGTGAAAGGTGTTTTTATAATAGGGGGGGCGGGTTGTAGATTGAAGAATGGGGTGTGGACTTATAATGAAAAAGTATATAAAATAGTGTCAGTGAAATTGTGCAAAAAAGTGGACAAACGATGTGCTATATGCGTAGGTTACCTCAAAATAATTGTTTGTGATTTGAATACCCCCTGACCCCTCCTCAAAAACCACCCGTCTACCCCCTTCATGACTTCGTTATCATGACAAATATCACATTTTTTCACAATTTTTCATTGACACTATTTTATAAACTTTTTTCAATATAAATCCACACCCCATTCTTCATTCTGCAACCCCCCCCCTACCTTTAAAACACCCTTTCACCCCAGATGTTTGTAGGCACGCTTTTGATCCTTATTTTCAATGATAAATTGAAATATTAACGTCATGTTTCATCGGTCAACGATTTTTGTTTGATCAAAATCAGCGGAATACCACTCTTCGTGACCTTTTACCCCCTCTTTTTAATAGACGTGGAGCTAGGATCGATGGGGACTTTTACTCAAAAATTCATAACACCATAATATATACATAATATATACAATAATATAATTTTTCCGAACTTTGTAGGAATTTATGTCTAATTTTCCTGGATTATAATGTTTAAATGATCTTCTAGTTTTAAGTGTTTGACTAAAAATTAATTCAAGCAGTTTATAAAGAAAAAAATAGTATTTAGTCAAGTAAAATTTTGAAAAAAAAATTAATACATTTTTTTCCAATTTTTGTTCTCTAGTTTAAGGTAATTGTTAAAAATAAAGTATTTTTAAAATTGAGTCAATATAGCTTTTAACGGCATTTAGTCCATACAAATTGGTGTTTCATCCCGGCGTTCTCACTTTTTAAAATTGTTTTTCAGAAAAATTGTTTTAAGATTTTTAGTTTTTAAAAGTATAGATATACCTACCGAAAATTAACGCTGTGTACCACCTACCAAAAAAAGCCTCGGTAAACACAAATATACCGAAATCAAATTCGTGTACCAAAATGTAAAAATAAATTGAGATCAAGTCTGATCTGTATATGTACCTACCTTGGTACATATACAGGGTGTCCCATTAACAATGGTCCAAACCAAGAACTGGTGAAAGGCCAGGGCATACCCTATGAGAAATTTGGTAACTTTTCCATACCGAATCATAGCAGTTCTCGAGTAACGGCTATTTTTTTAAATTTGAAAAAAAAAATGTTACTTTGAACCAGTTTTTTGCTCTCCCTGTCCACAATTGATTTTTGTTTTTTTTTTTTTTTACAAATTTTGCATTAAAACATTGACTTATAGTTCCACTAACTTTACTGAGTAAAATATTTTTCATTGGCATCACCATTTGCCTAAAATTCGTTAGTTAATATTGAACTTTGCTAAAATAAATTTTGACCTCAATCTTCTGAAGAGCTCCCTGAACAAAATTCATATGGCTCAATACAGGTTTTATATTTCAAAAATTGCCTATTTTTCTGTAGTTCTTAAAAAGGTATAAAACTTGCCAAAGCTATGTTTAAATAGGCAGATATAACCGTTTGAACCCAATCAAACAGGTGCTGCAATAAAAGTATGTAAAAAACCCAAAATTCGATTTCTTACCTGGTTTAGATTTTCCCAAGTATCATAAAATGTATGGGTTTTTGGGTGCACTTATTAATGAGTTTTTTATTATTGTTTTGTTCATCAGGTAAAAATAATAAACCTTTATGTTATTAGGCATTTTTTGAATACAAAATTGACCTCAAAGTCAAAATTTTGCTCGGGCAAGAAAATTTGAACACCATTTAAAATTAAATATCTAGCAACCCTAAACACATATCGGCTTAACTTAAACGTAGTTTTAAATGCTAGTTATTTCTAACTGAAAAAAGTCCAAAATGAGGTCCCTACCATTAGCACTGACATTAAATAACATAGCGCCTTTGGCGACGGGTGCCTTTGGCGACCTGCTACCTACTAGTAAGTATGTAAATAATTTTCTATTTATTAATCTAACGGGAACAAAGTGGGGGCGTTTGAATAAAAAAATCAAAATTTGATTTTTATCGCTGTACACAATTATATACATATACATAAAATACTCGTAAATATAGGATCAAAAGCGTGCTTACAAATATCTGGGGTAAAAGGTGTTTTTATAATAGGGGGGGGGGGTTGTAGATTGAAGAATGGGGTGTGGACTTATAATGAAAAAGTATATAAAATAGTGTCAGTGAAATTGTGCAAAAAAGTGGACAAACGATGTGCCATATGCGTAGGTTACCTCAAAATAATTGTTTGTGATTTGAATACCCCCTGACCCCTCCTCAAAAACCACCCGTCTACCCTCTTCATGACTTCGTTATCATGACAAATATCACATTTTTTCACAATTTTTCATTGACACTATTTTATAAACTTTTTTCAATATAAATCCACACCCCATTCTTCATTCTGCAACCCCCCACCCTATCTTTAAGACACCCTTTTAACCCAGATATTTGTAGGCACGCTTTTGATCCTTATTTTCAATGATAAATTGAAATATTAACGTCATGTTTCATTGGTCGACGATTTTTGTTTGATCAAAATCAGCGAAATACCATTCTTCGTGACCTTTTACCCCCTCTTTTTAATAGACGTGGAGCTAGGATCGATGGGGACTTTTACTCAAAAATTCATAACACCATAAAAAAGCTATGATTCAAAAACAAAAACCCTGTATATAATTTTTCCGAACTTTGTAGGAATTTATGTCTAATTTTCCTGGATTATAATGTTTAAATGATCTTCTAGTTTTAAGTGTTTGACTAAAAATTAATTCAAGCAGTTTATAAAGAAAAAAATAGTATTAAGTCAAGTAAAATTTTGAAAAAAAAATTAATACATTTTTTTCCAATTTTTGTTCTCTAGTTTAAGGTAATTGTTAAAAACAAAGTATTTTTAAAATTGAGGCAATATAGCTTTTAACGGCATTTAGTCCATACAAATTGGTGTTTCATCCCGACGTTCTCACTTTTTAAAATTGTTTTTCAGAAAAATTGTTTTAAGATTTTTAGTTTTTAAAAGTATAGATATACCTACCGAAAATTAACGCTGTGTACCGCCTACCAAAAAAAAGCATATTTTTCATTGGCATCACCATTTGCCTAAAATTCGTTAGTTAATATTGAACTTTGCTGAAATAAATTTTGACCTCAATCTTCTGAAGAGCTCCCTGAACAAAATTCATATGGCTCAATACAGGTTTTATATTTCAAAAATTGCTTATTTTCCTGTAGTTCTTAAAAAGGTATAAAACTTGCCAAAAAATAAATAAATAAATCGGGTGGCACAACGGCTCATGAAGAACCAGGGCCTAGTGACTAACAACTCGCAACCATTCCTGTGTGCGCCTTTCGACAGGAATGGAAGGGACCTACAATTTTATGCCGAATCCGAACGGCTAGACGAGAAGCACTTATTCGTGACAAGTGATACTCTTGGAGGATTTGTCAATTCCTCGCAAGAGGCAGTAGCCCTGAAAAAAAACTTTTTTGTTTTTAGGTGGACGAGGCTGGGAAGCGATCCCTCCAGCGTGACAGTCGAACGCACTAACCATTACGCTACGGGCTAAAACTTGCCAAAGCTATGTTTAAATAGGCAGATATAACCGTTTGAACCCAATCAAACAGGTGCTGCAATAAAAGTATGTAAAAAACCCAAAATTCGATTTTTTACCTGGTTTAGATTTTCCCAAGTATCATAAAATGTATGGGTTTTTGGGTGCACTTATTAATGAGTTTTTTATTATTGTTTTGTTCATCAGGTAAAAATAATAAACCTTTATGTTATTAGGCATTTTTTGAATACAATATTGACCTCAAAGTCAAAATTTTGCTCGGGCAAGAAAATTTGAACACAATTTAAAATTAAATTTATAGCAACCCTAAACACATATCGGCTTAACTTTAAACGTAGTTTTAAATGCTAGTTATTTCTAACTGAAAAAAGTCCAAAATGAGGTCCCTACCATTAGCACTGACATTAAATAACATAGCGCCTTTGGCGACGGGAAACTATTGATTGCTCAGAACTTGGTCTGGGCCAGTAGCGCAACAATCAGTCACGATGAAGTGCTTGTTTTACCTCCTCGTGGTGGTCCCCGGGCAACTATTTATGTATCCCAATATACATAAATAGGCCAAAATTACAAGTGCGAAAAGGCCTAGCTTTCTAGGATAGGTTACGGAGGTTAGCATTCTCCGTAACTGAAATCAACCCGCTACCGAAACCAACACTACGCCTCGGATAATTAATGATAACTCGTTGACGACTTTTGGCTATTGTACCCGGACAAAGATTGGTTTCTGGAATGTGAAGACGCTTCTTGACAATGGAAAAGAAGGTCCTCAGAATGCCAGATTCTTGCAACTAGAGAAGGAATTCATGCGGTATAGGATGGACATCTTAGGGATAAGTGAAGTTAGATGGCTGGGTTCGGGGAAGTTCAAGTCACCAACCCGTAACACTGTACTATTCTATTCCGGAAAAACACCTGGAAGCGATCGGGAGTCTGGCGTTGGATTGCTGCTTTCCAAAACAGCTCTCAAAAGCCTAATTTCCTGGGAGCCTTTAGGTGACAGGATCCTGAAAGCCAGGTTCCGGACTAGAGTACGTCGCGTCACCATCATACAGTGTTACGCCCCAACTTTGCTCTCTTCTGACGAGGAGAAGGAGGCCTTTTATAACCGGCTGAGTGCTGCTTATGATAGCGTTCCACGAGGTGATTTAGTTATGGTGATGGGAGACTTAAATGCCAAGGTTGGCAATGACAACACTGGGCTAAGGCATGTCATGGGAAAACATGGTGTTGGTAACCGAAACGACAATGGCGAACGATTTGTCGATTTCTGCAACGCCAACGGCCTTGTTATTGGAGGGACCATGTTCGAGCATAAGACGTGCCACAAAGTCAGTTGGGTGTCGACTGACAGACAAGCAACTTCCAACCAAATTGACCACTTCGCGATCAGCCGGCGTTTTAGAAGTAGTCTCCAGGACGTCCGTAACAGAAGAGGTGCTGACATGGGAATGGCCCGGGACCACCATCTGATGGTTGCTACCGTAAGATTGCGTACAGCTGCAGTTCGGAGATCCGAAGGAAACACTCGAATGCCTAAGTTTAATACAGATAGACTAAAGGATCCTGCATTCAAAGGAATGATTGCCAAGCTCCCAAAGAAAGGAGATCTCACACAGTGCGAAAACTGGAGAGGAATATGCGTTCTGCCTGCAGTAGCCAAGATAATAGCAAGGATAATATTGGACCGAATTAAAGACCACCTCGAAGACACACTCGACGCCGAACAAGCAGGTTTCCGCACTGGATCTTCCTGTGTGGATCACATCAACACCATGCGGATCATCATCGAACAGTGCGTTGAATATCGATCACCACTTCACCTGCTGTTCATCGATTTTGAAAAGGCGTTCGACAGTGTCAATAGAGAATTTATTTGGCTTGCTTTGCGCAGGAGGGGCATCCCAGATAAATTGATTGCTATTATCAAGGCTACATATGATGGATCCAAGTGTCACGTTTTGCACAAAGGTAGGCTGTCAGAGGAGTTTGAAATCCAAAGTGGAGTTAGGCAAGGCTGTATACTGTCACCAATACTGTTCCTGTTGGTGATAAGTGACGTACTGCACGCAGCTTTGTCAAATGGAAATGGAGGAATTCAGTGGACTCTGCAATCTCACCTCAAACATCTGGACTACGCGGACGACGTATGGTTACTCTCTCATAGGATCATGGATCTCCATCAAATGACAACAAGGGTGGAGAGAGAAGCAGAAATCGTAGGGCTTAAGATCAACTCGGCAAAAACTAAAAGGATCAGCCTTGGAACTTCCTCATCAATCCAAGTAAATATTTCTGGACAACCGGTAGAGATGGTAGAGGATTTCCAATATCTTGGGAGTATTGTCTCTACGGGTGGCGGAACTGAACTGGACGTAAACAGCCGAATCAGAAAAGCAAAGGCTGCGTTCGGAATGCTGTCCAAAATATGGAGAAACAACTCTTTTAGCTTAAAGACCAAGCTACGACTGTTCCGCTCCAATGTTGAATCCGTTCTGCTTTACGGCTGCAGCACTTGGAAAGTCACTGAAATTGTCACTAGAAAGCTGCAAACCTTCGTTAATAGATGTCTACGAAACATCTTGAGGATTTTCTGGCCCAACCGTATCTCCAATGCCGAACTTCATGCGAGAACGGGTCAGGAGCCCATAGACTCCATTATACGAAGAAGAAAGTGGCAGTGGATTGGCCATACGCTTCGAAAAGGCGATCGGTGCATTGCATCTCAAGCAATGCAGTGGAACCCGCTCACACAGGAGGGAAGACAAGTGGGCCGGCCTAGAAGTACATGGCGAAGAACGGTCGAACAGGAATCGGCACGACTGGGGAAAAGTTGGAGAGAGCTGAAATATATTTCAAGAAATCGTACACGATGGCGCGTAGGTGTAGTGGAGGCCCTATGTCCCGTAAGGGAAACATCACGGACGGAATAGGTCCGAGGACCTAAGTGAGTAAGTTTGGCGACGGGTGCCTTTGCCGACCTGCTACCTACTAGTAAGTATGTAAATAATTTTCTATTTGTTAATCTAAGGGGAACAAAGTGGGGGCGTTTAAATAAAAAAATCAAAATTTGATTTTTATTGCTTTACACAATTATATACATATTTATAAAATACTCGTAAGTATAGGATCAAAAGCGTGCTAACAAATATCTGGGGTGAAAGGTGTTTTTATAATAGGGGGGGCGGGTTGTAGATTGAAGAATGGGGTGTGGACTTATAATGAAAAAGTATATAAAATAGTGTCAGTGAAATTGTGCAAAAAAGTGGACAAACGATGTGCTATATGCGTAGGTTACCTCAAAATAATTGTTTGTGATTTGAATACCCCCTGACCCCTCCTCAAAAACCACCCGTCTACCCCCTTCATGACTTCGTTATCATGACAAATATCACATTTTTTCACAATTTTTCATTGACACTATTTTATAAACTTTTTTCAATATAAATCCACACCCCATTCTTCATTCTGCAACCCCCCCCCCCTACCTTTAAAACACCCTTTGACCCCAGATGTTTGTAGGCACGCTTTTGATCCTTATTTTCAATGATAAATTGAAATATTAACGTCATGTTTCATTGGTCGACGATTTTTGTTTGATCAAAATCAGCGAAATACCATTCTTCGTGACCTTTTACCCCCTCTTTTTAATAGACGTGGAGCTAGGATCAATGGGGACTTTTACTCAAAAATTCATAACACCATAAAAAAGCTATGATTCAAAAACAAAAACCCTGTATATAATTTTTCCGAACTTTGTAGGAATTTATGTCTAATTTTCCTGGATTATAATGTTTAAATGATCTTCTAGTTTTAAGTTTTTGACTAAAAATTAATTCAAGCAGTTTATAAAGAAAAAAATAGTATTTAGTCAAGTAAAATTTTGAAAAAAAAAATTAATACATTTTTTTCCAATTTTGTTCTCTAGTTTAAGGTAATTGTTAAAAACAAAGTATTTTTAAAATTGAGTCAATATAGCTTTTAACGGCATTTAGTCCATACAAATTGGTGTTTCATCCCGGCGTTCTCACTTTTTAAAATTGTTTTTCAGAAAAATTGTTTTAAGATTTTTAGTTTTTAAAAGTATAGATATACCTAAGGTCATGTACCAAAACGATCGGTACAGTACCGAAAATTAACGCTGTGTACCGCCTACTAAAAAAAAGCCTCGGTAAACACAAATATACCGAAATCAAATTCGTGTACCAAAATTTAAAAATAAATTGAGATCAAGTCTGATCTGTATATGTACCTACCTTGGTACATATACAGGGTGTCCCATTAACTATGGTCCAAACCAAGAACTGGTGAAAGGCCAGGGCATACCCTATGATAAATTTGGTAACTTTTCCATACCGAATCATAGCAGTTCTCGAGTAACGGCTATTTTTTGAAATTTGAAAAAAATAATGTTACTTTGAACCAGTTTTTTGCTCTCCCTGTCCACAATTGATTTTTGTTTTTTTTTTTACAAATTTTGCATTAAAACATTGACTTATAGTTCCACTAACTTTACTGAGTAAAATAATTTTCATTGGCATCACCATTTGCCTAAAATTCGTTAGTTAATATTGAACTTTGCTAAAATAAATTTTGACCTCAATCTTCTGAAGAGCTCCCTGAACAAAATTCATATGGCTCAATACAGGTTTTATATTTCAAAAATTGCCTATTTTCCTGTAGTTCTAAAAAAGGTATAAAACATGCCAAAGCTATGTTTAAATAGGCAGATATAACCGTTTGAACCCAATCAAACAGGTGCTGCAATAAAAGTATGTAAAAAACCCAAAATTCGATTTTTATAATAATAAACCTTTATGTTATTAGGCATTTTTTGAATACAAAATTGACCTCAAAGTCAAAATTTTGCTCGGGCAAGAAAATTTGAACACCATTTAAAATTAAATATCTAGCAACCCTAAACACATATCGGCTTATTTTAAACGTAGTTTTAAATGCTAGTTATTTCTAACTGAAAAAAGTCCAAAATGAGGTCCCTACCATTAGCACTGACAGAGAAATTAACCTTAATAGGGGTCAGGGTACACCAAAGTTAGCGTTTTTTTAAATCCTCAAAAAATGATGTCAAAGTTGAAAATCAGACTTTACTATAAAACAATTTTTTTCTTAGAATATGACCAAAAATCACATGCCAAAGTATGGGTTATGAATTATCGGACACCCTGTATACATATACTAAGTATGTGCTGTGCATACCTACCTTTAGCTGTGTTTAATTCAATTTCCAGTGCACTGTCCATCTTGCAATTTACATTCATTTTCTCCTTCTGGTTGATTTGAAAAATAAAAATGTTAGCTACATAGGTACCTATGTAGTATACATACCTATAGGTAGCTTTAAATAAACGAACAATGTTGTAGGTACATAGGCGTAGCTAGGTATATATTTCAAAAATTGCTAGGTAGGTAGGTACCTTCCTAACCTACACTCAAATAAAAAAAATTATTTAACAACTAAAACTTATAAAACCTACCTACCCACTATGATATCGCCCACTGGCTGAAATTCAACCACCACATTGACAGACTAGTGTCAAACAATTAAAAGTTACCTCCCAGCGGGAAAAATTGAAAAATTCATTGAGGAAAGATCAGCTTTTTCCTTGAGGAATGGCAGCTGCACCGTCCACTTTTCAGCTGATTCCTTTGATGAAATTAACATGGGCATGTCCTAGGCGGGAAGCACATGCTGAAAATCCGATGAAAATTCGCCAACGAAATCACTACTTCGTTGGAAGTTGTTTATTCACCGACCCAGATGATGAAAAACATGGTGGTTGCATAATCTATGAATTCACTGCATAAATGTATGTGGTTTATTCATCAGTTCAATATTTTCGATGAAAATGGTAATGAAAATTCAATTATCAAATCACAAGATATAGAAGTAGGTTGTTGTTTATTCAGCAATTAGTTAATTCAATATGAAAAATGTGAAGAAAATTAAATAAATAGTAAATTCATTAACTCTGTAGTGTTGTGAATTATTTGTGATTGGTTAATAAAAATATAGAATTAAAACTTTAAATTAAAGTTAAATAACTAGGTCAGTGGTTGTTGGTTAATCACCACTTCATGCGAAATGGTGATTAACCAAAAAACTGAAAAACTTTGAGAAAATCTGAGATTGCCTCTTTTTAATGGAAATTCATTAGTCCTCTTATAATATTTACTGTCAGTAGACAATGTCAACACAGAGAACACAAAAAAAATCAACTTCTATCAAAACACACAATGGCGGTGCACACTTTACAAAGCATATGAGTGGACATAGACGATGAACTGATGAACTTCTACATGACTTTTCAACAGTTTTTTCATCTTATAATTTTCCATAAAAAAGCAATTTTTAATTCAACGACAGAAAGGGTTGTTTTCTAAACACAAAGCAGAAAGTGGGTTCAAATCTATGAACTGAGGAAACCTTGCATGAATCTTCACTTATTAAATCATTACATGTCGTTTCCTTGTATTATCTGGCTAGTGAATTGATTGCTGTTGTCTTGTTGTTTTCTACACACAAAGCAAAAAATGGGTTCAAATCTATGAACTGAGGAAACCTCGCATGCCCCTTCACTCACTAAATCATTGCATGACGTTTCCTTTTATTATTTGGCTAGTGAATTGATTGAAGAATTCAGCTATAAAATTCATTGGGGACGATATTTCTCGCTGGGCTAGGTAGCAGTGGCGATTCCTGGTCCTTAGTATTGGTTTAGCTACTTGGTCTAGGGAAGGTTAAAAAAAAAAACAATTTTTTTTTTGTTAATTTTATTGATAACGACAATTAATAAAAAACTTTGATAAAATAATATAAAATAAAAGTTTAAAAATTTATCGATACATAAATTCGCTTCGTCGTTCGATGGTAACGAAATTATGGATGACTTTATCATAAAAATCGTCACTTTCTATAACAATTATATAAATATAAATATCTACATCCTTTATTTGTATGATTTTGTGTTGCAAAAAATCTTAAATTTAGTCTTACCTACCCACATTAATATATGAAGGAATGTATGTACCAGGTACCTATCTATTAAACAATTTAGTTCACGTTCAAAGCTATGTAAACAAATTTCATGTAAACGGTCAGCCGAAAATAGGTAGACACTTCTGGCGACTTTATGCCAAAAGAAATGTAAGATTATTTAACTATGATCTATTTTATTGTAATAATATTATTTCTAGATTCTAGCATCTGTATATGAATTTACTTCCATCTCACTTCTCAAAAAAAAAAACAAAACAATGTCGCACTCTCATATTTCAAAGCACCACAATCCACAAATATATTAACTCACAATTAAAATCACTCAAATACAAAATAATTAATTAATTTCGCACTTTTAGGATTCAATACGAATCAACTGTTTATGTTTATTTCGCAAATAGCGCAGTCAATTCGACAATAAATTCGTAAAGCGCGATAAAGTTCTGCATTTCTGATATGTTGTTAGGGCATGTTAGAGTAGTCTGTATCTAAGTTTGCAGCTCGAAAAACCTGTGATCGCAGCAGGAATAATGCAACAGTGACAAAAAACGCTGAAATCAGCCCATTTTTCCGACATTTTCCTTTATAACTTTGGAAATATGCAACTAAGGAAAAAACCGTCCATTATAAACGTGTTTGTTATAAATTTTCTACAAGACCACATCAGTTTTAAATTCATGCATGTTATATTGGTGTTGCAATCTTACCATGAATTAAAAAAAATCTGAAAAACAAAGTTATTTTGAAGCAATCAAAAAACAGGTCAAAAATTGTCCAATTCTTAAATTAGGAATCAAATAGTCTAGAGTATTACAAGAAGAAATGCAACACGCAATGTTTGCATCAAAGTTGTGGTCAGAGTAGGACACTTAAGTTGGCACTGATTTTTGTACACGTACTTGGAACCCATAACTATCATAAAGTATAGTTATAATATTTATATCTTTTTTTAAGCAACTTTGGTAGCGAATTTAAAAGTTTCGAAAATGTTCACGAAATTACATTATTACATACCAAGTGTAGAAGTTTTAAAATCGAGACCAAAGTTGCAAGAAAAAGATGTAAATATCATAACTGTATTTTATCATAGTTAAGGGTTCCAAGTACGTGAACAAAAAAATCAGTGCCAACTTAAGTGTCCTACTTTGACCGCACAGCAGTGATGCACATTGCTTGTTGCACTTAGTTAACATCATGTTTCTTGCCAAAACTATTTGACCAATTTGAATAGAATTTTCGAATTTCATCTTGTAATACTCTAGACTCTTTGATCACAAATTTTTAGCAGTATTGGACAATTTTGGACATATTTTTTGATTGCTTCAAAATTACTTAGTTTTTCTGAATTTTTTTTTAAATTCATGGTAAGATAGCAAGACAAATATAACCTGCATGAATTTAAAACTTATTTGGTCTTTTAGAAAATTTTATAACAAACAAGTTTACAGTTGGACGGTTTTTTCCTTAGTTGCATATTTCCAAAGTTATAAAGCAAAATGTCGGAAAAAATGGGATTAATGTAGCTTTTTTTTCACTCTTGCATTTTTCCCGCAGCGAGCACAGGTTTTTCGAAGTTGCAAACTTAGATACAGACTACTCTTACATGCCCCAACAACATATCAGAAATACAGAACTACATCGCGCTTTGCCAACTGAGCGCTTTTTTTGGAACTCTTGACTGTGCTAAAAGAACACTAATAATAAAACAATAAGCACACGCATTCATCCTTCCTACCGCATTTTCCTAGAAACTGAATACGAAAGTAAAGAAAGAGATGACAAAAACGAACCCAAAATGTAAGTAGGTACCTGGAGCTGCTTGCATACCTGTTGTATCGTGCTTTATCGCATCATTCTTACGCTTACGCTTTCATTTATTTAGCTGGGCTTTGCTTAGGACGTGTGTAGTAAAACGCTCTTGTATTTTAGATTGTATTGTATTTGTGTTTGGATTTGTATTTTGCATAGATATTATTTAAAATTGTCAGTGGCGATTCCTCTCAGTTAGCAGGTTTATCGCCGCTAAACCAAGAATTTAAATGAATAAATTATACAATGTTATGTTGAAATAATGATAGTGATTAGGCAGGCGCGAACGCAGGGGGGGTTTTGGGGGTTCAAACCCTCCCCCGAAATGTATGAATTTAACTTCCTCGCCATACAATTTCACTCTTAATTTTTAGTTTTCAGTTTACCCCCCCCCCCCCCCCCGAAATTTGTTCCTGCGTTCGCGCCTGTCATTAGGTAATGGTAATTATCAATACCATAAATAGAAAAAAAAACTAACCACGTAACTACCTATTTTCAAATCATATTTTCCTTCACACAACACAAAACTACCATCTTCCTATCTGCCTCAGCGTTGCGCGATACCAAAACCAAATTCCCTACAAATAGCAAATAGCATTGATATGATAATAAAAGAAAATAGATACCTACCTAACCCAAGGTACATAAATATTTGTACTGTGTACACAACCTACCCACATTGTTCTAACACAGTACACAACACGAAACTCTCATACAACAAGTCTTCCTTAAAAGCTTACAACATCCGCGCTACCAAGTTACATACCATTTTTGATAATATCTATTCAAAATACAAATACAAACACAAATACCATACAATCTATAATACAAGAGCGTTTTACTACACGTGTCCTAAGCAAAGCCCAGCTAAATAAATGAAATCGTAAGCGTAAGTATGATGCGATAAAGCACGATACGTAAGGTATGCAAGCAGCTCCAGGTACCTACTTACTTCCAAAAAAAGTGCTCAATTGGCAAAGCGCGGTGTAGCTCTGCATTTTTGATATGTTGTTGGGGCATGTAAGAGTAGTCTGTATCTAAGTTTGCAACTTCGAAAAACCTGTGCTCTCTGCAGGAAAAATGCAAGAGTGAACAAAACGCTAAGTTCATCCTATTTTTCCGACATTTTCCTTTATGACTTGAAACTTGTTTGTTATAAAATTTTCTACAAGACCACGTCAGTTTTAAATTCATGCATGTTATATTTGTCTTGCTATCTAACCAAGAATTAAAAAAAAAAAACAGAAAAGCTTAGTAATTTTGAAGCAATCAAAAACTAGGTCAAAAATTGTCCAATTATGCTAAAAATTTGTAATCAAATATTCTAGAGTAAATTCGATTCAAATTGGTCAAATAGTTTTGGCAAGAAACGTGATGTAAATTAAGTGCAACAAGCAATGTTTGCATCACTGCTGTGGTCAAAGTAGGACACTTAAGTTTTGGCACTGATTTTTTTGTTCATGTACTTGAAACCCTTAAGTATGATAAAACAAAGTTATGATATTTATATCATTGATACTTTGATATCAATTTTAAAACTTCCGAAAATTGTACACTTGGCATGTAAATATGTAATTTCGTGAACATTTTCGAAACTTTTAAATTCGCTACCAAAGTTGCTTAAAAAAATATATAAATATTATAACTAAAGTTCAGTTCAAGTCTCTCGACTGCTTTCATACGAAACGGCTGTTTATTTCTATCATTTATGATGAATTCTACATGTTTAAAATGTTCAAAAATCATTACTGATTCATTTTATATACCGTGTGAGTTATGTGGACTTAACGTGCATTATGACTGTTGTAAAATTAACAAAAAAGACAATAAAATTTTAAAGTCTTACAATAATTTATTTTATAAATGTGAAAAGTGCATGCATATTCCACCGCAAAACTGTTTAAAAAAAATGAGAGAACTCTCAATGTACTTCAATGAAAGCTCTTCCAATAATTTTGTTTCTCAGAGCACAGATGCAAATGCAAAACCATCGAGCTCTAATATATCGAAATTAAATGCTAGTCGCAATATTAGTGGTTCTACTCGTGCACAGAGAATCCCCATGCCTGGTGTTAATAAAAAACGGTTCTCTACCTCCGTTGATAGAAGAGTTGCACTTGTGGGGGCATCTACTCCTCAAGATCGTGAATTATTGAAAAAACGCAGAGTTTCGTTAACTGACTGTCTCCCTCCGGCTAATACTGCTTGTCTTGCCGAACAGACAAAATCATCATCATCTCCTACCATCATGGATGATTTATCTGCCGTTGTTTCTAATAAGACAGACGTTGTGTCTCCTTTTCTCTCATCGGAGAAGTTTGATGTTGCTGCTGCTGAAATTTCAAATGTTGACAACACCGTTGCTGCTGTTGCTGGTGCTGATGCTGATGCGACTGCTGCTGATGTTGATAAAATTGGTGTTGCTGTTGCTGATCAAAATGTTGCTGTTGTTGATGAACGTGCTGAAAATAACCAACTTCCCTGGTCTGGTGTTCGCAACAAAAAACAAAAACAGCTGTTTGGCATTGATGCTGATGCTGATGTATTTGCTGCTCTTCCATCTGTACCTCGGCTACGTTTTTTGCATATCTCCCGACTTAGTACAACAGTCACTGAAGAATGTGTTATAAATTACGTTGCTCGTAGACTCAATTTGCCAAAGACAAGCTTGGTTTGTCACAAATTAGTTAAAAAAGAAACAGATATTTCAACTCTCCATTTTATGAATTTCAAACTTGGTGTCCCAACTGCATCATTTAATGCTGCTCTACAAACTTCCATCTGGCCAGTTGGAGTTCAAATAAAACAATTCGTAAGCCGTCCAAAAAACGAGTTGCACCCACACCAACAGAGTGTTTTAACGTAAACAATACTTTTGACAGTGCTTTTTTAAATGGACACGGACACTTTTCCATGTTCTATCACAATGCTGGAGGTATGAGGACAAAATCAAATGAATTTTTTATTGCTGCTGCTGATTCGTCATATGACATTATCACTCTCACCGAAACATGGTTAAATGATAATTTTCTGTCAACTGAGTTCTTTACATCTGATTATAATGTTTTCTGGAAAGATCGTTCCTGTGAGCTGACTGGTTTAAGTAGAGGTGGAGGTATTTTATTTGCTATTCGCAATAATTATTCAAGTAAAGAAATTATTTTATCTAATACTTTTATTGAGCAAATTTGCGTATGTGTAGATTTACCTATTTTTGCTGTTTCTGGATCTATTCATGTTTATTTTTTTGTTTCTTATATTCCGCCTTCATCTGAATATTCTATTTATGATTCTCACATAAGAAATATAGAACAAATTGCAAATAATATTGATGATAATTCGTACTGTATAATTCTTGGGGATTTTAATTTACCTGATGTTAAATGGATATTTTCCAATGATGAAAATCAATTGTTTTCTTACAATGTATCTAAAGATTTTGAGTATAATGTAATTGATAATTTAACTGCTTTGAATATGTACCAGATAAACAATGTTTATAATTCCATAGGCCGTATTTTAGATTTGGTTTTTATTGATAAGAATCTTGAAGCTTCCTTAAATGAAGCTAGTTTTAATTTGCTTGAGAATAGTGTTCATCACAAAGCACTTGAAATTACTTTTAATTTTTCAGTTTTAATAGAGTCAAAATCTTCTTGTAATGTAGAGCAGAAACGTGATTTTAAAAATGCTGATTTTTTATCTATGAATAATTATTTACAATCAGTTGACTGGCAACTTATTTTTAATTGTACTGATTTAGAGCTAGCTTTTGCTATGTTTCGGAACATTTTAGACTCTGCAATTTTAAATTTCGTTCCTATTAAGTATTTACAAAATTCAAAAAGACCAGTTTGGTTTAACAAAAGTCTATCGAGACTGAAAAATGTTCTGAATAAACTTCATAAAAAAAGTAAGATTTCGTCGGTTTTTCGTGAGCAATTTTATCAAACACGGAAAGAATACGAATTTTTGAAAAAATTATAGGCAATATATTTGGTCTCTGGAGACTAAGATTAAAAATGATTCTAAATGTTTTTGGTCATTCCTCAATGCAAAACGTAAATCGCTTGGGATTCCATCTAATGTGTCGTATAAAGGTATCTCTTCTGATAATCTAAATGTAATTTGTAACAATTTCGCTTCTTTTTTCCAATCGAACTTTATTGCGTTAAATATTAATAATGATCAAATAATTAGTAATTATAATTCTAATGTTGAGGCTGGTTGCCTACACTTATCTATTGATGATGTATTGGAAGCTTTAACATCTCTAGATAATAGTTTTTTTGTTGCACCAGATAATATCCCACCGCTTCTTTTAAAGAACTGTAAATTAAATCTAGCTGGTCCACTCTGCTATATATTCAATTTATCTCTACGACAAGGTGTATTTTTGGATACTTGGAAACATTCATTGATAACTCCTCTGCACAAGTCCGGATCTAAATGTTCCGTTGAAAATTACAGACCAATTGCTAAGCTTCAGCTAATACCTAAAGTATTTGAAGCAATAGTAAAAAACAAACTTTATAATTTGTTTCAAAATCATATTTCTGAAAACCAACATGGGTTTATGAGTGGAAGATCTACAACAACTAATTTATCTTTATTTACTAATTACTGTCTTCGTAGTTTAGAGAACCGTTATCAAGTTGACGTTATTTATACCGACTTTTCGAAAGCTTTCGACCGTGTACAACACAATGTTCTTGTAAAAAAACATGAACTATTTGGATTTCACTCCGCACTTCTTAAATGGATTCACAGTTGTTTAGTTGGACGAAAACAATATGTCAAAATTGGTAATGTACTGTCAAATGAAATCGACAATTTTTCCGGTGTACCCCAGGGCAGCCATCTTGGACCGCTCCTTTTCATTCTTTTCATTAATGATTTACCAAATTACATTTCATATTCAAAGTACTTATTATATGCCGACGACCTTAAGATTTTTAGTTGTATTAGATCTCCACTAGATGCGAGTAAAATTCAAAATGATCTCGATAACTTAGTTCACTGGTGTAAGCTAAATGGACTATATTTCAATAATAATAAATGTAGTGTTGTTACTTATGCAAGAATACTCAATCCTATATGTTTTGATTACAAAATTGATGATCAATACCTACAAAGATCAATGAGTCAAAAAGACCTCGGGGTTATCTTTGATTCTAAAATCAGTTTTTCTCTTCAAATTGACCAAGTTATTTCCAGGGCTAATTCGATGTTGGGTTTCATAATACGAAATTCAAAGACTTTTGAAGATCCTTACACCCTTAAAACTTTGTATTTATCTATTGTTAGACCTTTGCTAGAGTATTGTTGCGTTATTTGGAACCCATATACTCAAACAAGTATCCTTCGAATTGAAAAAATACAAAAAAGATTTACTAGGTTTGCATTGCGAAAAACTTTTAGGAATGCAATTCTTCCGTCTTATGAGATCAGATGTGCTCTTATTGATTTAAAACCTCTAGAACATAGAAGAAAATTATATTCTGCTCTTTTTGCGTTTGATATACTCAATTCAAATATTAACTGTCCGATGCTACTTTCAATGTACAATATTTATGCACCTTCTCGTTTTTTACGTCCAAGAGATGAAAGTTTCTTATATGTTCCTTATCATAGCAGGAGTTATGCAAAACATAATCCAATTACTAGTTCTTGTATTGCTTTAAATGATTTTGGTTTTGCCATTGATTTTAATAAAAGTAGGATAAGTGTTAAGAAAGATATATTAAACTCATTGTAAATATTATAATTTGTATTACTATGTAAATATGTTATTTATTTTCTAGTTTATATTATATAGTCTCCATAAAGTTATGTAACTTGATTGACGAAATAAATAAATAAATAAATATTTTATGATGCAAACATTGCGTGTTGCACTTAATTAACATCATGTTTCTTGCCATAACTATTTGATCGATTTGGATCGAATTTTCAAATTTCGTCTTGATAATAATAAGATAATTTTTGACTTATTTTTTGATTGCTTCAAAATTACTTAGTTTTTCAATTTATTTGTTTTTTTATACATGGTTAGATATCAACACAAATATAACATGCATGAATTTAAAACTGATGTGGTCTTGTAGAACATTTTATAAAAAAACAAGTTAATAGTGGACGTTTTTTTCCTTAGTTGCATATTTCCAAAGTTATAAAGTAAAATGTCGCAAAAAATGGGGTGATTTTAGCGTTTTTTTCACTGTTGCATTTTTTCTGCAGCGAGCACAGGTTTTTCGAAGTTGCAAACTAAGCTACAGACTACTCTAACATGCCCAACAACATATCAAAAATGCAGAAATACATTGCGCTTTGCGAATTTATTGTCGAATTGACTGGGCTATTTGCGAAATAATCATAAACAGTTGTTTCGTATCGAATCCTAAAAGTGGGAAATTAATTAATTATTTTGTATTTGCTTGGATTTTAAATATGAGTAAATATATTTTTGGGTTGTGGTGCTTTGAAATATGAGAGTGCGACATTGTTTTTTTTTTTTTTTTGAGAAGTAAGATGGAAGTAAATGCATATATGCTAGAACCTAGAAATAATATTATTATAATAAAATAGATCATAGTTAAATAATTGTCAATTTATTTTGGCATAAAGTCGCTAGAAGTATCTTTTATCGGCTGACAGCTAACGTGAAATTTGTTAACATAGCTTTGAACGTGAACCAAATTGTTTAAAGATAGGTACATACATACCTTCATACATTAATGTGGGTAGATAAGTTTAAATTTAAGATTTTTTGCAACGAAAAATCATATAAATATAGGATGTACCTAGATATTTATATTTATATAATTGTTATATAATTGTTATAGAAAGTGACGATTTTTATGATAAAGTCATCGAAAATGTTGTGTCCGTCGAACAACAAAACGAATTTATGTATCGATAAATTTTTAAACTTTTATTTTATATCATTTATTAATGTTTTTTATTAATTGTCGTTATCAATAAAATTAAAAAAAAAATATGATTTTTTTTTATTTTAACCTTCCCTAGACCACGTAGCTAAACCAATACTAAGGACCAGGAATCGCCACTGAAAATTGTATGCAATTTGGTAGCGCGATGTTGTAAGCTATCAAGGAAAACTTGTTGTATGAGAGTTTTGTGTTGTGTGTACTGTGTTAGAACAATATGGGTAGGTTAGGTAGGTATCTATTTTTTTTATTATTATATCAATGCTCTTTGTAGGGAATTTGGTTTTGGTATTGCATATTGTAACGCTGAGGCAGATAGGAAGATGGGAGTTTTGTGTTGTGTGAAGGAAAATATGATTTGAAAATAGGTGAGTAGGTGGGTAGTTTTTTTTTGTTCTTATGGTATTGATTATTGCAATTAATCATTATCATTATTTCAACATTACATTATATAATTTATTCATTTAAATTCTTGGTTTAGCGGCGATAAACCTGCTAACTGAGAGGAAACGCCACTGCTAGGTAGGTACTTACATACCTACCTACCTACATTCCTACTCGTATGATAAATTATGAATGCAAAGTCAAACCAAATAAACCTACCTACCTCCTACCTACCCTGAAAATCAAACAAACAAATTTTAAGCCAAAAAACAGGAAATTTGTTTTTATTTTCTGTACCTAGGTAGGTATACAATCTACCTACCACCAAGAACCTACCTACTTCAACTTGCATACAAATTCTCACTTTTGTCATAAACTTTTATAGGTATTCCTCGGCATAATAAATTGTAAATTTCTTTTAAAAAATTTCAGGGCAAATTCAAAATCATCCAACAATTTAGATATTAATAAAACCTACCATTCACTATTTATACGAATATATCTACCTATTTAGTTATATTTTCCTTTCCCTCAAAAAAATATGCTCAAAATCTTGCACTTGCAACAAATTTGACGGCAAATAAGAAATCTTTGCCAGACAATTTAATAAAAAAAACTACCCTCAATAATACCTATACGATGGCATATACAAATATATAAACATACTTACACAACATGACCATATTTTTCTTTCCCGCATTAAAATCAACCTACCCTTGAATACGAATATGGGTATACCTATACGCATTATTCTTTCCCACAAAAAAAAAAAAAAACTATATTCCTTGCTTCAAGGTTGATGACGACGACGACAACGACGACGCAAACGACTAACATAATGTATGTCTACTCTCTACTTCTCTCGTTCTTCTCGCATATATCATATCACTTCAGTAAATTTAGAAAAAAAAATACTTTGCACATTCAATCAAAGAGGATACGAACATTTTTTTGTCATTCTCTTCACCTTTTTCTCATCATAGAGGTTTAAAAAAAACCTTCAATTGGTAATCTCGCTTACTCCATTTGATTCTTATTAGAATCGAAAAAAATACACTTCTCTTGCTCTAACTACATAAGTCTCGATTTTCCGATAAATGCAAGTCTCCCAAAAATGGAAGTCTCCGTCGAAATTGTCTCCCAAAAATGGATTTCTACGCGAGCTAAAGTGGCGCCACCACAGGCAGTGGGTCGCCCTAAAAAGTTTTGTCCATGATAGTACTACGGATTTTATATACAAGGGTTTGAGGAAGAAAAGGAGAACATGTTTTTTTCATTGGGAATGAAAATGAACAACAAGGAAGACATAAACATTATGAGCGAGGAAATTAAGAGGCACATATTCGTTTAAAATTAATGGAAGGCAACAACAATAACAACCACTTCGTTTTTTTCTGATCGTTTGTTGTCGGCATATAGCTCTTTACTAAATGGCAATATATGGTTGTCTCATTCAATTTACTTTGTTGGGAATGTCATAACAAAGAAGACAAAGAAAAAAAATTGTGTAAAGTTATTTCAATAAAATCAAAAAAACTTTTAAATCTTGTGAAATCTTTAGATATTTCTTTAAATTTATTTATTTTATATATATCCACTTTATCACTTTTCTTTTATCAACACATAACTTCATTAAAATTTAATATTAATCTTTTTTTTTTTTCAATTTCCTTTTGTTTGACATTCCCCACAAAGTGCTGGCTGTTACATTTGAGTTTGACAGATTCGCACAGAGATCTATTATAAGTCAATGCCAATCTCAAAGGAAGGTAGGTAGACTGGTAGTGTGAGGGTTTTTTTTTTTTGTTTTAATGAAAATGGTTTTGTTGCTCGCAAGTATATATGTAATTGGGGATGATGAAATGTATGCTCGAATTTTGTTGATTTTTTTTCTTGCATAAATCTGTGTAAATCGCGATTGTAAAGATTTATTATTTGTAGAAAAGTAAGTACCTATGTAAACAATTTTGTTGTTTTTTTTTTTCTTGTATAAATAAAGGAAGTTAGGTAGACTGGTGAGGGTTTTTTTTTTGTTTTGAATGCAAATGTTGTTGTTGCTCGCAAGTATGTAATTGGGGATGATGAAATTTATGCTCGAATTTTGTTGATTTTTTTTTCTTGCATAAATCTGTGTAAATCGCGATTGTAAAGATTTATTATTTGTAGAAAAGTAAGTACCTATGTAAACATGTAAACATTTTGTAAACGTAGGTTCCTTAGTTTTGCTATAAGCATATAGATTGTATAATTTGATAGTTCCAAAAATTACTTTTATAAATGTTTTGTACCCACTTTATTTTGATTCACCACTCCTTTTTTATTCTGTTTCAATTGGTTTGATTAGAAATTAGCTTATTTATGTTTTTAATTAAAAAAATAACCTCCGAACTATTATTGAGGTACATACCTTACATAATTTTTTACAAACAAAAAAAAATAAATAACTTTTTAACAAATAATAAAACTTTTTTTCCAAAATATACCTATGTATACCTATGTAGGTAAAGTGCTTTATCATAATACATTAAAACACCTAAAATTAACTTAAAAAGAAAAAAGTTTAGTTTTATACCAAAACCAAATTGTTCAAAACAGAACAAATCAATAACGAATTATGTAGTTATTAATTGCTTACAAATAAAATATGAAAGTTGTTCTTATTATTATTATTTCTTATTAACAGGTTATTACATATTACATGGTAATATTAATTAATGGGCTAAGAGCTGGAAAGCCTACTTGCTTGAATGTTGTTCTTTGCACTTCCCAAACATCAAGATCTATGCATTTACATAAAACAATATCTGCCTTTATAGGTAGATACTTACCCACCTTCTTACATATTATATTTCCTATTTATATATATCTACATACCTACTTATGTTGGTACCTAAGTAAATAATAAAATTTCAAGTCTCTATCAATCAATATTATTAAACATAAACTTCACCAAGACACAAAATATGATATACCTACCTTTGCTAAGCTCATGAAATAAAAAAAATTACAAAATTAACGCATATAATCGTCATCATCCCCAATTCCAAACAAACACCAACAATACATTTAAATTTTCCGACAGAAAACAAAATAAAAAAAACCTTACAAATCCTTTTTTTTTTTCTACCGAATGTGCAACCTTGGCTGACACACCAGACAAAAAAAAATAACTAAAGTGGTTGTTATTGTTGTTGTCTTCCTTTTATGGCAGACGAAAATATCCCTTTTAATCTGCACGCCTTGTATATGAAATCCATAGTACTATCATGGTGAATGTCGAATGGACTGACATATTCATTCAGTGGGCAAAAGAATTTCATTAAATTCCACAACCCTATATCACGGAGACATTTGAATTTTGTGGAGAATTATTTGCAAGAATAGGAAAGGAATAGCCTAATTTATAACAGTTAGAGTGAAATAGGTAGAAGGAATGTTTTTTGTTGATTTACATTTTTTTGTCGGTTACTTTTCTTTGCAAAGGTGCAGAGAATTAAAAAGTGTGAAATAAAATGTTGGGTATTCTCCTTGGTTTGTTGGGTTTTGTGCGGTTAAAGAGGAAGGGGTGGTTTTTTTTTTTACAGCTTTGGGTGTCTTGTGTGCAAGAAGCCAACGGTGACGGCGGCGCGGCGCGCGGCGCTTGAAGGTCAAAGCATAATAGGTAGGTAGACTGTTTTTTTTTTGCTTTCTAGATATTTAGGTCTGTTGGTAAGAATATGAGTGATGCAATAATTTATGAGTTTGATGGCGATGATGTTTTTTGATGAGTATGGCTCGTGGTAGGTAGTTAGCTACGTATGTCGCTTTTTCATTTTAACCTAGAAAAGTAGGTATGGTTGTATATACTTGTAGGTAGAAACTTGTAGGAAGGTAGATACCTAGACCTACCCTAATTTTAATTGAATGTTTATGATTATTTTTCGCTGATTTTTGTCTTTCTAAGGTGTTAGTTTAGAAATTTGAAATTAATAGGAATGATGGCTACCATTATTAAGGATTTTCAGTGAGAAATTTGAACTTATAACTTACCACTATGTGACCATGTTGTTGAGTCTTAAGGGCATCTAGGTATTACCTAAATCGTTACTCTTGGTAATTAAAAATTGGTGAAATTTCTTTGAAATTCTCTTCTTGGTTCATGGTCGACAATCGCCTACCAATTTTCTAATTAGAGTTTTAAAAAATCCTAACTTCATTTCTGCTGGAAAGAATTTTCGAATTAAGATACATATTAAAACAAGCCTTTAAATGTGCCTAAATTTTTGTTTAAAATTTATTGAGGAAAAAAATTAACTTTTGTACAAAAATATTAACTTTTTTACAAACAAAAATTAACTTTTTTACAAAAAGAATTAACTTTAAAAAAAAAAAAAATTAACGTTATTAAAATAATTAAATTTTGTAGAAGGAAAAAATTAACTTTTTACAAAAAAAAAAACTAACTTTAATAAGCCTAAATTGAGTAAAATTTTAAGGGTTGCCACATCTTTAAAATAACTTCTTTTATTAAGTGAAGCGTGAGGTAGTCAACTAATTTATATACATATATAGGTATTTACGCTCAGCCCTGAATCACATTAAATAACATAGCGCCTTTGGCGACCTGCTACCTACTAGTAAGTATGTAAATAATTTTCTATTTGTTAATCTAACGGGAACAAAGTGGGGGCGTTTGAATAAAAAAATCAAAATTTGATTTTTATCGCTTTACACAATTAATTACATATACATAAAATACTCGTAAATATAGGATCAAAAGCGTGCTTACAAATATCTGGGGTGAAAGGTGTTTTTATAATAGGGGCGGGGGGTTGTAGATTGAAGAATGGGGTGTGGACTTATAATGAAATAGTATATAAAATAGTGTCAGTGAAATTGTGCAAAAAAGTGGACAAACGATGTGCCATATGCGTAGGTTACCTCAAAATAATTGTTTGTGATTTGAATACCCCCTGACCCCTCCTCAAAAACCACCCATCTACCCTCTTCATGACTTCGTTATCATGACAAATATCACATTTTTTCACAATATTTCATTGACACTATTTCATAAACTTTTTTCAATATAAATCCACACCCCATTCTTCATTCTGCACCCCCCCCCTACCTTTAAAACACCCTTTCACCCCAGATATTTGTAGGCACGCTTTTGATCCTTATTTTCATTGATAAATTGAAATATTAACGTCATGTTTCATGGGTCGACGATTTTTGTTTGATCAAAATCAGCGAAATACCATTCTTCGTGACATTTTACCCCCTCTTTTTAAAAGACGTGGAGCTAGGATCGATAGGAACTTTTACTCAAAAATTCATAACACCATAAAAAAGCTATGATTCAAAAACAAAAACCCTGTATATAATTTTTCCGAACTTTGTAGGAATTTATGTCTAATTTTCCTGGATTATAATGTTTAGATGATCTTCTAGTTTTAAGTGTTTGACTAAAAATTAATTCAAGCAGTTTATAAAGAAAAAAATAGTATTTAGTCAAGTAAAATTTTGAAAAAAAAATTAATACATTTTTTTTCCAATTTTTGTTCTCTAGTTTAAGGTAATTGTTAAAAACAAAGTATTTTTAAAATTGAGTCAATATAGCTTTTAACGGCCTTTAGTCCATACAAATTGGTGTTTCATCCCGGCGTTCTCACTTTTTAAAATTATTTTTCAGAAAAATTGATTTAAGATTTTTAGTTTCTTAAAAGTATAGATATACCTAAGGTCATGTACCAAAACGATCGGTACAGTACCGAAAATTAACGCTGTGTACCGCCTACCAAAAAAAAGCCTCGGTAAACACAAATATACCGAAATCAAATTCGTGTACCAAAATTTAAAAATAAATTGAGATCAAGTCTAATCTGTATATGTACCTACCTTGGTACATATACAGGGTGTCCCATTAACAATGGTCCAAAACAAGAACTGGTGAAAGGCCAGGGCATACCCTATGAGAAATTTGGTAGTTCTCGAGTAACGGCTATTTTTTGAAATTAAAAAAAAAAGTTACTTTGAACCAAATTTTTGCTCTCCCTTTCCACAATTGATTTTTGTTTTTTTTTTACAAATTTTGCATTAAAACATTGACTTATAGTTCCACTAACTTTACTGAGTAAAATATTGTTCATTGGCATCACCATTTGCCTAAAATTCGTTAGTTAATATTGAACTTTGCCAAAATAAATTTTGACCTCAATCTTCTGAAGAGCTCCCTGAACAAAATTCATATGGCTCAATACAGGTTTTATATTTCAAAAATTGCCTATTTTCCTGTAGTTCTTAAAAAGGTATAAAACTTGCCAAAGCTATGTTTAAATATACAGATATAACCGTTTGAACCCAATCAAACAGGTGCTGCAATAAAAGTATGTAAAAAACCCAAAATTCGATTTTTTACCTGGTTTAGATTTTCCCAAGTATCATAAAATGTATGAGTTTTTGGGTGCACTTATTAATCAGTTTTTTATTATTGTTTTGTTCATCAGGTAAAAATAATAAACCTTTATGTTATTAGGCATTTTTTGAATACAAAATTGATCTCAAAGTCAAAATTTTGCTCGGGCAAGAAAATTTGAACACCATTTAAAATTAAATATCTAGCAACCCTAAACATATATCGGCTTAACTTAAACGTAGTTTTAAATGCTAGTTACTTCTAACTGAAAAAAGTCCAAAATGAGGTCCCTACCATTTGCACTGACAGAGAAATTAACCTTAATAGAGGTCAGAATACACCAAAGTTTGCCATTTTTTAAATCCTCAAAAAATGATGACAAAGTTGAAAATCAGACTTTACTATTAAACAATTTTTTTCTTAGAATATGACCAAAAATCACATGCCAAAGTATGGGTTATAAATTACCTACCTATAGCTGTGTATAATTTAATTTTCAGTGCACTATCCATCTTGCAATTTACATTCATTTTCGCCTTCTGGTTGATTTGAAAAATAAAAATGTAAGCTACATACCTACATATGTAGTATACATACCTATAGGTATTTTTAATTAAAAGAACAATGTTGTAGGTACATAGGCGTAGCTAGGTATATATTTCAAGAATTGCTAGGTAGGTAAGTACCTTCCTAACCTACACTCAAATAAAAAAAATTATTTAACAACTAAAACTTATAAAACCTACCTACCCACTATGATATCGCCCACTGGCTGAAATTCAGCCACCACATTGACAGACTAGTGTCAAACAATTAAAAGTTACCTAGGTAGCAGTGGCGATTCCTGGTCCTTAGTATTGGTTTAGCTACTTGGTCTAGGGAAGGTTAAAAAAAAAAAAAAACAATTTTTTTTGATAATTTCATTGATAACGACAATTGATAAAAAACTTTAATAAAATAATATAAAATAAAAGTTTAAAAATGTATCGATACATAAATTCGCTTCGTCGTTCGATGGTAACTTTCACTTTCTATAACAATTATATAAATATAAATATCTACATCCTTTATTTGTATGATTTTGTGTTGCAAAAAATCTTAAATTTAATCTTACCTACCCACATTAATATATGAAGGAATGTATGTACCAGGTACCTATCTATTAAACAATTTAGTTCACGTTCAAAGCTATGTAAACAAATTTCATGTAAACGGTCAGCCGAAAATAGGTAGACACTTCTGGCGACTTTATGCCAAAAGAAATGTAAGATTATTTAACTATGATCTATTTTATTGTAATAATATTATTTCTAGGTTCTAGCATCTGTATATGAATTTACTTCCATCTCACTTCTCAAAAAAAAAACAAAACAATGTCGCACTCTCATATTTCAAAGCACCACAATCCACAAATATATTAACTCACAATTAAAATCCACTCAAATACAAAATAATTAATTAATTTCGCACTTTTAGGATTCAATACGAATCAACTGTTTATGTTTATTTCGCAAATAGCGCAGTCAATTCGACAATAAATTCGCAAAGCGCGATAAAGTTCTGCATTACTGATATGTTGTTAGGGCATGTTAGAGTAGTCTGTATGTAAGTTTGCAGCTCGAAAAACCTGTGATCGCAGCAGGAATAATGCAATCTTACCATGAATTAAAAAAAAATCTGAAAAACAAAGTTATTTTGAAGCAATCAAAAAACAGGTCAAAAATTGTCCAATTCTTAAATTAGGAATCAAATAGTCTAGAGTATTACAAGAAGAAATGCAACACGCAATGTTTGCATCAAAGTTGTGGTCAGAGTAGGACACTTAAGTTGGCACTGATTTTTGTACACGTACTTGGAACCCATAACTATCATAAAGTATAGTTATAATATTTATATCTTTTTTTAAGCAACTTTGGTAGCGAATTTAAAAGTTTCGAAAATGTTCACGAAATAACATTATTACATACCAAGTGTAGAAGTTTTAAAATCGAGACCAAAGTTGCAAGAAAAAGATGTAAATATCATAACTGTATTTTATCATAGTTAAGGGTTCCAAGTACGTGAACAAAAAATCAGTGCCAACTTAAGTGTCCTACTTTGACCGCACAGCAGTGATGCACATTGCTTGTTGCACTTAGTTAACATCATGTTTCTTGCCAAAACTATTTGACCAATTTGAATAGAATTTTCGAATTTCATCTTGTAATACTCTAGACTCTTTGATCACAAATTTTTAGCAGTATTGGACAATTTTGGACATATTTTTTGATTGCTTCAAAATTACTTAGTTTTTCTGATTTTTTTTTTAAATTCATGGTAAGATAGCAAGACAAATATAACTGCATGAATTTAAAACTTATTTGGTCTTTTAGAAAATTTTATAACAAACAAGTTTACAGTTGGACGGTTTTTTCCTTAGTTGCATATTTCCAAAGTTATAAAGCAAAATGTCGAAAAAAATGGGATTAATTTAGCCTTTTTTTCACTCTTGCATTTTTCCCGCAGCGAGCACAGGTTTTTCGAAGTTGCAAACTTAGATACAGACTACTCTGACATGCCCCAACAACATATCAGAAATACAGAACTACATCGCGCTTTGCCAACTGAGCGCTTTTTTTGGAACTCTTGACTGTGCTAAAAGAACACTAATAATAAAACAATAAGCACACGCATTCATCCTTCCTACCGCATTTTCCTAGAAACTTAATACGAAAGTAAAGAAAGAGATGACAAAAACGAACCCAAAATGTAAGTAGGTACCTGGAGCTGCTTGCATACCTGATGTATCGTGCTTTATCGCATCATTCTTACGCTTACGCTTTCATTTATTTAGCTGGGCTTTGCTTAGGACGTGTGTAGTAAAACGCTCTTGTATTTTAGATTGTATTGTATTTGTGTTTGGATTTGTATTTTGAATAGATATTATTAAAAATTGTATGCAAATTGGTAGCGCGGATGTTGTAAGCTATCAAGGAAAACTTGTTGTATGAGAGTTTTGTGTTGTGTGTACTGTGTTCGAACAATGTGGGTAGGTTAGGTAGGTATCTATTTTTTTATTATTATATCAATGCTCTTTGTAGGAAATTTGGTTTTGGTATTGCATATTGTAACGCTGAGGCAGATAGGAAGATGGGAGTTTTGTGTTGTGTGAAGGAAAATATGATTTGAAAATAGGTGGGTAGGTGGGTAGTTTTTTTTTGTTTTTATGGTATTGATTATTGCAATTAATCATTATCATTATTTCAACATTACATTATATAATTTATTCATTTAAATTCTTGGTTTACCGTTGATAAAACTGCTAACTGAGAGGAAACGCCACTGCTAGGTAGGTACTTACATACCTACCTACCTACATGCCTACTCGTATGATAAATTATGAATGCAAAGTCAAACCAAATAAACCTACCTCCCTCCTACCTACCCTGAAAATCAAACAAACAAATTTTAAGCCAAAAAACAGGAAATTTGTTTTTATTTTCTGTACCTAGGTAGGTATACAATCTACCTACCACCAAGAACCTACCTACCTCAACTTGCATACAAATTCTCACTTGTGTCATGAAATTATATAGGTATTCCTCGGCATAATAAATTGTAAATTTCTTGTAAAAAATTTCAGGGCAAATTCAAAATCATCCAACAATTTAGATATAAATAAAACCAAGAAGATAAACAATAACAATAGAAAAATAGATATAAATAAAACCAAGAAGATAAACAATAAGAATAGAAAAATTGTTTTTGTTTTTTTGTTAAGTGCACTTTTTAATATGAAATATTAATTTAAAAGGTTTTTGCGACCTATAGTGCAGATGTGTTTCGCTCTGACAACAACAATTGAGCTCTTCAGTAAGAATTGTTGTTGCCTTTCTTAGACACATGTGTTTAGTCGATGGCTACCGACGTATTTATAAAATAAGCTGCACTGATGTGCTGCAAATTATATAATTTATATAATTATAATTATATGTAATTGCCCAGACCACGGGCAATTACAACAACTATCTGGGTGCAAGAATTTAACCAAATTCCCCTGGAAATTATAAAATTTGCAGCACATCAGTGCAGCTTATTTTATAAATACGTCGGTAGCCATCGACTAAAAACATGTGTCTAAGAAAGGCAACAACAATTCTTACTGAAGAGCTCAATTGTTGTTGTCAGAGCGAAACACATCTGCACTATAGGTCGCAAAAACCTTTTAAATTAATATTTCATATTAAAAAGTGCACTTAACAAAAAAACAAAAACAATTTTTCTATTGTTATTGTTTATCTTCTTATTAATATGCCAGACCACGGGCAATTACAACAACTATCTGGGTGCAAGAATTTAACCAAATTCCCCTGGAAATTATATAATTTGCAGCACATCAGTGCAGCTTATTTTATAAATACGTCGGTAGCCATCGACTAAAAACATGTGTTTAAGAAAGGCAACAACAATTCTTACTGAAGAGCTCAATTGTTGTTGTCAGAGCGAAACACATCTGCACTATAGGTCGCAAAAACCTTTTAAATTAATATTTCATATTAAAAAGTGCACTTAACAAAAAAACAAAAACAATTTTTCTATTGTTATTGTTTATCTTCTTATTAATATGCCAGACCACGGGCAATTACAACAACTATCTGGGTGCAAGAATTTAACCAAATTCCCCTGGAAATTATATAATTTGCAGCACATCAGTGCAGCTTATTTTATAAATACGTCGGTAGCCATCGACTAAAAACATGTGTCTAAGAAAGGCAACAACAATTCTTACTGAAGAGCTCAATTGTTGTTGTCAGAGCGAAACACATCTGCACTATAGGTCGCAAAAACCTTTTAAATTAATATTTCATATTAAAAAGTGCACTTAACAAAAAAACAAAAACAATTTTTCTATTGTTATTGTTTATCTTCTTATTAATATGCCAGACCACGGGCAATTACAACAACTATCTGGGTGCAAGAATTTAACCAAATTCCCCTGGAAATTATATAATTTGCAGCACATCAGTGCAGCTTATTTTATAAATACGTCGGTAGCCATCGACTAAAAACATGTGTCTAAGAAAGGCAACAACAATTCTTACTGAAGAGCTCAATTGTTGTTGTCAGAGCGAAACACATCTGCACTATAGGTCGCAAAAACCTTTTAAATTAATATTTCATATTAAAAAGTGCACTTAACAAAAAAACAAAAACAATTTTTCTATTGTTATTGTTTATCTTCTTATTAATATGCCAGACCACGGGCAATTACAACAACTATCTGGGTGCAAGAATTTAACCAAATTCCCCTGGAAATTATATAATTTGCAGCACATCAGTGCAGCTTATTTTATAAATACGTCGGTAGCCATCGACTAAAAACATGTGTCTAAGAAAGGCAACAACAATTCTTACTGAAGAGCTCAATTGTTGTTGTCAGAGCGAAACACATCTGCACTATGGGTCGCAAAAACCTTCCAAATTAATATTTCATATTAAAAAGTGCACTTAACAAAAAAACAAAAACAATTTTTCTATTGTTATTGTTTACCTTCTTCTTATAAAATGCTAGACCACGGGCAATTACAACAACTATCTAGGTGCAAGAATTTAACCAAATTCCCCTGGAAATTATATAATTTGCAGCACATCAGTGCAGCTTATTTTATTAATACGTCGGTAGCCATCGACTAAAATCATGTGTCTAAGAAAGGCAACAACAATTCTTACTGAAGAGCTCAATTGTTGTTATCAGAGCGAAACACATCTGCACTATAGGTCGCAAAAACCTTTTAAATTATAAATAAAACCTACCATTCACTATTTATACGAATATGTCTACCTATTTAGTTATATTTTCCTTTCCCTCAAAAAAAATATGCTCAAAATCTTGCACTTGCAACAAATTTCACGGCAAATAAGAAATCTTTGCCAGACAATTTAATAAAAAAACTACCCTCAATAATACCTATACGATGGCATATACAAATATATAAACATACTTACACAACATGACCATATTTTTCTTTCCCGCATTAAAATCAACCTACCCTTGATAATATACGAATATGGGTATACCTATACGCATTATTATTTCCCACAAAAAAAAAAAACTATATTCCTTGCTTCAAGGTTGATGACGGCGACGACAACGACAACGACGACGCAAACGACTAACATAATGTGTGTCTACTCTCTACTTCTCTCGTTCTTCTCGCATATATCATATCACTTCAGTAAATTTAGAAAAAAAAATACTTTGCACATTCAATCAAAGAGGATACGAACATTTTTTTGTCATTCTCTTCACCTTTTTCTCATCATAGAGGTTTAAAAAAAAACCTTCAATTGGTAATCTCGCTTACTCCATTTGATTCTTATTAGAATGGAAAAAAATACACTTCTCTTGCTCTAACTACATAAGTCTCGATTTTCCGATAAATGCAAGTTTCCCAAAAATGGAAGTCTCCGTCGAAATTGTCTCCCAAAAATGGATTTCTCCGCGAGCTAAAGTGGCGCCACCACAGGCAGTGGGTCGCCCTAAAAAGTTTTGTCCATGATAGTACTACGGATTTTATATACAAGGGTTTGAGGAAGAAAAGGAGAGCATGTTTTTTTTCATTGGGAATGAAAATGAACAACAAGGAAGACATAAACATTATGAGCGAGGAAATTAAGAGGCACATATTCGTTTAAAATAAATGGAAGGCAACAACAATAACAACCACTTCGTTTTTTTCTGATCGTTTGTTGTCGGCATATAGCTCTTTACTAAATGGCAATATATGGCTGTCTCATTCAATTTACTTTGTTGGGAATATCATAACAAAGAAGACAAAGAAAAAAAATTGTGTAAAGTTATTTCAATAAAATCAAAAAAACTTTTAAATCTTGTGAAATCTTTAGATATTTCTTTAAATTTATTTATTTTATATTTATCCACTTTATCACTTTTCTTTTATCAACACATAACTTCATTAAAATTTAATATTAATCTTTTTTTTTTTCAATTTCCTTTTGTTTGACATTCCCCACAAAGTGCTGGCTGTTACATTTGAGTTTGACAGATTCGCACAGAGATCTATTATAAGTCAATCCCAATCTCAAAAGTAGGTAGGTAGACTGGTAGTGTGAGGGTTTTTTTTTTTTTGTTTTAATGAAAATGGTTTTGTTGCTCGCAAGTATATATGTAATTGGGGATGATGAAATGTATGCTCGAATTTTGTTGATTTTTTTCTTGCATAAATCTGTGTAAATCGCGATTGTAAAGATTTATTATTTGTAGAAAAGTAAGTACCTATGTAAACAATTTTGTTGTTTTTTTTTTCTTGTATAAATAAAGGAAGTTAGGTAGACTGGTGAGGGTTTTTTTTTTGTTTTGAATGCAAATGGTGTTGTTGCTCGCAAGTATGTAATTGGGGATGATGAAATTTATGCTCGAATTTTGTTGATTTTTTTTTCTTGCATAAATCGTAAATCGCGATTGTAAAGATTTATTATTTGTAGAAAAGTAAGTACCTATGTAAACATGTAAACATTTTGTAAACGTAGGTTCCTTAGTTTTGCTATAAGCATATGGATTGTATAATTTGATAGTTCCAAAAATTACTTTTATAAATGTTTTGTACCCACTTTATTTTGATTGACCACTCCTTTTTTATTCTGTTTCAATTGGTTTGATTAGAAATTAGCTTATTTATGTTTTTAATTAAAAAAATAACCTCCGAACTATTATGGAGGTACATACCTTACATAATTGTTTACAAACAAAAAAAAATAAATAACTTTTTAACAAATAATAAAACTTTTTTTCCAAAATATACCTATGTATACCTATGTAGGTAAAGTGCTTTATCATAATACATTAAAACACCTAAATTTAACTTAAAAAGAAAAAAGTTTAGTTTTATACCAAAACCAAATTGTTCAAAACAGAACAAATCAATAACGAATTATGTAGTTATTAATTGCTTACAAATAAAATATGAAAGTTGTTCTTATTATTATTATTTCTTATTAACAGGTTATTACATATTACATGGTAATATTAATTAATGGGCTAAGAGCTGGAAAGCCTACTTGCTTGAATGTTGTTCTTTGCACTTCCCAAACATCAAGATCTATGCATTTACATACAACAATATCTGCCTTTATAGGTAGATACTTACCCACCTTCTTACATATTATATTTCCTATTTATATATATCTACATACCTACATATGTTGGTACCTAAGTAAATAATAAAATTTCAAGTCTCTATCAATCAATATTATTAAACATAAACTTCACCAAGACACAAAATATGATATACCTACCTACTTTACATACCTATAGGCACCTAAAACAAAAATGCTTCCTTTGCTAAGCTCATGAAATAAAAAAAATTACAAAATTAAAGCATATAATCGTCATCATCCCCAATTCCAAGCAAACACCAACAATACATTTAAATTTTCCGACAGAAAACAAAATAAAAAAAAACCTTACAACCTTATATATAAAATCCATAGCACTATCATGGACAAAATTTTTTAGGGCGACCCACTGCCTGTGGTGGCGCCACTTTAGCTCGCGGAGAAATCCATTTTCGGGAGACAACTTTCGGCGGAGACTTCCATTTTTGGGAGACTTGCATTTATCGGAGAATCGAGACTTATGTAGTTACAGCAAGAGAAGTGTATTTTTTTCGATTCTAATAAGAATCAAATGGAGTAAGCGAGATTACCAATTGAAGGTTTTTTAAACGTCTATGATAAGAAAAAGGTGAAGAGAATGACAAAGAAATGTTCGTATCCTCTTCGATTGAATGTGCCAAGTAATTTTTTTTTCTTAATTTACTGATATGATATATGCGAGAAGAAGAGAGTAGACATACATTATGTTAGTCGTTTTCGTTTGCGTCGTCGTTTTTTTTTTGTGGGAGAGAATAATGCGTATAGGTATACCTACATTCGTATATTATCAAGGGTAGGTTGATTTTAATGCGGGAAAGGAAAATATGGTCGTGTTTTGTAAGTATATTTATATATTTGTATATGCCTTCGTATAGGTATTATTGAGGGTAGTTTTTATATTAAATTGTCTGTGAAAGATTTCTAATGAAATTTGTTGCAAGTGCAAGATTTTGAGCATATTTTTTTTGCGGGAAAGGAAAATATAACTAAATAGGTAGATATATTCGTATAAATAATTAACGGTAGGTTTTATCATTGTATATATACTCTTATAGTAATATCATGGCTCAAATAATTGCCGCTGCGTATGGTGAGGAGTGTTAGAACTAATGATTTAAGAGACTTTTCAATTTGTGAAGAGATTAAATGAGGAGAAAATTAGAAGAAAATGAAGGCTAAAGACAGAAAAAAAGAATAGAGAAGGCTATACAAATGGTATGAGGTTACAAGGGAGACAAAAAATAACTGTTTTGTTTTGGCTGTCAATTTGTTTTCTATAGGAATTAGATAGTAAAACAGGAAGTATATAGAATAAAGATGACAAAAAAACAAAAACAATTTGTATGTTCCCAAATGATAATGTAGGAATCATCTGTTTGCGGCGGGCAAGTAGACAGATTTTTTCCATCGGCGATGTAGGAAATGAAGAATGTGTGCATAGGTAAGTATATAGGTAAGTATGATCGGGGGTAGGTTTTGGTTTTATGGGTATTCAATTTTCTTGCCAAATTTCAGTTTTATTTTTATGTATGGGCATAATTTCCTTAGTACTTTTCAGTGGCTAGAAGAAGGAATCTTTATGTGATGTTGAGGTAGGTTAAGCGTTGATAGGTTCATTGTTAGCTAGAAAGAATCCCTATGCGATGTTAAGTGGTTAAGTAGGTTAAGTTATTTTATTTGTTATTTTTTTTATTATATAAAAGAAAGAAAAATTACAAATAGCTTAAACTAGAAGTCCTAAAAATATATACTAAAATTTATTGAATAGCAAATTTTATATAGGGGTGCACTAAGAACGGATTTTTTGAAATTGGTATATTTAATAGGGTTTTAAGGGTAAAAACTGAAATAAAGTCGAAAAACTAACTTCTAAACCCGAAGTCGTAGAGACTTGATTTTTTTTTATTTTAAAGATTAAAAAAAATGGGAAAAAACGGTACATCTTTTTTTTATTTAAAATCTATACACCGAGATATAACCGATTTAAGACTGAAAATTGACAAATAGTCGTTACGAAAATACTTAGTAGTTTCCTGGGGGTAGATATTTAGTTATTTTTATTTTAACATATTTTTAAAGATAATGAAAAAAAAATTATCCATGCTTAAGGCATTTTTGATAGGATTTTTTTTCATACCCAAAATGATTTTTGAAAAAGGGTAAATTTGTTTGGTCAAATTTTCAAGGTATTTGATTTTTATCTTTTTAATGGGTTGTTCGGAAAATCTAAAATTTCATTATGTTATAGATATAGGTATTTGATAGCAATCAAATGGTAAAAATTTTATCTTTCTAACTTATCATTTGACAGATTTATTTAAGAAAGAAAAATTTTAAAATTTGTTTTTTTGTTAATATGTTTTTAGTAAAGAGTCGTACAGGTTTGCAAGTACTAATGAATTATAGCTATTGTATGTTCTATATTCCTACTGTACCGCTGAGCTGAGAAATTAACAATATAATATTGTTAACACATATTACTTAATAACATGTTAGTGTGTGTATGGATTGATTTAGTTTTTTCTTATATTTAATCTCAATAGAATAACTATTAATTTGATACTTCATTTTTTAATCTACCTCCTATATTAGCGTATAATTATTTTTTTAAAATTCATAAAAAGTCGGCTCAAATCCATAGAAATGCTCTGCTTTGTCAACAATCGTCAACCAGTGCAAAGCACCGTTACCTAAAATTATTTTTATTCGATTTTTTTTAATATAAAAAATCATAACTTCATTTCTACTCGGCCGATATTAAAAGTTAAGATCTCAAAATTCAGCTATAGATTAAATATATTAAATTCAAAACTTGATGAATTTTTTTTGAATTTCAAAAAACTAATGAAACACAATTATGTGTGTATTACTTTTCTACAAATATGTGGGTTATTTTTTATATGTAAATCTAACGGGAAAAAAAGGCCGACCAATTTAGTAAAGAAATTCACAAAAAATCTACATATTGACAAATTTAGAGGCTTCAAAATTGAAAAATACTTTATAGTTCATAATAAATGATACATTAATTTAAGGTAAAATCTGTGTTAAAATTTTTGCAAAATCTTAAAAAAATTCATACTAAAAATGTGATTTAGTGAAAAATCAACTCGATTTTTGGTACTTTAAATGTAAAAGTTAGTAAAAAATTGATACATTTTGAAAAACAAAACCGACACACTCATTACTCTAATCCTCTTCTAAAATAATTCCAATAAATGTTTAGTGATTATTTCAACAAAAGACACATTAAAATTAGTTTTATTTAGGGATGCAAACGTTTTTGAAATATCGATGTTTTTGTCTTAAAACATCGATGTTTGCATCGATTTTTTTGTAAAAATCGAAAAAAAACTGTTTTTTACAAAATGAAAAAATTAATGTAATTTTTTTCTTAAATATTTTTTTTTTTTTAAACATCGAAAATATACCTACCTATTTATTGAAAAAAATTGAGTTGTTGCTTACCAAATGTTGTTTTCAAAACGCATCTACCTATTATAGGTATATATTGTATATGTACCTTTTTACCTACCTCCTACATTCAATTGAAAATAATTTTGTTTCTTTTTTTGGTCTAATTAGGTACTAGGTAAGCTTAGGTACTGATACCTACCTAACAAGTTTCTTTTCTTTTAAGTTTCAAATACCTGAGTTCATTTTTCAATTCAAAAAAGGGTACCTACATACATATATATTTTGTCTTCAAAAAAGTTATGACCTACATTTACATACCCAGGTGCCTACCTATACCTACCTATTTACTTATTGTTTGTTTGTGCGATCCAGTCGTGCCCATTTTTTGTTTTTGAATTTAATAAAGCTAATATAATTTGACGGGTCATTTATACTTCCTTTAAGTATGAAATTTTTCATCCTACTCAAAAATTTGTAAACACATTTTAGCCACATTTTAGAGCTATGTTTTAAGATCTAAAATCTCTGCGACTTTTTATTAAAAAGATATTGATACAAAACATAAAAATTTTTTTTCATAATGTTTACCCTTATATAAATCTGTCAATTGATAGAAATACAAATATAGTTATACCTATAACATATTAAAATTTAAGATTTTTCAAACTACCCATTAAAAATATAAAAATCAGAAACTTTGAAAAATTGACCAACAAAAATGTATGTTTTTCAAAAATCATTTTCGACACGAAAAAAAATCCTATCGAAAATTCCTTAAACATGAATAATTGCTTTATTCATCTTCTATAAAAATATGGAAAAATAAAAAAAAATAAAAAATCTACACCCATGCAACTACTAAGCACTTTTCGAATTGACTATTTTTGAATTCTCATCATTAAAACATTTAAAACTCGTTTTGCCGTCGGTAGTTGGCATTGCGGATATGGTTTTGCCGTCGGCAAAACGTATATGAGTTTTTTTTTGTTTTGTTGATCTTGTTGCATGTTGCGTTGCAACACTATTAAATTTAAGAATTAAAAAAAATCCTTTTTTAGTGCACTCCAACATAAAATTATTATTATTATAAAATTATAAATTTTAGTACCTAAATAATTTTAATACTTATAAATTAAGCTGTAGCGTCATTGGGAAAAGTAATTGTTATTTATAAGTAGTTGCTATACATGTATGTATATAATGGATACCTATAATATTGTCAATTGATATTTTTACCTTCCCATTGGAAGTTATTGTTATTGGTGCGATTTGTTGAACTATTTAAAATACTGAACAAATGTTTTTTAACTCACATATTTTGAAAAAAAAAACATTATATCGATTTCAAATTCTTACTAAAAATGCATACCATCTAAGTGTTGTGTAATTTTGAGATTTTTAAAACCACCCTCTAAAAAGCTAAAAATCAAAATGTTTTAATTCGAAAAATGTTTAACATCAGAATCGAAATTTTGCATATGATTCCTATATTTTTTAAGCTATTTACAAACAAATTTTACTATTATAAATATAGCTAAAGTACAAAATAAAGGCAATGTAACATTTTGCCCTGTATCTCTATATCTATACCTACCTTTATACTGATTATCCAAAAACCCAATATAATATATAATTATGTAATATAGGTATACTCTACCACCCACCACTTAGGTAAATATGTATGTATGTATATTGTTTTCAAGTGCACCAATGGGAAGTTGCTAGTGTGGGTCGACCCCAGACTCATTTTTCAAAAATATTTTTTTTTTACCAAAAAAAAGCTTTTTATTGAAAAAAAAATTGAGTTTGTTGAATTGAGTTTCAAAATGTTTCTAGGTACCTACCTATGCATAGGTACCTATTTACGTAGGTAACTACTTACCTTCAATTGAAAATAATTTTGTTTATTTTTTTAATACATACCTACCTACCTTACGACCTTACCTATGTATTTTAATTGATAATACCTATGTAGGTACATACATTAAAATAACCTAACCTACCTACCTACTTAGGTATATCAAGTTTTAATTTACCTACCTACATACCTCAATTCAAAAATTTTAGGTACCTATGTACCTACCATAACTACCTATTTTCATGTTTTTTTTTTGCAAAAAAATTTAATTTCTTTAAATACCTACCCAGTATAGCTACCTACTAAATTATAAAAATGTACATACATATCTACCTACATGATACAATATGGTACCAATGGCCAATATATTAACCTTGCAAAATCGTGCAAAAAACGTAGGTACCTACCTACCTGCCTTTAATTGAAAATAATTTTGTTCATTTTTTTAATACATACCTACCTACCTTACCTATTTTAATTGATAATACCTATGTAGGTACATACATTAAAATAACCTTACGTACCTACCTACCTGGGTATATCAAGTTTTAATTTACCTACCTACATACCTCAATTCAAAATATTTAGGTACATGTGTACCTACCTATTTTCATACTTTTTTTTGCAAAACAAATTAATTTCTTACATGATACATATGGTACCAATTTGCCAATATAGTAACCTTGCAAAATCGTGCAAAAAACCATATACCCATAGCCATCAAAAGAAAGCAACAAAAACTCATTGAAAAAAACTGGAAGAACATAACCCAAGAATAAGCCCATAGGAAAACATATATTTTCATTTTCTCATTTTCTTCCCCTTATTCTCGTTGTTGACTGACAAAAACATCTGACTCCCTTACTACCATTATAGTTGTACGAATTTAATCAATGTTCTCCTCTCCCTCTTACTAATTGTTTTTATTTTTCCTTGCATCGTTATCCCCAGGTCTCTATTGTGCATTTAAGCGATTTTAACGCCAATTTCGGCACATTTCGTGAGTACTATTAGTACTACAAAATTTGAGCCATGATAGTACTATAAGAGTATATATACAATGGTTTTATTAATATCTAAATTGTTGGATGATTTTGAGTTTGACCTGAAATTTTTCAAGAAATTTACAATATATTATACCGAGGAATACCTATATAAGTTAATGACAAAAGTGAGAATTTGTATGGAAGTGAAATTTGTTTGTTTGATTTTCTGGGTAGGTAGGGGGTAGGTAGGTTTATTTGGTTTGACTTTGCATTCACAATTTATCATACGAGTAGGAATGTAGGTAGGTATGTAAGTACCTTCCTTGGTAACTTTTAATTGTTTGACACTAGAATCTGTCAATGTGGTGGTTGAATTTCAGCCAGTGGGCGATATCATAGTGGGTAGGTAGGTTTTATAAGTTTTAGTTGTCAAATAATTTTTTTTTTTTGTGTAGGTTAGGTAGGTACATACCTACCTAGCAATTTTTGAAATATATACTTAGCTACGCCTATGTACCTACAACATTGTTCGTTTAATTAAAACTACCTATAGGTACGTATACTACATAGGTATGTAGCTAACACTTTTATTCTTCAAATCAACCAGAAGGCGAAAATGAATGTAAATTGCAAAACGGACAGTGCACTCAAAATTGAATTATACACAGCTATAGGTAGGTATGCACATACTTATATGTATACAGGGTGTCCGGTAATTCGAAACCCTTATGGGTTGGCATGTGATTTTTGGTCATATTCTAAGAAAAAATTGTTCCATAGTAAAGTCTGATTTTCAACTTTGACATCATTTTTTGAGGATTTAAAAAAAATCAAACTTTGGTGTTCCCTGACCCCTGTTAAGGTTAATTTCTCTGTCAGTGCTAATGGTAAGGACCTCATTTTGGACTTTTTTTTAGTAAGAAATAACTAGCCCTTAAAACTACGTTTAAGTAAAGCCGATATGTTTTTAGGGTTGCTAGATATTTAAATGGTGTTCAATTTTTCTTGCCCGAGCAAAATATTGACTTTGAGGTCAATTTTTTTCAAAAAATGCCTAATAACATAAAGTTTTATTATTTTTACCTGATGAACAAATCAATAATAAAACAAACTCATTAATAAGTGCACACAAAAACCTATACATTTTATGATACTTGGGAAAATCTAAACCAGGTAAAAAATCGAATTTTGGGTTTTTTTGTTTGGGTCCAAACGGTTATAACTGTCTATTTAAACATAGCTTTGGCAAGTTTTATACCTTTTAAAAAACTACAGAAAAATAGGCAATTTTTGAAATATAAAACCTGTATTGAGCCATATGAATTTTGTTCAGGGAGCTCTTCAGAAGATTGAGGTCAAAATTTATTTTGGCAAAGTTCAATATTAACTAATGAATTTTAGGCAAATGGTGATGCCAATGAAAAATATTTTACTCAGTTAAGTTAGTGGAACTATAAGTCAATATTTTAATGCAAAATTTGTAAAAAAAAAAAACAAAAATCAATTGTGGACAGGGTGCGCAAAAAACTGGTTGAAAGTAACATTTTTTTTTTCAAATTTCAAAAAATAGCCGTTACTCGAGAACTGCTATGATTCGGTATGGAAAAGTTACCAAATTTCTCATAGGTTCACCAGTTCTTGGTTTGGACCTTTGTTAATGAGACACCCTGTATATGTACCTAGGTAGGTACATATACAGATCAGACTTGATCTCAATTGATTTTTAAATTTTGGTACACGAATTTGATTTCGGTATATTTGAGTATACCGAGGCTTTTCTTTGGTACGCGGTACACAGCGTTAATTTTCGGTACTGTACCGGTCGTTTTGGTACAGGACCTTAGGTATATCTATACTTTTAAAAACTAAAATCTTAAAACAATATTTCTGAAAAACAATTTTAAAAAGTGAAAACGCCGGGACGAAACGTCAATTTTTATGGACTAAAGGCCGTATAAAGCTATATTGAATCATTAATTCAACAAGTCCAATTAAATAATCCTAAGTCTTCTACTTGGCTGATGTATTTCAATAGTATATAGAATTTGTATTACAAAAACAAAACTCATATGTAAACAATGCTAGGCCACGGGTAACAAAATTTCCATCAATTCTTGATTAGAAATTCTAATTGGGTTGGATATAGTTCACAATTGATTTTCGCTGCAAAGTTGATATAAGCTGGACTAAACTTAATAAAAATTGCGTCTTGACAATTTTTCTCTCACTGTCGACGGAAGAGGCCAAGTGAGAACGCCGGGATGAAACGCCAATTTGTATGGACTAAAAGCCGTTAAAAGATATATTGAATCAATCTTAAAAATACTTTTTTTTTAACAATTACCTTAAACCTAAGAACAAAAATTTTACTTGACTAAATACTATTTTTTTCTTTATAAACTGCTTGAATAAATTTTTAGTCAAACACTTAAAACTAGAAGATCATTTAAACATTATAATCCAGGAAAATTAGACATGCATTCCTACAAAAATCGGAAACATTATATACAGAGTTTTTGTTTTTGAATCAACTTTTTTATGGTGTTATGAATTTTTGCGTAAAAGTTCCCATCGATCCTAGCTCCGCGTCTATTAAAAAGAGGTGGTAAAAGGTCACGAAGCATGGTATTTCGCTGATTTTGATCAAGGAAAAATCGTCGACTAAAGAAACATGACGTTAATATTTCAATTTATCATTGAAAATTAGTATCAAAAGCGAGCCTACAAATATCTGGGTTGAAAGGGTGTTTTAAAGGTAGGCGGGGTGTTGCAGAATGAAGAAGGGGGTGTGGATTTATATTGAAAAATGTTTATAAAATAGTGTCAATGAAATTGTGCAAAAATGTGATATTTGTCATGATAACAAAGTCATGAAGAGGGTAGACGGGTGCTTTTTGAGGAGGGGTCAGGGGGTATTCAAACCTTAAAAAAATATTTTGAGGTAACCTACGCATATGGCACATCGTTTATCCACTTTTTTGCACAGTTTCACTGACACTATTTTATATACTTTTTCATTATAAGTCTGCACCCCATTCTTCAATCTACAACCCCCCTACTATAAAAACACCATTCACCCCTGATATTTGTAAGCACGCTTTTGATCCTATATTTCAATGAGAAATTGAAATATTAACGTCATGTTTCATTAGTCGACGATTTTTGTTTGATCAAAATCAGCGAAATAACATGCTTCATGACCTTTGACCCCTTCTTTTTAATAGACGCGGAGCTAGGATCGATGGGGACTTCTACTCAAAAATTCATAACACCATAAAAAAGCTGATTCAAAAACCCTGTATATAATTTTTGTATTTTATAAGCTTTCATTTGATACTTCATTTATAAATATCAAAAAATATTTGCCCAAGTTATGGCCATTTACGAGTATTTTATGTATAGGTACATATATAATTGTGTATCACTAGTTTTTTTTTTTTAATTTTTTTAAAGCGATAAAAATCAAATTTTGATTTTTTTATTCAAACACCCCCACTTTGTTCCCGTTAGATTAACAAATAGAAAATTATTTACATACTTACTAGTAGGTAGCAAGTCGCTACAAACAAAAAGTTAATTTTTGTTTGTAAAAAAGTTAATTTTTTTTGTAAAAAAAGTTAATTTTTTTTGTACAAAAGTTAAGTTTTTTTCTCAACAAATTTTAAACAAAAATTTAGGCACATTTAAAGGCTTATTTTAATAGGTATCTTAATTTGAAAATTCTTTCCAGCAGAAATGAAGTTAGGATTTTTTAAAACTCCAAATTGAAAATTGGTAGGTGATTGTCGACCATGAACCAAACAGAGAATTTCAAAGAAATTTCCCCAATTTTTAATTACCAAGAGTAACGATTTAGGTAATACCTAGATGCCCTAAAGACTCAACAACATGGTCACATAGTGGTAAGTTATGAGTTCAAATTTCTCACTGAAAATCCTTAATAATGGTAGCCATCATTCCTATTAATTTCAAATTTCTAAACTAACACCTTAAAAAGACAAAAATCAGCGAAAAATAATCATAAATATTCAATTAATATTTGGGTAGGTCTAGGTACCTACCTACCTACAAGTTTCTACCTAGATATTAATACAAATTATATACAACCATACCTACTTTTCTAGGTTAAAATAATAGAGCGACATACATAGCTAACTACCTACCGCGAGCCATACTCATCAAAAAACATCATCGCCATCAAACTCATAAATTATTGCATCACTCATATTCTTACCAACAGACCTAAATATCTATAAAGCAAAAAAAAAAACAATCTACCTACCTATTATGCCTTGACCTTCACGCGCCGCGCTCCGCGCCGCCGTCATCATTGTCTTCTTGAACACAAGACACCCAAAGCTGTAAGCCTTGTATATAAAAACTATAGTACTATTATGGAAACGATTTTTCTGTTACTGGGAGTGTTCTCGTGAGGGCGCAAACATCGTGCCACGTTGGTTTGGAGAGATGTGAATGAGGATAGGAAGAGGAATAAAAGCTGGTAGTAAGAAGGAGAGGAGTATATTTTGTTGATTCTGACAGTTGCTGACAACAATTACCTGGTGTGAGTGAGATAGTTTTTCGTCATGGCAACGAAGGTGATTATTCGCACAAAAACGAAAAAAATGTTCTCGTTGTCATGGTGCATTGTACAACAGTATCGTTTTTTGTTTGAATTTGAATTTGCGAACAGATTTTTTGTTGTTTTCTATCAAAGTATATGATAGTACACAATATACATACATATGTCTATAGATAGGTTAATTATAATTTGATTTGCTTCGAATTTGTTGAAAATTTTCAATTTCAGCTGAAAATCATATTATCAAGACTACACCGTTGCTAATTTTCACAATTCTTAGGCAAACATAGTCTTACAACGATGCTATATTTCTTTATGAGGCATTCAAGAACAAACATTTTTTTCGAAAAAAAAAATCCAGAAACATTTTTTTGAGGTTTATTTTTTTGGAATAAAAAACTTTGATTACTTTAAATGTAAAAAAAATTGATAAAAACAAAGAATTTGTTTTAGCTACCTTTCAAAAAAATACTTTTACAGGAAAACAAATTTTGATAAAATTAAAAAAAAAAGTATTTTACATTTAAAAAACTCTTGATAAATTTAAGAAAGAATAAATTAAGAAAAAAAGTAAAGAAATTTTGATAAAATTTAAAAAAGAATAACTTTACCTTAAAAAAAAACTTTAAGGTGAACAAAATTTGAAAATATTCAAAAAAAAAAAAACAATTTAAATAAAAATTTTGGGAAAATTTAAAAAAAAAAAATATTTGTTTACCTTTAAAAAATACCTACTTAAGATAAAAATAAAAAAAAAAACTATTTTACTCAAAAAAAATATTTTTAAGAGTAGAGAAATTTAAAAAATAAATTAATAAATAAAAATGGAAAAAATTAAAAAAAAGTATTTAATTATAAAAAATTAAATCTCATTACTTTTAAAAAATACTTAAGATAAAACAAATTTAAAAAATCTATTTTACCTTTAAAAAAAGTATTTTTAAGGGTCACCCAAATAAATGCATATAATTTTCTCATATTTTTCATGCCTAATAAATTTCATTTTTGTCAACGAAAAGTTCACTTCACTTGGATGTATATGAAAAACTTTAGTTAAAAAGGTTTCGTACCGAAATTGTATAAATTATTAAATTTTATTTTGTTTACCATTTATATATGTATATGTATATTTATAATAGATAATATAAAATAAAAACTACGTACATACTAAATGGCGTTCACCATCTAATATCATATATTTGTCATATCTCCTTAAATATGCACGCAAATATCAACCTACAAAATTAAAACAATTTCTTCCTATCCCTACTTGATATAAGAAATTCTTGTACAACTTAAAGTGGCAACATTACTCAACTTGCTACAGCATATCTCACACACAACGAAAGAAAAAATAAAATCATTATTTCCTTTTAAAATTATATTTATTATCTTATTTCATATATATATCATATCTACTTAAATATGAATGCAAATATCAAACTACAAAATTTAAATAATTTCTTCCTATCCCTAGTTCATATACAAAATTCTTATATAACTTATATTCTTTAGTGGCAACATTGGTTGTAGCCTTTTATTTGGGCATACAGTAATACTTACTTGACTTTGCTACAGCATATCTCGCACACAGCGAAAGAAAAAATACAACCGCTAATTCCTTTTAAAATTATATTTTTTATCCTACTTCCCCGTTAAATAGAGCAAAAAAAGCTTCAAACTTCCCCTTCGTAAACAAAATTGGCTTTAATTTTGTATACGTTGTTCTCGTTCATTTATTGTTGCCTTGAACGTCATTCTAATCGTCAATTCCCTCAGTTTCTCCCTGTCCTGTACTCTCCAATCGCTACAATTTCGTAGTACTGGTAGTGCTCACCTCGAATCTCTCTATCGATCTTCTTCATGATAGTACTATAGTTTTTATATACAAGGCTGTAAGAAAAAAATTTATTTCACACTTTTTAATTCTCTGCACCTTTGCATAGAAAAGTTACCGACAAAAAAATGTAAACCAACAAAAAACATCCCTTCTACCTCTTTCACTCTAACTGTTATAAATTAGGCTATTCCTTTCCTATTCTTGCAAATAATTCTCCACAAAATTCAAATGTCTCCGTGAGATAGAGTTGTAGAATTCATTGAGATTATTGAGATTCTGTTGCCCACTGAATGAAGATGGCAGTCCATTCGACATTTACCATGATAGTACTATGGATTCTATATACAATGCTTACAAATCCTTTTTTTTTTGTCTACCGAATGTGCAACCTTGGCTGCGACACCAGACAAAAAAAAATTACTAAAGTGGTTGTTATTGTTGTTGTCTTCCTTTTATGGCAGACGAAAATATCCCTTTTAATCTGCACGCCTTGTATATGAAATCTATAGTACTATCATGGTGAATGTCGAATGGACTGACATCTTCATTCAGTGGGCAAAAGAATTTCATTAAATTCCACAACCCTATCTTACGGAGACATTTGAATTTTGTGGAGAATTATTTGCAAGAATAGGAAAGGAATAGTCTAATTTATAACAGTTAGAGTGAAATAGGTAGAAGGGATGTTTTTTGTTGATTTACATTTTTTTGTCGGTTACTTTTCTTTGCAAATGTTCAGATAATTAAAAAGTGTGAAATAAAATGTTGGGTATTCTCCTTGGTTTGTTGGGTTTTGTGCGGTTAAAGAGGAAGGGGTGGTTTTTTTTTACAACTTTGGGTGTCTTGTGTGCAAGAAGACAATGGTGACGGCGGCGCGTGAAGGTCAGGGCATAATAGGTAGGTAGATTGTTTTTTTTTTTGCTTTCTAGATATTTAGGTCTCTTGGTAAGAATATGAGTGATGCAATAATTTATGAGTTTGTTGGCGATGATGTTTTTTGATGAGTATGGCTCGTGGTAGGTAGTTAGCTATGTATGTCGCTCTTTTATCTTAGCCTCGAAAAGTAGATATGGTTGTGTTGGGGTGCGGTTCGTCAGAAAAAATCAAATTGAAAAATAACGAGATGAGTAAGTTTGGGTTTAAGTGGTTTATTCGATAGGTCTTACCTCTAAGATGGGTTGTATAAAAGTGGACGATCTTAGTGAGTAGGAAAAAGGAAAAGGGTTCTGTGGGAAATTTGGTGGGAAATTTAATGAAATTTAAAGGCAGTTGACTTGAACGCCATCTAGCAATTCGTGAGGAAATCTCACCTAAACATTGCCGGCCGCCTTGCAGGATTCCTGCAAAACAACTTCGTATGATAGGCCTTAATTACTATTTCTTATGGGGTTGGAGAACCTTATTAAAGAGGGGTTCTACTCACTCTTTTGGAAAGGAAATGTTAGTATGGGAAAAGGGAATACAATATTTCATGGATAAAATATTATTACATTTTAAGTTTTTATAATTCAATTTTAAATCAATATAATTTTTATTTACGTACAATTTTGGAAAACAGTGCATTGAAAAATAAACTTATACTTAATGTGTAAATTATAATGAATAGAAAACTATTCGGTACTAGAAAGTGTGTTTTTCTCCTCATCCTCCAGTAAGATGCAAAGCTTCACGATAGGACGTTTAAAAATACCGTTTTGAGTCCTTACATCTGCTACCCGAACTTTTCCGTCGGAACCTGTGTATAATTTTATTATACGGCCTAAACGGCATTCATTAGGAGATACATTTTCTTCGCGGATAACAACGAGATCGTTTAGAGCTATATCGCGTTTTGAATATTTCCATTTATATCTTTTCTGGAGCTCCTTAAGATACTCTTCCTTCCATCGGAGGCAGAAGTTATGGTGAAGAATTTGTACGCTTTTCCATCAATCGCTTAGGTTAAGGGACATAGAACTCATATCAGGTTCTGGTGGAGCTAAAAGGGGTCCTCCTCGAAGGAAATGACCAGGGGTTAACGGTAAAATATCATTGAAATTATCTGTCAAGGGTATGAGCGGTCGAGAGTTCAGACACGATTCAACTCGTGAGAAGAGCGTCGAAAACTCCTCGAAAGTAAATTTATTATCACCTGCAACTTTGCGAAAATGGATCTTAAAACTTTTTACGCCCGCTTCCCACAATCCACCCATGTAGGGGGCACCGGGAGGTATATATTTCCATTTAACACCTTGCAGTTGATATTTGTCCGATACATCTTGGGCAAATGTTTTTATAAAAAGTTTGAAATCATTCGTTAGGACTTTACTAGCGCCCACAAAATTAGTCCCATTGTCAGAAAATACCGTACTTGGGAGGCCACGACGAGCAACAAAACGGGAAAAGGCTGCTAAAAAGGAAGCAGTGGAAAGATCACTTGTGGGTTCTAAGTGTATGGCCTTAGTCGCAAAACAGACAAATAAACACAAGTAACCCTTTGAGTTGCGACAGTTACGTGCAGCGAAACTTTTTATTGAAAATGGGCCAGCAAAATCGATGCCGGTATTCGTAAATTGAAGTGAAAGTTCGGTTCTTTCTATAGGCAATGCAGCCATGATTTGAGACGCCATCTTTTGTTTATAAATTTTACAGACTGGGCATTTGGTAATTTTATGTTTTACCAGGTTTTTAAGTTTGGGAATCCATATCTCGGATCGGATCAATCGTACAACGAGTTGGTTTCCTCCGTGAAGAGTGGCCTTGTGAAAAAAGTCGACATAGAGATCTGTATAAGTTGAGTAATAGGGTAAAATAATCGGGTACTTTTCATTATACGAAAGAGTTGAAGAAGCAAGTCTTCCATTCACTCTCATTATTTTGTCTGAGTCTAGATATGGATTGAGAGTCAAAATACTACATTTTTTCGAAATGGGATGATTTTGGCAGAGAGCTGTGTACTCATTCGGAAAATAGGGATGTTGGGTTAAGCGAATTAGAAGAGTTTTAGTATAGGAGAGTTCTTGTTGTGACAAAGAAAATTCTGTGTTTTGGATAGGGTTTGGTAATTTGGGTCGAGAATTTCGACTAAATCTGAAAACATAAGACATAACACGAATCATTCTTGACCACGATGAAAATCTTTTTATAACTTCGTGAATATCTGGAAATAGGATGGTCAAATAAGTTTGAACAGGACGAGCTTCTTAATCATCTTCAACAGGAATATTGGGTTTAGAACTAGGCCATGAATTTTGCGGTTCAGATAACCAATTAGGTCCTTGCCACCATAACTGCTTATCAAGAAGTTCGAATGGGGTCAAGCCTCTGGTTGCAAAATCCGCTGGGTTATCTGCAGATCGAATATGTTGCCATTCAATGTTTCCAACATTTTGATTAATTTGAGAAACTCTGTTTCCAACAAAAGTTTTCCACATATGTGGGGGTTTCTTTAGCCACCAAAGAACGAAAGAGCTGTCTGTCCATAAAAACATTTGTTGAATCGGATACTTGAGTACGGATGCACAAAGCTCTAACCTTGGAAGAGTTATTTGTTTGACTGGGGCGACCTTAGTTTTGGCACAAAAAAGATAGCATGAAAAGATGTTTTCTCCATGGGTTACGCGGATGTATAATGCAGCGGAATAGGCGCGCTCAGAAGAATCACTAAATCCGTGTAGCTGAACTGAAACTGAGGGATCGTATACAATCCATCGAGGGATTCGAATGTTTCGGATTTCGGGAAGGGTCGCTACGAAATTCTTCCAAGCTTGACACGTTAGGGGCTTTAAGGGTGAGTCCCAGGACGTCCCATCTTGCCAAATCTGTTGCATTATAATCTTAGCAGTTATAATAATCGGGGCAAGCCAACCGGCTGGGTCGAACAATTTTGCAATTGCTGATAGAGCTTTTCTTTTTGTAGTACCAGACGAATCTATTTCTTGGAACTGAGCAATGAGAGAAAATTCGAAATTGTCATTAGTGGCATTCCACTGAATACCTAACATTTTAGCGCAAGACTTTTCTACGAGTTGAAGAAATTCCTGGTTTAAGAGATCCTCAGAGGGGAATGAATCTTAAAGTTCAGAAAAATTCGAAGTCCATTTTTGAAGGGTGAAACCAGCTGATTTTAAAGTTAACATTAACTCTTGTTGACAGAGCTTAGCTGTCTCAATATCGTGGGAACCGGATAGGGCATCATCTACATAAAACTCGTTTCGAATTATGTTTGATGCTAAAGGAAACTGAGCTTGAACGTCATCGGCTAATTGTTTAAGGGTTCGGATCGCGAGGTAGGGTGCACAATTAATACCAAATGTAACGGTTTTGAGTTCATAGTCACAGATGTGATCGTTTGTAAAATTGCGGAATAAAATTCTCTGAAATGGGGTATGGTCAGAGTGGACATAAATCTGTCGGTACATTTTTGTAATATCCGCATTAAAAACATATTTGTAGAAACGCCAGTTGAAATGAGATCTGATTGTAAACTAGGGCCAGTAAAGAGAATGTCGTTTAAACTTTTACCACTTGAGGATGGACTGGAAGCATTAAATACTATTCGGGTTTTTGTCGTAGTGCTTTCAGGATTTATCACAGCATGGTGGGGTAAGTAATAAGATCTAATTCTAATCACGTTTTGAGCTTCGAGCGGAGCTACCCTTTTCATGTGGTTAAGAGTTAAATATTCTTCAAGGACATTGTTGTATTCAATATGAAATTTTGGATTTTTAGACAAAGCGTCTTCTATACGAAGATACTGTTTTAATGCTTTTTCTCTTGATAAACCGAGTGTCGAGATTTCATCTTTAAAGGGAAGCTTACAAATGTAGCGCCCTTCAGCATTGCGAGTTGTGGTTTCAGAGAACAGCTTTTCACAAATTTCATCTTCAGGAGAAGATTTTGCATCTAAAATTTCTTCGACTTCCCAAAATTTTGAAATTTCTTGATCGAGATATTTCATTGAAGTACGATAAAAGGGAAGAAAAGCATTGCATGGGTCGTCGAGAGAGAGGTCCTGATAGGACCCAACCGAAGATTGTATCTTGTGCGACCAAGGAACCAAAAATATTTGATTTAAGACCACTTCGAATAAGCGATGGATATATGTCGGCACCAAGAACGAGATCCACCTTTGAGCTTGAGTGGAATTTAGGATCTGCTAACGGAAAAGTAGTAGCCCGTAGCGTAATGGTTAGTGCGTTCGACTGTCACGCCGGAGGTCTGTGGTTCGTTTCCCAGCCTCGTCCACCCAAAAAACTAAAAAGTTTTTTTTTCAGGGCTACTGCCTCTTGCGAGGAATTGACAAATCCTCCAAGAGTATCACTTGTCACGAATAAGTGCTTCTCGTCAGCCGTTCGGATTCGGCATAAAATTGTAGGTCCCTTCCATTCCTGTCGCAAGGCGCACACAGGAATGGTTGCGAGTTGTTAGTCACTAGGCCCTGGTTCTTCATGAGCCGTTGTGCCACCCGATTTATTTATTTTTTTAACGGAAAATTGAGGGGTTGTGAAATTTCGGTTGGATTTATACAACAAGATGGCAACTCTCCAGTGAGGCGTTTTAAAACAATAGCATTGATACTGAGAGTAAATTCTGGCATATTACTGGATTTGAGTTGAAGGGAACACAGTTTCGAGGCACTAGCAGTGACAACAGCATTTAATCCAGGTATTTGCGCTTGAATAGACTTAACCGGAAGTTTAATTCTCATCTGAGCCTCCTCAGAAATAAAAGTCACTTCAGATCCAGGGTCTAGAAGTGCACGAAGAGTGAATACTATACCATGATGTTCAATGCTAACTAAAGCGGTAGCCAATATAACCCGGTTTTGGTTGCTGCTATAATATGATTGTAAGAGGGATGAATCAGAAGATTGGGGTTGAGTGGACTGTATAAACGAGTGATGGGTTGCGATGGGATTTAGAATTGTAATTCGAACAGTGTGCCTGAGTTATAGACAATTGATGAAGAAGAGAATGATGACGTCCTTTGCATTGGATGCAAGTGTAGGTACTCTTACAATCCTTTTCTAAATGAGATGTTGCAAGACAATTTGAACAATAATTATTGGATTTAACGGCTTTAATTCTATCATCAATTGTCATTTGTAAGAACTTGTTACAAAACCGTAACGGATGGTTTTGATTACAAAGCTTGCAAGTAAAAGTTGTTTGCTTACTATTATACGATTGATGTTGATGAGATTTTTCACGAGCTGGTTGAGCTGAATACGTTTTATTGAAAGTTGTTTTAGGTTTGAGACAAATATCTAATACTGTTTCTAGCACTTGATAACGGTTTGTCAAAAAGGTATCCATTTCGGACCATGATGGTATTGTTCGTGGATTTTCTATTGATTGTTCCCATAGCGAAAGGGTTGTATCAGGTAACCGACTAGAACAAAGATAAACGAGAATTGAATCCCACTTAGAGGTATCTACTTTATGAGCTTTGAGAGCAGATAGAGCGTCGTTTATTTCGCGTTGAATGGATTTAATGCCTGAACTTGATTCTTGGGAAACGTGAGGCAAATTGAACAAAGTCTTGAGCTGACTGTTTACTAAAATGCGCGTATTTTCAAACAGATCCTTAAGGGCTTCCCATGCCAGGTCAAAACTTTCAGATGTAAGAGGAAATTTACAAACAATGTTGCTTGCTTCACCTCGGGTCTTCAATCTAAGACGATAAAGCTTTTGCACTGCACATAATTTAGGGTGACTTGTCTCTGAAAGAGGGCCATGTTTGATAAGTACCGTAAAATATGTCGGTATCACATGGTGGGACCTTTAGAAATGTAAATTCGTTTCGAGATTTATTTGTATCCTGAAGTGTATTCAAAATTTCAAGCTCAGATGTTTCATTTGATTCAATTTGGGGTGGTTTACCCTTCGGTTGGTTTTCAGATATTATTGAATTTTTTTTTGTGAGATCAATCATTTAACTCAAACAATCTACAAAAGTGTCTGATGATGTTTTATATTTAGTTTTCGTTGACTTTAATTGATTTTCATCTTCCGTGCATTCACTAGAACGAAGGCAAAAGGAATAACTTTTTTTAACCTCACTCCAAAGATTGTTTAACTCGACTTTGTAAGCTTCTAAGGAACTGATTGTAAAAACTGTTGAAGGTTTTTCTCTGAAATCGGCACTAAATTCGACTAATTGGTCGGAAGCCAGAATAAAATCCTCGACAGCGATCATGATGAGGTAGAAACGACAGTTATCTGAATAAACCGAATGTACTATTGATAATTAATTCGAAAATAATTGTATTGGCAATAATTCAATGAATAAAGAGATATTTTACTCACTATAAGGTATTTGATAATCAGTATGATAGTTTTGAAAATGGGTAATTTAAAGTAGCATCAATTTAAAATAAATTTTAGAGATAGATTAATAATTTGAATGAATTTAATCTAAGATCGATAATGAGGTACCATTTAAAGGGTTCAACGAAAGGTAGATGAATTTAAGTACAATGTTATCACCAATAAATTTATATATATAAGATTTTTATCGAAGTGCTGTTTGAATGGATGTTAAGAGTATTTTAAAGAGCATAAATTAAATCACTCACCGGGTAAAAATATTCTTATTCTTCTTAGGTAACGTATCCAAAGTTTTGAAATTCTTAACTATAATTTTCACATTTATAGTCTAATATTTGTTTTTTTTTTTTTTTTTAATGGTATACGAAACTAATTAACGGGTATATAAAAGTAAGTAACGGGTAGGTACAAATATGGAAATAAAAAACGGGATATAGCCAAGTAATAAAAACTACCCCGGGTGGTAGTTTGCGCGGGAAATCACGTGGGTGCAAATTAAAAGAACTTTTCACTTTTTGATCAATTTCGTAGATATTTTAGTAATTTAAACGAGTTTAACGAAATCTTATTATTTAGGGAATTTTTTTAATCCACTTTTTATGGAGAAATCAGGTTTTTTATAGAGAAAAGTTTGGATAGAAAATATAAAACTCGAATTTTTTCTCTTTTTTTTCAATTTAAATGAAATGGTTTTTATATAGAAAACCTTAGATTATTAATAATAAAATCGCACTAAATAATGAGATTGAAAATGCACTTTGCACGGGTTTTTTTTTTTTTTTTTTTTTTTTTTTTTTAACCTTGAAACTTGCTAAGCACAACCGATCGCGAGAAAGAAGAAAAACTAATGAAATTTTATCAAACCTATTTAGCAATGCACTGATCTACATAAACTGTACGCACCTGGATTAGCGGTCTCTTCGTTAATGATGTTGATAATGATGATTGGATGGTATAAAAGTTCATTGGCTGCAGTTTCTCTCGCCGGGTAGTGTTTTTTGCCAAGATTAATTAATGATAACAAGTTTTGCTCTGGATTAGCGGTCTCTTCGTTAATGATGTTGATAATGATGATTTGATGGTATAAAATTTCATTGGCTGCAGTTTCTCTTGCCGGGTAGTGTTTTTTGCCAAGATTAATTAATTTTATTATTAATAGGGTGAATGTTGGATCTTGGTGGTGTATGCGTTGATTTTATGATAAATTTTTCTCTTTTTGTGTGATGCGATTGCTGAATGTTTCTGTTGGAAGTTTTTTAGCGCTTCATGTGATGAGGTAATGGATGATGCTTTGATGCTTTGTGTGTGTGTAGTGTGTATGTGTATGCTGATTCTTTGAGATGATGGGATAAATTGTGAGATTGATGTGATGATGCGATGAAATTTCGGATGTGGGGATGAAATCCAGATTTATCCTTGCAATCTTAAAGATTTAATTTTTAATTATGGGATACGGGTTTGGATGAATTCTCCTCGATTATTTCTTATAATTTCTCTTGAGTTGGGGTAGAAATTATTCGGCTCGTTTGGACCAAATGTTGGGGTGTGGTTTGTCAGAAAAAATCAAATTGAAAAATGACGAGATGAGTAAGTTTGGGTTTAAGTGGTTTATTCGATAGGTCTTACCTCTAAGATGGGTTGTATAAAAGTGGACGATCTTAGTGAGTAGGAAAAAGGAAAAGGGTTCTGTGGGAAATTTGGTGGGAAATTAAATGAAATTTAAAGGAAGTTGACTTGAACGCCATCTAGCAATTCGTGAGGAAATCTCACCTAAACAGGTTGTATATAATCTGTATTAATATCTAGGTAGAAACTTGTAGGTAGGTAGGTACCTAGACCTACCCAAATTTTAATTGAATGTTTATGATTATTTTTCGCAGATTTTTTTCTTTTTAAGGTGTTAATTTAGAAATTTGAAATTAATAGGAATGGTGGCTACCATTATTTAGGATTTTCAGTGAGGAAAAAAGTGGCCTTTTTGGGCCGAACACAAATTTTCGGTATATACAAACAGCCTTATGCATAAACGAATTATAGTGAGTGCATAGCGCTATGCACTCTTTATAATGCCTCTGAGCGCAAAAACCTTATGCATAAACTTATGCAACGTTGAATAGAAGCAACATAAGATAAACGCGTTTGGAGGTTGTATATAACTTACCACTATGTGACCATTTTGTTGAGTCTTAAGGGCATCTAGGTATTACCTAAATCGTTACTCTTGGTAATTAAAAATTGGAGAAATTTCCTTGAAATTCTCTATTTGGTTCATGGTCGACAATCGCCTACCAATTTACTAATTGGAGTTTTAAAAAATCCTAGCTTCATTTCTGCTGCAAAGAATTTTCAAATTAATATACCTATTAAAATAAGCCTTTAAATGTGCCTAAATTTTTGTTTAAAATTTATTGAGGAAAAAAATTAACTTTTGTACAAAAAAAAAATTAACTTTTTTACAAAACAAAATTAACTTTTTTACAAACAAAAATTAACTTTTTTCCAAAAAAAAAACTATTTTACCAAAAAAAAAATTAACGTTATTAAAATAATTAAATTTTGTACAAGGAAAAAATTAACTTAAAAAAAAAAAAAACTAACTTTAATAAGCCTTTAAAATAACTTCTTTGTTTAAGTGAAGCATGAGGTAGTCAACTAATTTATATACATACATATACAGGTATTTACGCTCAGCCCTGACTCACATTAAATAACATAGCGCCTTTGGCGATGGGCGCCTTTGGCGACCTGCTACCTACTAGTAATTATGTAAATAATTTTCTATTTGTTAATCTAACGGGAACAAAGTGGGGGCGTTTGAATCAAAAAGTCAAAATTTGATTTTTATCGCTTTAAAAAAATTTAAAAAAAAAACTAGTGATACACAATTATATACCAATACATAAAATACTCATAAATGGCCATAACTTGGGCAATTATTTTTTGATATTTATAAAGAAAGTATCAAATGAAAGGTTATAAAATACAAAAATTATATACAGGGTTTTTGTTTTTGAATCAGCTTTTTTATGGTGTTATGAATTTTTGAGTAGAAGTCCCCATCGATCCTAGCTCCGCGTCTATTAAAAAGAGGGGGTCAAATGTTACGAAGCATGTTATTTCGCTGATTTTGATCAAACAAAAATCGTCAAATAATGAAACTTGACATAAATATTTCAATTTATCATTTAAATAAAGGATCAAAAGCGTGCTTACAAATATCTGAGGTGAAAGGTGTTTTTATAGTAGGGTGGGGGGGTTGTAGATTGAAGAATGGGGTGTGGACTTATAATGAAAAAGTATATAAAATAGTGTCAGTTAAATTGTGCAAAAAAGTAGACAAACGATGTGCCATATGCGTAGGTTACCTCAAAATAATTTTTTAAGCTTTGAATACCCCCTGACCCCTCCTCAAAAACCACCTGTCTACCCTTTCATGACTTCGTTATCATGACAAATATCACATTTTTTCACAATTTCATTAACACTATTTTATAATTTTTTTTTCAATATAAATCCACACCCAATTCTTCATTCTGCAACCCCCCCCCCCCCCTACTATAAAAACACCTTTCACCCCAGATATTCGTAAGCACGCTTTTTATCCTATATTTCAATGATAAATTGAAATATTTACGTCATGTTTCATTGGTCGACGATTTTTGTTTGATCAAAATCAGCGAAATACCATGCTTCGTGACCTTTGACCCCCTCTTTTTAATAGACGCGGAGCTAGGATCGATGGGGACTTCTACTCAAAAATTCATAACACCATACAAAAGCTGATTCAAAAACAAAAACCCTTTATATAATTTTTCCGAACTTTGTAGGAATTTATGTCTAATTTTCCTGGATTATAATGTTTACATAATCTTCTAGTTTTAAGTTTGACTAAAAATTAATTGAAGCAGTTTATAAAGAAAAAAATAGTATTTAGTCAAGTAAAATTTTGAAAAAAAAAAATTAATACATTTTTTTCCAATTTTTGTTCTCTAGTTTAAGGTAATTGATAAAAAAAAGTATTTTTAAAATTGATTCAATATAGCTTTTAAGGGACTTTAGTCCATAAAAATTGGCCTTTCATCCCGGCGTTCTCACTTTTTAAAATTGTTTTAAGATTTTTATTTTTTAAAGGTCCTAAGGTGCTGTACCAAAACGACCGGTACAGTACCGAAATTTAACGCTGTGTACCGCGTACCAAAGAAAAGCTTCGGTAAACACAAATATACCGAAATCAAATTCGTGTACCAAAATTTAAAAATAAATTGAGATCAAGTCTGATCTGTATATGTACCTACCTAGGTACATATACAGGGTGTCTTATTAACAATGGTCCAAACCAAGAACTGGTGAAAGGCCAGGGCATACCCTATGAGAAATTTGGTAACTTTTCCATACCGAATCATAGCAGTTCTCGAGTAAGGGCTATTTTTTGAAATTTGAAAAATAAAAATCTTACTTTGAACCAGTTTTTTTCTCACCCTGTCCACAATTGATTTTTGTTTTTATTTTACAAATTTTGGATTAAAACATTGACATATAGTTTCACTAACTTTACTGAGTAAAATATTTTTCATTGGCATCACCATTTGCCTAAAATTCATTAGTTAATATTGAACTTTGCCAAAACAAATTTTTACCTCAATCTTCTGAAGAGCTCCCTGAACAAAATTCATATGGCTCAATACAGGTTTTATATTTCAAAAATTGCCTATTTTTCTGTAGTTCTTAAAAAGGTATAAAACTTGCAAAAGCTTTTTTTAAATAGACAGTTATAACCGTTTGAACCCAATCAAACAGGTGCTGCAATAATAGTATGTACAAAACCCAAAATTCGATTTTGTACCTGGTTTAGATTTCCTCAAGTATCATAAAATGTATGGGTTTTTGGGTGCACTTATTAATGAGTTTTTTTATTATTGTTTTGTTCATCAGGTAAAAATAATAAAACTTTATGTTATTAGACATTTTTTGAATAAAAAATTGACCTCAAAATCAAAATTTTGCTCGGGCAAGAAAAATTGAACACCATTTAAAATTAAATATCTAGCAACTTTAAAAACTTATCGGCTTAACTTAAACGTAGTTTTAAAGGCTAGTTATTTCTAACTAAAAAAAAGTCCAAAATGAGGTCCCTACCATTAGCACTGACAGAGAAATTAACTTTAACAGGGGTCAGGGTACACCAAAGTTTGCCTTTTATTAAATCCTCAAAAAATGGTGTCAAAGTTGAAAATCAGACTTAACTATTGAACAATTTTTTTCTAAGAATATAACCTGAAATCACATGCAAAAGTATGGTTTATGAATTACCGTTATGTATACATATAAGTATGTGCATACCAACCTATAGCTGTGTATAATTCAATTTTCAGTGCACTATTTATCTTGCAATTTACATTCTTTTCCGCCTTCTGGTTGATTTGAAAAATAAAAATGTTAGCTACATACCTATGTAGTATACATACCTATAGGTAGTTTTAATTAAACGAACAATGTTGTAAGTACATGGCGTAGCTAGGTATATATTTAAAAAACTGCTAGGTAGGTAGGTACCTACCTAACCTACACTCAAATAAAAAAAATTATCTGACAACCAAAACTTATAAAACCTACCAACCCACTATGATATCGCCCACTGGCTGAAATTCAACCACCACATTGACAGACTCTAGTGTCAAACAATTAAAAGTTACCTAGGTAGGTACCTTCATACCTACCTACATTCCTACTCGTATGATACATTGTGAATGCAAAGTCAAACCAAATAAACCTACCTACCTACCCTGAAAATCAAACAAACAAATTTCAAGCCAAAAACAGGAAGTTTGTTTTTATTTTCTGTACCTAGGTATACAATCTACCTACCACCAAGAACCTACCTACCTCAACTTGCATACAAATTCTCACTTTTGTCATTAACTTACATAGGTATTCCTCGGCATAATAAATTGTAAATTTCTTGTAAGCAATTTCAGGTCAAACTCAAAATCATCCAACAATTTAGATATTAATAAAACCTACCATTAATTATTTATACGAATATATCTATACCTATTTAGTTATATTTTCCCTTCCCGCAAAAAATATGCTCAAAATCTTGCACTTGCAACAAATTTCACGGCAAATAAGAAATCTTTGCCAGACAATTTAATATAAAAACTACCCTTAATAATACCTATACGATGGCATATACAAATATATAAATATACTTACACAACATGACCATATTTTTCTTTCTCGCATTAAAATCAAACTACCCTTGATAATATACGAATGTAGGTATACCTATACACATTATTCTTTCCCACAAAAAAAAACTATATTCCTTGCTTCAAGGTTGATGACGACGACAACAACGACGACGCAAACGACTAACATAATGTGTGTCTACACCTACTCCTCTTGTTCTTCTCGCGTATATCATTATCATATCAGTGAATTAAAAAAAAAAAAATACTTTGCACATTCAATCAAAGAGGATACGAACATTTTTTTGTCATTCTCTTCACCTTTTTCTCATCATAGACGTTTAAAAAAAACCTTCAGTCGGTAATCTCGCTTACTCCATTTGATTCTTATCAGAATCGAAAAAAATAAACTTCTCTTGCTCTAACTACATAAGTCTCGATTCTCCGATAAATGCAAGTCTCCCAAAAATGGAAGTCTCCGCCGAAAATTGTTTCCCAAAAATAGATTTCTCCGCGAGCTAAAGTGGCACCACCACAGGCAGTGGGTCGCCCTAAAAAATGTTGTCCATGATAGTACTATGGATTTCATATACAAGGCTGCACGTGTTCAATTAAATACAATAGGACTTTTTTGATCCCTAATGGGTTTGGAAATTGAATGATGAAAAAAAGGAAATATTATCTTTGTATTGTCACCACCGCGTCAGAGCAGCGCTTTGTAGAATGAGTAATGTTCGGTGTCCACTTCTATATGTTATTATTCAATGATAATACTATGTATATGATAATTTAATATACCCCTGTTGTACTATAAAAACACCAACTAAGACCCTACACGTGTTAATACACAATCAACTCAATTGTACCTACATACGCAGGTATATCAGATGTACACGTGCAATAGAAAGCTTTAAATTTTAACTATGTAATGTATATCTATTCATATATCTATATATGTATCTACATATTCTTCATTCTTCGGATAGTCTGAACAAAATGCCTTTGTGCGAAGACCATGTGCTATTTTTACATGCATTCACAGGATGTGATACTACATCGGCCTTCTACAATAAAGGAAAAATCATATTTGCTAAAAAATTCGAAGAGCAAAAACATTTAAAGGATGCTGCAAAAATATTCAAGCAACCGAATCAAGACAAAGTCACCATTTATCAATCCAGTGAGAGATGTATTTTAGCTCTATATGGTGCTCCAAAATCTGCGGTTGATCTAAATTTCTTCAGATATAATTTTTTTACTGAAACAATTGTTCCATGTGCAATTGAACAGTTTACAGTGCACAGCGGATGCAGCGATGGAACATATAAAAAAGTATATCTTTAGATTAAATTATGGCTAGGTAATTGTTTATCACCAGTAGAATGGGGATGGAAGTTAAATAACGTCCTAATACCAAATCCCATGAACGATTCACCTGCTCCGGAAAACGTATTAAAAATAATATTATGTCGATGTAAAAAAATAAGGCTTCTGTACGCAAGCTTATACAGTGTACAGCATGTAGTGGTGATAACTGTAGTAACTACTGTCAGCCTAATATAAATTTGGAAAAAAAATGAAATAGAAGAGGAAGACACATTATGTAAATAATGTACTGAATATGTGAAATAAAGTATTTTTTCTGTTTAGGTACATAGTTAGGCACCTTAACTATGTACCTAAACAGACAAAATACTTTATTTTTTTTTTTGATTTTCCAAATAAAATATAAATGTTAACATTAAACATTTTTTTTTAAATATAACATAATATTAAATATTATGTTCTTAATATTGTGTATTATAAAATATTTCCTCGTAATTAAAATAATAAGAACTATTAATTATTTTAAATAAACTTAAAAAAAAAATGTGTGCATATAAGCTGGTTTTACTGTACTTGATTTTGAACTTTTATATTTAAAAAAACATATAATAATATTTATGTTGAATAAAATTTAAAATACTTACCTTAAAAAATTGGTTTCATCGCATGTGAATATAAGCGGGTTTTACTGTACTTGGTTTTGAACTTTAGTTTTAAATACAAATGAAAAAATATAAACCTTTGGAAATTTTTTTTTAGTTTGCATATATATTTTAAAAAATAAAATTTTCGATTTTTTGATTTTTAAAAAAATGTCTTTTTGATAATGTATATTAGCCCGATCATTTAAGACAAAATTTAACCATATACAGGGTGTCCCGTAAGTAATGGATAACCCTGAAATGCCGCATAGTAGACTTTATGACCGTCCTGAAAACTGATAAAAAAAAGTTCTATCCCAACCACAAGAAAAGTTATATGCATTTTTTTGTTCAGTGCATTATTTTTTTTCTTACTTTACATTTTTGAATACCACGACTACAAGTGAATGAGTTCCATCATTTTTTTTTTGCAGGAATATTTTACATTACTTGTGCCAACACATAAGTAGAAGAAAATTATTATAACTGTTGGACTTCTTAGAGAAAAAAATTATTTAACATTGAATTTCAATGCAAAATGTGAAAACAAATAATTTTTAAAAATGTTAAATCATAGCTGGTATAAAAAAAAATGCATGAATACCTGAGTGGCCAACTATTTTAAAAATATGCGCGTTAAATGCAGATTTCAAAATTGTATTACTTATTATTATATCTAGAGTCAATAGCAAGTTATTGGTAAAAATCTGCAATACTAGAGGAAATTTAGCAAAAACAAAAGTTTTCAAAATTAGCACAGTAAACGTGAAAATAATACCAAGCGTTGAACATAGCAGATTTTTGATTTATTGGCTGTTTCTACGATGTTGTCCTAATGATAAATCCAAGCTTTCAACTTCTAGGGCCGAATGCATTATTGATAAAAATGTCAAAAAAGTGCAAAAAACGGTTACATTTTCGAGCTTGTTTTGAATTTTACCTGTTCTATTGGGCTTTAACAAACCCATCAAATATTTTGTTGGTTGCTATTAGTTTATTTTCTCTAAACAAAAAGTTTTTGAGCCAGCTTTTAATCACATGATCACTTAGTTAGAAAACAAAAACAAAAATAGATAATTTTTTAATTTTTTTTTTATTCAAAGCTTTTTTATTTAATGCTCAAACTGTTTTCCACCCACTCTTATACAGGTTCTGCACCTCCGAATAAATGAACGTCTTAGTGAACGTGCAAGGTTTTGCTCAGAAATTTGTAATGCAGCTGCCTCCACACGATTTCTTATCTCCTCTAAAGACCTGATCGGCTTGCTGTATACGATTTCCTTAATGCATCCCCAATAAAAAAAATCAAGTGGATTTAGGTCTGGTGAATGGGGTGGCCATAAAATTGGTCCCAGACGTCCTATCCATCTGCCTGGATATCTGGCATTTAAATATGCCCGCACAGGCACAGCATAGTGTGCTGGACAACCATCATTTTGAAGCCAATGGGATTCCTTTAGTTCTTAAGGCACTTCTTCCAGCAAGGTTGGGAGATCATTTTGGAGGAACTCCAAATAACCTTGGCCAGTTAAAATCCCCGGCAACTCAAAGGGTCCAATTATTTTCCCATTGAGAATCCCAGTCCAATAGTTTATTTTGAATTGGTACTGGGACCTGTCTTCCCTCATGATGTTTGGGTTTTGTAGTGCCCAGAAGTGGAGATTATGGAGATTAGTGTAGCCATCTCTTTTAAATGTCGACTCATCGCTCCAAAGAATTTTGTCAAAAAACTGCGGATCTTCTTCAATTTTCATTATCATTTGTCGACAAAAACTCATTCTTGTTTCAAAATCTTGCGGCTGGAGAGTTTGCACCCGTGTTAGGTGAAAGGGATGATATTTATATTTACTTAGCACATTATGCGCAGTCGTCTTTCCGATCCCAGTGCGTCGTGCTATTGCTTGGATTGATACTGTAGGATCTCGGTCAAGTCCCGCAAGCACTTAGTCTTCGGTATCTCCTCGAGGGGGTCGTCCCACGCCAGCATCACCAACACCACTACCAGGCAGCCTTCCTTCCGAGAAACAGCTAAGGACTCTAATAAACACTCGATAATCCGGGTGACGTGCGTTAGGGTACCTTTCCCTATACAGAGTCGCAGCTTCGTTTGCGTTGCCTCTGCACTCTCCATAAATGAAATGCATGTTTGCATATTCTTGTGCAGAATACAGAATACGTGGCATCGAAAAAGTTCAATCAAACGTCTTAATTATCAAAAAGCAGGTTCAGGAAAACAGCTATTTAGACCGTTAATTTTTTTGAAGAATGAACAATAAAAACGATATAAATAAGTGTTCGTTGTGGTCTTAATCTTATGAAGTAAGATCAAATTACAAAAACTTTAATTCAAAATTTAAAAAACTTACGATTTTATGCGTTCTCACTTTCTCAGGATCTTACAATTTACTATTCAAAAAAAAAAACAATTAAAATTGAATCAGAAGACTTTTTGTTTGGAGAAAATAACAAATAAAAAATAGCAACCAACAAAATATTTGATGGGTTTGTTAAAGCCCAATAGAATAGGTAAAATTCAAAACAAGCTCGAAAATGTAACCGTATTTTGCACTTTTTTTACATTTTTATCAATAATGCATTCGGCTCAAGAAGTTGAAAGCTTGGATTTATCATTAGGACAACATCGTAGAAACAGCCAATAAATCAAAAATCTGCTATGTTCAACGCTTGGTATTATTTTCACGTTTACTGTGCTAATTTTGAAAACTTTTGTTTTTGCTAAATTTACTCTAGTATTGCAGATTTTTACCAATAACTTGCTATTGACTCTAGATATAATAATAAATAATACCATTTTGAAATCTGCATTTAACGCGCATATTTTTAAAATAGTTGGCCACTCAGGTATTCATGCATTTTTTTTATACCAGCTATGATTTAACTTTTTCAAAAATTATTTGTTTTCACATTTTGCATTGAAATTCAATGTTAAATAATTTGTTTCTCTAAGAAGTCCAACAGTTATAATAATTTTCTTCTACTTATGTGTTGGTACAAGTAATGTAAAATATTCCTGCAAAAAAAAAATGATGGAACTCATTCACTTGTAGTCGTGGTATTCAAAAATGTAAAGTAAGAAAAAAAATAATGCACTGAACAAAAAAATGCATATAACTTTTCTTGTGGTTGGGATAGAACTTTTTTTATCAGTTTTCAGGACGGTCATAAAGTCTACTATGCGGCATTTCAGGGTTATCCATTACTTACGGGACACCCTGTATATGTATAGTTAAATGAAGTACAAAATGTTTTGATGCAGTTAGGTTGCAATGATGGAGAAGAACATGAAACCACCGTTTTAGACCAAAATTTAAATTGGCGTGTGCCCAGCATTTTAGATTTTGTGTTTTGTCGATTTGCAGGCTTATTTTGCATTTCTCGCTAAAAATTATTATAACCAAACTTATAGATAATTAAATTTTCTACCTTTTTTATTTAAACAATTTTTTTGTGAAATAATTATTTGTTGCTTAAAATAAGCAAAAAGTCATAAAATTAGGATATTTCCCCGTTATTGTCAACTTTTGGAACATTTTTATTAAAAACAAGTGAGACATTCAAATGGAAAAGTTGTAGAAGACTAAATTTCCTACAAAACAACAGAAGACAACATTTGCGTACGACGAATAGATCACGGCTGGAAACTCGATCAACACAGAGACATGCCGGAAGCGATTCAACAGATTTCCACATCACCGTAGAGGTAGAGTTTTTGGTGCGGTTTTTTTAACGTGGTTTCCCCAGTAGGCTAATCCACAGACAAATATTGTTATTCAATGTTTATTGCACCTTACTGCATTCTCAATCTTTTTAGTGGACATTCAACTTGAGTATTTACTGAAGTTTGCGTTTCTCTCTGAGAAAAGTTGCACCGAAGAAATTGAGACTGAAGACCAACTTCAATCTCAGTTTCTTCGGTGCAAATTTTTTCGAACTGCACGGATAAATTGTCTAAAATTTCTTCGTCGCTTTCCTCGTCGATTAGCAATTCCGCAGCCATTTTTGGACTTGATAAAAACTAGCAATGGATGCTGACGTGCGGATGATTCAGATGGTGGTGATTTCGATAAATTATTTTTGATTTTAATGGTAGATTTCAAGAAAGATTCGTATCTGAGATGATTGAGAGATTTTTCTGTCTTCTTCCCACCGTAAAGGGCTATCAAAATTACGCCAACAAACTGAATGGATTGTCACTGAATTTAATCCTTTCAGTTCCTGTTAGTGAACTTTCTCACCTCTTTCGATACTTGCTGATAACATGCCCCTTTCCTTAACAGCAGAAATTTCGCCAATATTCAATGATTTTTTACATATAAAGCACTCTTCCATGATTAAAATTTTGTTCTGAAGATACTGCAATAAATGCTAGTGAACAAATGAATTCGAATTCTTTAATTTAAGAACAAATGCCCCGAATACAAAAATCGACGAGGAAAAGGACGAGGAAAGTTCGAGAAAAGTTACATCGATGATACCGAGACTTAAGAACCAACTCAGAGAGAAACGCAATATTTAATAAATACTGACGTTGAATGTCCACAAAAAAGATTGAGATTGCAGTAAAGTCGTAAATAACATTGAATACAAATTGTTGGCTGTGGATAAGATGCTTTTGTCATGTCTCTGTGTTGATCGAGTTCCCGGCCGTGATCTATTCGTCGTACGGAAATGTTGTCTGCTCAAAGGTTGTAGGGAATTTAGTCTTCTACAACTCTTTCATTTGAATATCTCACTTATTTTTAATAAAAATGGTCAAAAGTTTAAAACGGGGGAAATATCCTAATTTTATGACTTTTTGCTTATTTTAAGCAACAAATAATTATTTCACAAAAAAATTGTCTATGTAAAAAAGGTAGAAAATTTAATTATCTATAAGTTTGGTTATAACCATTTTTAGCGAGAAATGCAAAATAAGCCTGTAAATCGACAAAACACAAAATCCAAAATTCCGGGCACACGCCATATTAAATTATGGCCTAAAACGGAGGTTTCATGTTTTACTCCATCATTGCAACCTAACTGCATCAAAACATTTTGTACTTCATTTAATTTTGATAGAATTACTAGATTGAAAATGTCCTTTCATACCTATTTTCTAATTTCTTTAATTAGAATGCTAGAGTTTTGAAATTTGTTTGGTGAATAAAAATGAAATTCTAAGAATCTTACTAGTTAAAGTTTTTTATCCATCTCCTAATAGTATGGAGATATAAATTATTTAAAATATATTATCTCAAAAGAGGCTAATTTCAAAAAATTGAATTAAATCAGGAGACTTTAAAGCTCTGTGGGTTTAATAAATACTGAACACTAGTCCTACAAATTACATTTTTATTGAATTTCAAAAATAAAAAGTTTGGAAACCTACTCTCATAAACTGAATTATTTTTATATGTTTCAAATTTTCACCCTTTTTATCTTCGATTTTAACCATAATTATTTAATTTTCAAGTTTATATACCTTAGGGCCGGTTTCACAGTTACAGTAGTGGCACTTAAGTGCCAAATACAGGATACATATTGCCAATTTTTGCAGTGCACATTTACCTGAAAAAGTTGCACTTAAGTATCCCGTGTTGGGCCCTTAAGTGTCACTAACTCAGACTGAAAAAATTACCAAAAAGTACCATTATGCAAAACTTAAGTGCAACTCATTGCGGTAAGTGTTCACTGTGAAACTGGCACTTAATATACCTTTACAAATCGAGATTTTTAGATCGTCAAAGAAGTTTCACTTCTGTCACGAGTACTGAGTTACACGCGCTCTTTTTTTGTTTTGTAAATCTCCAAGAAAAAACCGATAAGGTTATCTTAAAAAGCTTATATCTTGAATTCTATTATTCGGATGAAAAAGATTAAGGTTTTTGGATTGAGGAAAAATGACAGAGCATCAGTATGTATTTTTTAGAAAATAATTGTAGTAATAATAAACCTGATAAGAAATTTAGAAAATATCTATTTTTAATACCCTGCTCCCGACAAGGTCTGAGATAAAAGCCTGCATCATGCCAGACTTTTGATATCGATATCGCAAAAAATTCCCCGTAAAACCTAGATAAAGATTCTGGTTATACATCCACTCCCAAAATTTGCTGTCGGCTCGTATAGGTAATAATCAATTATGTGGTGGAATTATCCAAAAAATGACTTAGAGGGCACGGCTAGGTATTTATAATTATTATAATATAATTTTAACTACATATGTATATGCCTATAAGATCTCAGGTCTTTTAAATGCAATGCACATCACTAGTTAGAAGGAATAGAAGGAAAGGAAAAATTTTGTTGGCACAGTGGATTGAGAATTAGATTTTAATTATCTCATGAAGTTCCACAGGTGGCATCCATTGAAACTGGGGAATATAAAACAGAATGCTTCGTAGACTGGGGCACGAACCCACACGTCCAGGTTAGTAGTCAAACACTATATCCACTGTGCCATTGACTTGGTTTTTTTTTCTAATGAAAGAAAATCTACCGACCAGCTGCGGCACATACACGGATAAACACTATGTAAATGATTTAGACTTTGAGGAAAAATAAAATCTTAAACCTAAAGTGCTACAAATGTTTGTGATCCTACATACGGTATACAAATCTTGAATTTGATAAACATTCGGAAAACTTCTAGAGCAAAAACAATGACGGTAAAAATAAAATCCTTCTTCTTTTGAAAGTTCTGATGCTAGAATTACCTAGAAGTTTTAAATAAGTGCTTATGAAGTCTAAATAATGCTTTGGGGTAACATAGTTATTCCGTCGTAATTTTTCTCTGTATTCTAAAGAGTAGAAATCCATTGATCCATGAACATGCACTACGTGGTTTACAATTTTATCACGATGAGATTCTGGTATCTAAAACATAAAATCAAATTATGAAAATCAATTCGCATTAATTTTTGTTTTGGCTACCATTGGGTGTTCTGTAAGAAATAGTTCAGCTACTGCAAAAAGAGCTTGTTTTGGCCAAGGAAAAATCCAATCAATTGCTGTACTGCCAATCAACCCTGGAAAGTTTCTGCATCGAATTCTAAGAGATTCTCCAGTTGGAGACATACATAATACAACATGAAGGTTTTCATTGCACATATTCACGAAATATGACCACACAGAATCTCTTAGAAAAACAATTTAAATTTAAATTCAAGTAAAATCAACTTAAGAGTTTAAAAAACCTTGCACTTGAATAGCCGGCTTCTTTTGCAAATGGATGACAATGTCCAATTATTGCGTCTTTTTCGTCATCTGCAAAAAGCGCAGTCACAACTCCAGTAGTAAGAATGTTGTTTATCAATTCTAGGAATCCCTCCTCTACAATCTTGTTTTTTTTTTAAATAAACAAATAAGAAGTTTTATACATTTTAATAATGTTCAAATTATAGTTTAATGAATAAAATCACCTGCGCCGCAGTCAAAATAAAAACAACTTTTTTTCGATCCATTCCCGTAAGGTAATAAAGTTTTTTGAGGTCTTCACGAAATGCAATTTCATTGTAGCCACGGGAAATAGTTATTTCATATACCTCACAATCTGAAACAAAAATGTATTAAATAAATAAGTATAGGTTATTGAAACCTGTAAGAATGATATTAGATTAAAGAGAGTTAAGTTATGTCTATTATTTTTACTTGCGATATACGTTGTATAGGGCAAGTTTGGAATTCGTTCAAAACAAATCGAGATAACAATTTTCCCTAACATTACGATGATAGAGAACGCGAAAAAAGTGGGTCTCGCAATTCACCCGAAAGCCGCAAAATCGCTTAGTTTTCGACCGAAAAATGTTATCCCAAAAAAGTTTTTTTAATGAATTTTTTAATCCATCCAAATCATAGCCGTTATTCAATAATGTTTGAAAATTGTTACCTATTTTGGAAATGTTTATATTTCTCGCCTCCCCTTAAAAGTTGTGGCAGAAAGAATATTTAATTCAAAAATCAAAAATTTTCGCCAACGCAACGGCTTCCCAGATCACTTTATATCCCCCCGAAACGAAATGCTGGATACGGGCCTGCTTGACACTCATGCCAAAATTTGGTCGGGTTTGGAAAATGCTTTCAGTTCATCTTTAATTTTAACTCCTGGGCCAACATGTTTGGTCCGGCGCAACCTTTCTGCACTCTTTGTACCAATATTTAAACCACTTGGATTACCGTCAAAAACTACAGTGCAACTGGTATAGAATCTTTCCAAATGATTTATGAATATGGTACTTATTCCTGCAAATGTTCCATTAGTGATTTAGTGCACTTATTTCTGCAAATGTTTTATTAGCGATTTAGTGCACAAAATATCCCCCATCAAAAATGTGATGAATATTATCGATACATATTTAGTACAAATAAAATAGGACATATAAAATAAAAAATTCTTACCCTCATGAAATTTGGTGAAAATGTTACTTTTACCATTAGAATGAAGAATCAAAAGTCTATAAAAATATCTCGTAGGAAAGGGTGTTTTTTTGAAGGGGAAAGTGGGGAGGTTGCGGTGTATGAAAAGGAAAAATTAAATACAGGGAAGGGTGTTTTTTTGAGGGGCACAGAAAAGAGGCTACAGTTATCGAGCTGAACAATTTGCTTTGGTAAAATAAATGCATATGACACATGATTTAAGGGTATCTTTTAATGGTGAATCCAACAAAACAAAAATCAAAACGATACAGTTCCCCTTATAAAAGTTAGAGTCCTTTAAACATATAAACATGTAAATTTCACCGAAATCCTTTTAAAAATAATGACCCATTGATAGAACTTAGTCTAAAGGTTGCACTTGTCATAAGAACCATGAATCAGAAAAGTTTATAAAAAAAATATCTACTTTTAAAGGCTGTTTTTTTTTAGGCACAGTGCAAAACGGGGAATTGTTACTTAAAAACCTTTGAAAAAAATACTACCTTGATACAACTTAGCTAAAATCTTACAAATGACTTGAAAATCAACAATCAAAAGAGTCTAAAAATATAAACTGTAGGGAAGGGTGTTTTGAGCGAAACAGAAGTAAGGTTACCGTTATCGAGCTGAAAAATTTGCTTTGGTACAATAAATACATATGACACATGATTTAGAGGTAACTTTTAATGGCGAACAACACTAAAACCAAAACGATATAAATTCTATTAAAAAAGTTACGAAAAGTTATGAAAGTCATTTCGTATCATCAGCAAAATATAGTTTGTGTTGAGCAAACTCCAGACAAATAATATTCTGATGAATCGCGAAATGTGATGGTTTGGAATTTATCTTCTTAGAATTGGAGTGATACATGTGGGTTCGGTTATGAGACCGGATGGTAACATAACTCGCGTGCCAGATTAAAATGTCTCCACTTCTTTAAATAATAAAATCAAGCTTACCGAAATAAATATTATAACAATATTTAATGTTATTTAAGAGTTCCAAGTACGTGTTCAAAAATCAGTGCCAACTTAAATGTCCTACTTTGACCACAGCAATGATGCAAACATTGCGTTTTGCACTTAGCTAACATCATGTTTCTTTCCAAAACTATTAGACCAATTTGGATCGAATTTCTGAACTTCGTCTTGTAATACTCAAGACTATTCTATTCCAAATTTTTAGCAGAATTGGACCATTTTTGACCTGTTCAAAGTTACCAAGATTTTCAGATTTGTTTGTACTTGCGATATACGTAGTATATCTATTTCTGTACCTGCTGAAGCAATTTTCTTCAAAATTTGGACTTAAGGTTCTTATGGGATTCCCTAGAGGGGAAATTGAATTGAATTTTAGCTCAAAAAATAACGGTACCTGCCATACAACCAATATACAAAAATTGATTTATTTTTATATATTTTTTATATTTTATTTAATTCTAAAAGTTGGCATACCAAATTTTATTTTTAAAAATGTTTAAGAATTTTTATATATGTATGTAGGTATACAAAATTAATTTTTAAGAAAATCGATCTAACGATTTTTGAATTTTGTTTCCATAAATTCATATTTATCAAACAAATCAGATGGCATCTATTTTGCCCTATCTGTTTTAGCTATTTAAATAAAAAATGTATAGTAATTTTTAAAAACTTTTTTTTTTATATCATAACGTTTTGGAAACAATACAAATGCACATTGTCATTTTCAAGCTTCGGTAAAGTTGTTAGCTACGAGAGTAAGTTTGTGCGATCCATTTGTGCATGAATTTAAAACAAAAGTGGTCTTGTAGAAAATTTTATAACTGGCTTTATTCTAAATTGTATATTTCCAAAGTTATAAAGCAAAATATCAGAAAAAATGGGGTGATTTTAACTTTTTTTTTCACTGTAGCTCGCACAAGTTTTTCGAAGTTTACTCTTACAGCCCCAACAACATATCAAACATGCAGAACAACATCGCTCTCTGCGATTTTACTGTCAAATTTGACTGACCTATATGTCTTTTGAATTAGAATACATTTATGAACGAAAACTATTCTGAATTGTTTTCCAACTCATCATTGTTTTATTATTCCTACTGTTTTTAAATAGTCAGTTATTTTGTGATTTACTCAAAGCTTTTGCAACTTCAATATAAGTTGTAAAAAAAAAAACATATTTTTTTTGTCAGATACCTACCTACTTATTATTTACATTCAGTATTCAGAAAGTGAGCTTATTATATTATTTTTTTTTAATGTACATGCAAATTAGAAAATGCTTAAAAATTTTGAAATCAAATATTGTCTTAAGTTTGTTATAACAATTTTGAACTTTAATATGTAATACTGACTGCGGAACATTTGATGGCAGGTGTGTTGTGTTTAATATACTTCTTTCATAAAGATGCAGCCTGAAATCATTTTCCCAGGGGCCCCGCAAATTTAATCTTGCACACGCCTCATTTTGGACAAGCGCTGCCCTGCCGTAAAGTACCGCTATTAACCAAGAAACATTTTAAAAAACCGCGTATAATGTTTGCAAATAAAAATATAAACTGCAAGGTCAATACATTTCACAGTATAATAAATCACCATGTTTATGTAGACATTTTGGACAGAACTATGCTGTGTTACGCTGAGTATGAAATGCCATTTAAAACTGATTTTCCAACAGAACCCAGGACCCATGCGTCGAGCAGCTAAAAAATGCCTTCGGATCAATTGCGTTGATATAAGTCTTAGTTCGCGCAATAACCTGGCATTAATCAATAGAAAAGCTAAGGGGTAATATTAAACGACAAGTAAGGACTGCTAAGCCATCGAATCCAAGAGCTTTGGACCGTTGCACTATGGCACCAAATGATGAAATCCATCTCAAAAATGGTTTTGACGAATTTTGTAATTTCAAAAACCTAATGATGGATTTACATACTAGAAAAGTGGTTCTTTACGACACAATACCTTTTTTTGATCCTGTGTTTTTATAAGTACTTTTAATGAACTTTAAAGGTGACAGCTCGGTATTATGTATAATTTCTAATTATAAGAATTGAATGTTTGAAGTCAATTATTTCGTAAGTTTCTGAACAGATTTAATTAATGTTATACATTTTTGAAAAGCCTAATTATCCTTCTTTACAAAACCGTTACTTTTGTTACACCTAAACGTAACAGTAAAATAATAAAACATTATGAGTAAAATGCGTTATATTTTATTTTGTTTTGTTTTCAATTGAAGTTTTCTCTGTTGCCTCCGGCTGCCTCCACTAAGATATTGCTTGTTTTGTATTCTAAAAATATTGTTTATTAAGGAAATAAAATAAAATTTTGCGCTTTTATGTCTTAGAAGCAAAAAAGTATCATAAAAAAAAATAGGTCTTTAAAATAAAACTTCGAATTCTTATAACTTTGGTAATATCGACTGAAATAAATTAAAATTTGACACAACTATAGTCACTTTTAAGATATATAAAACTGTGTGTTAGAAAAATTCTAAGACCATTGTTTTCTTACTTCTAAATCAAAATTGTAAAAAAAATGGTGTATGTCTAGAATAAAAAAATATAACTGTTTAAAAAATTTTAAAATATAATTTCTTACACACCTATACATGGTGCCAAATTTTTAATTTGTTCGTCGGTTATTACCAAAGTTATAAAAATTCAAACATTGATATTAAAAAAAAAACAATAACTTCCCATTTGAAATTTCCATCGTCTTAGGGATCATATCAATATTAAACAAAAATTCATGATTATTTTTAAAATTATGTACAAAGATTTTAGAGGTAGTTGATCAAAATTTACAAATTTCACCCTAATTATATGTGTTAGCCACACATTAAAACAGAGAGGACGACAATCTGCGTATCAAGAAATTAACATTGAAAATAATGTTATTGAACTAGTTATGAACTGTATTCAAATTTAACTGTTAACAAAAGAAGAGAGCTGCATAAAACATGGAAACTGACTCAATAAGATCAAAAGCAACAATAAAAGTAGGCGAAAAGAGGTAGGATTCATAATGTATTAAACTTTTATTCTCATTAAAGCACTTGATCTATTTTGTACCTACATCTTTATTTTAGTTACAAAAATAAAAAAAAATGAAATAGTTCATTTGTAATGGACGCGACCTGTGTAAATTAATTATAGACTGTAAAAAATATTGTGAAATGGTTGATTATTTGATGGAACATTTTAATTTAACGGAATCCGACGTTCATATACACCCCTATTGCGATTTGCGATTGTTAATTGATAAATAATGATATTTTGGATTGATATTTGTCAAATTTTTATAATTCACAACGGTCTGCATTATTCCCAATGACCAAAACTTTTTTCGGTTGGGTGGTTTATTATCAAATTTCGATATTTATCAACTATCAATCAACAATCCCAAATAGCAATAGGGGTGATAGTAATAAAAAGGATTCAAAAATAATTAGTCTCGAAATGTAAGCAACGATGGGATAAAGAGCAGAGACCAGAGAAACCACGTCGCTTTGAGAGTGAGAACCCATTCTGGCTTAATGATGAGTTCAGATTTATACTGGATTCGTGTAGCTCCTTGACCTCTACATGTGAAAATAAATCTGGAGAACGTGGTAGGCCCCCAATTCCTTGTGAAGAATGCTCTGAGAATCAGGAACGTGGAATCGAGTTTGATGATGAAGCTTCGTTTATAACTTTCCTTAGAATAATGCAAAAAGATGCGAAAAAAAATCTGCTTCAAAATCTTTTACGGAAGTCAGATGGTGTATCGTCCTAAATGAAGGAATAGGCTTTAGGTATCTACATTTAAACTGACCTTTCAAAAACGCAGTCCATTTACTTAAGGAATTTTCTTTCCAATAAGGACTTGGAATATAAAGCTTAATAACAACATTTGTTCTTTTAAAGGACGTTGAATAAGAAAAAATTCAGAATCACATAAAAAGGGAGTAGAAAGCGGCTGAGAAGTAGGCGGAAAAATTACAAATCTCATGCCAACTTAAAAAAACTCAGTTAATTTTGTTTGACTTCCTAGTCATGTAAAATAATGATATTTCAAACAAATGGGCCTGGCAGTGGGCGTATTTTATAAAAAGTGCCTTGGAATATTTTCATCGGTTCCAGAAGTAAACTGTAAAAATTTCATCAAAATCGGTCGAATAGTTCTTGTTTCAACATGATTTACACATATAGATTGAACAAGATCTACAACTTTTATGTTTTATATTATTTAAAACAAAGAAAATAATGTATTTCAAATTAAATTTTTTTCTTTATTTCAATTCTTGGTTATTCAAGTATTCAAAAAAAAAAATATTGATAAACAAAGAAGTTATGGATTTTTGAGATGGTTTTGAGCATTTGGTCCCATAATGCGTTTGAAGGATGCTTGAGAGAAATTACTAAAAAGGTCGTTATAAGAGCATGGCAGATTCAATCCAACGTTGGATTAAATCTGTTATTAATATTGATGGGCTTACAACCAAACATGAAAAATAAATTAAATTGGATTGCACAACGGCTCGTGAAGAACCAGGGCCTAGTGACTAACAACTCGCAACCATTCCTGTGTGCGCCTGTCGACAGGAATGGAAAGACCTATATATGCCGATTCCGAAACGAGAAGCTAAACGAGGCTAAACGAGAAGCACTTATTCGTGACAAGTTATACTCTTGAAGGATTTGTCAATTCCTCGCAAGAGGCAGTAGCCCTGAAAAAAACTGACTGGCTCACTGATTCACTCACTCACTCACTGACAGATCATCAAAATTATGGAGCACTTGCCAACATAGTAGAATTTTGTTATTTCGAACCACGTTAGGTCTTGTGGTGTATAAAAGCGAAAAAATCGAAAATTAAAGATTTTCCATTCTCGGGGCGTGGTACGCGCCTATTTTTTAGAACTGATATAAATTATTTGGAGTACTTCTGACTGCCGTGGAATGATAAAAATTGGTCCAGCCAGCGGTAGGGCTTAAAGTGCAAGCAAATGCAAAATTTTAAAATTTGAGATCTTACATTCAGAGGGCGTGGCATCCGCCCATTTTTGCAAAATTTATATCAATTGTATGGAGCACTTCTGGTTGTCGTAGAATGATGAAATTTGGCAGAGCGGTAGAACTTAAACTGCAAACAAAAGCTAAACTTTACAATTTGATATTTAGCATTCATGGGACGTGGCATCCGCCCAATTTCTCAGAGTTGTTATTATTATTAGTTATATAGATCATTTCAGATTGTTGCTGAATAATAAAATTTGGTAGACTGGTAGATCATGTGGTCAATACAAAGGAGGTATTGGAAAATTTTAAATTATCCATTCAGGGGCGTGGCACCCACCCATATTCTCAGAATTGATATCAACTATCAAGTGAATTTCTGATTGTCGTAGAGTGATGAAATTTGGTAAATAGGACTTGACATGCAAGCAAAGGAACATGGAAGCACGCATTTTCATAGAATTAATATTAAATATATCGAGAGCACTTCCGATTTGTGCAGTATTATGAAATTTGGTTAAATGGTTAGTTTTCAGGTATGGGTATACAAAGAAAAAGTTGAAATCATGAACTTTGTAATGCAGGGGCGTTTCATTCACCCACTTCTTATTAATTATTATCATTTCAATGGAGCACTTCCAACTTACGAAAATTGGTAGAGGGGTAGGACTTGTACTATATACAAAAGGCATAAATTAAAAACTTAATTTTTCTTATAAGGCTCTAATTGGGCGTTTATTCCACCCACTTTTCCTGATAAAAAGAATCTTTGCAAAAAATAGTGAAATCACACCAAAAACATAAATTTTAAAAAAGGAGCCAAGTTCTTCTATATACAAAAACCTTTCCGTAACAAGTCAGCCGTAAAAAGTAGTGAGATTTAATAGTCCGCCAAGTTCTAAGTTTGTTAATTCTAAATATCAAATACTTTTTGTAGAGTAATATGGAAGAACCTCAAAATTATCAGAGAAATCTGTTATTAAATGCTAACTAACTTAAACTCAGTTAGTTTACTTGGCATTTTTTTTTTATTACCTAATTACTCAATTTTAAAATGAAAACTTGACTAGTAAACCAACTCAATTTAAGTCAGTAATCATTAAATAACAGATTTCTCTGGTGTGTTATTATTATTATAAAAGCGAAGCCACACAAGAATTAATGATTCTCAGTTGTTTGATATGCATATTTGTTTGCTTTAAATCGTTTTTAATTATTACAAACTGTCGTGTTCAGCTTGTTTTCAATAATGAATAATATGTGGCCAAGCGAAAAGTCCCAGCTAAATGCAAAAACTTTAAAAGTCATGTTAATTGTTAAATTTAATTACGATTTCAGCTGCCATGAATTTACAAATAGTCCAGGCAAATTAGATTTTGACATGGATGTAACATATAGTATCCTAGAATTTGGTGATATTCGATCAGAAATGTATAAACAAAGAGAATATGAGATTGCTCCCGCTCAAAAAGGTGTGATATTTCCTGGAAAAATCAGAACGTGCATGAAAGTGCATTATTCACTCCCTGTTTTTTGTTATTTTCCTATTTAACTTTGGAAGTATGCGTCTTTGGAAAAAAAAATCTTAACAAAATGTTTATAAAACTTTCTGGTGCATTATTTTTGTTGTAATACAGCGTTGAAATCAGAAAAAAGCTGTAAAAAACAGAGTACATTTGAAGCGCTAAACTGACAGATAAAAAATGGTCCAATTCTAATAAGTATGGACTCAAGTACTCTAGGGAATTACAAAATGAAATATTGAAACCTGATTCAAATCGTCTGATAGGTTCGGCGTGAGATCGTGAAATTTTTGCGACCGTTAAATGTTTGTGTCATCTTAAAGAGAATTTTATAGCAAACAAATTTTGTATTGTTGTTTTTATCCTATGATGCATATTTCTAAAGTTATGTAGGAAAATAACAAAAAATAGGGAGTGAATAGTGCACTTTGTTGCACGTTTTGATTTTTCCTGCAAATAGTACACCTTTTTGAGCGGAAGCAACCTCATATTCTCGTTGTTTATATTATTTCTGATCGAATCCCACAAAAATCTAAGATGGTATATGTTACATCCACTTATGCTCCAATTTTATCCTCATTTGACTGGACTAAAATTATTTGAAAGGAAACGACAAAATTGTAAAAATAATTTTTTCAGTACAAAAGTATTGAAGAAAAAGAAAAATATTTACCTATTAAGTTCTAAGCTTGGCTTAATGTGCATTACCAAAAATAATGTTATGTTTCTTGTAGCTTTACATAATAAAGCTTCATATAATGTCCATTAAATTATTGTCACTTATTATTACACTTATTATTATTTGTTAAAAGAAGACTGAATTATTTTAAAAATGAAATAAAACATGTTCAGCCGTCTATATAAAATTATCTAAAAATGCCTTTTAGAGGTTATTTAGTTAAGCATTCTTAAATATTAAAGTTGTCTTTAAATGACGTTACTTAAATTTGTATCTAAAATCAATATTCCTTTCATACTTCCCAAAGCCGCCGCGGCCGTAATGTAACGTACCGCAAGCAAATTGACAAAACTAGTACATTTTTCACTCGCAGGCTATATCTGTCAGATTGCAAACATTTTTTTTCGGGAATTTGTTGGATGGGGGTAGTTAAATAAAAATCCCGATCGCCAGAAGGCAGACTGGAAGACATAAGCGGGGGTTGGCGGTCAAACTTGCATTTTTTTTTGAAAAATAACTCTCTCCGACAAAGATGAAAACTGGCTGAATCGGACGAATAGGGCGTGAAAGAGGAGATTTCAAAATGCCAGAAGGCTAAGTGGAAGACAAAGGGGTGCCAGAAGCTGATAAAGTTGTTAACAAAATCGGAAAATTTACCTGGGGCCCTACCACGTAACTTTATTCTACTTTCGAATCCATTCGAAAGTTGTTTTCAATGCTTATTTAAAATGGAACTATGCAATAAATTAGGGAAAAACGTTAGCACTTCCGACTTTTTCCCATAGAATCTCCAATAACCGCTGTTTTATTTAAGTTTTAAGGTACTTGCCATAGAATAAACTAGTTGAGATTTTGCAAATTCGAACAATTTTATTATAGAATCAAGTTACATAGTTGGGTCCCTGACTCCGGCACTTCTGCACCCAAAAAAATAATCGGTACATATAACTAAAAATGTCGTGCAATTTACGAAACTTTCGTGGTGCAATTTACGGAAATCATTCGTGGTTTTGCTTTCGTAAATAGTAGAAATATGATTTCAATGTAAATAAACAAATATGTATGTGCATGAGTAAATAATACGAAACATTTGTATGGTGCACACAAAAAAACTTTAGTGGACTGTACGAACTATTTTTTTAATATGTTGTACAATCTACGAAAATGTTGGATATTATATATTGGAAGAGGACGCATTCATTACTGAATGTTACAAAAACATTGAATTTTTGCAAAACCTTTCGTGGAAAATTAAGTAAAATACACGAAATGCATTTAAATGGTACGAATGCACTCGTACATATCACGAAATGGTTGAATTTTTGCAAAACCTTCAGGAAAAATTTAGTAAAATACACGAAATGCATTTTAATAGTACGAATGCACTCGTACATATCACGAAATGGTTACATTTTTGCAAAACCTTCAGGAAAAATTTAGTAAAATACACGAAATGCATTTGAATAGTACGAATGCACTCGTACATATCACGAAATGGTTGAATTTTTGAAAAACCTTCAGGAAAAATTTAGTAAAATACACGAAATGCATTTAAATAGTATACGAATGCATTCGCGAATATTACGGAATTTTTGTATTTTTGCAAAAGTTGCGGAAACAATTTAGTAAAATTGTTACGGTAAAATTTACCACAAAAAAGTCATCCTTCGATTCCTTCCTTTCCAGTCTTTACATTTCGTTACGGCTGCAATATACTGGCAAGGTTGAGGGCAACCATGGGACCATCAACCAATGGTGTACTTAGCCAGTGTTCTGCAAAAGTAACAAAAGCAGGTGTACGAGATATTTGGAGTTTACGATTGGAACAGGCGTTTCGAATTCCATTTGTGCAAAGTTATCATTTAGACGAGTTGTCTCATGCAACGAGGAAAATGCCGGCGGATGAGCTGAAGAGGTAACGAGTCAGGCGGACTCTTACCTACTCTAAAATCAACAACACAACATCCTAAATACATCTTTATTTAACTAAAATTAACCTAACTTAATTTAAATTGGCTTAACTTAACTTAAAGTAACTTATCTTACCTTAACTAAATTTAACTTAACTTAATCATGAATTTTAATATGGGTCATTAACGCTTACTTAGTAACGTCCTTAATTTTCAATTCTAATTCTTAAATAGTAAATTGGTTATAGAAGAACTATCGGAATTGACATAGAGTAGGGTCCTAATTTTGAAAATATGCCTTCCTCTTTTTTAACTCGAACAAAAGGTATAATGGTTTCAATCGCGCTTCGAGTCACACGCTAATAGTTTTTGTTGTAACTGAGAAAATGCTCAGATAGGCTTTTTCTCGATTTTATTTATTTTTGGTTTTTCTCGAAAAATTTAGTTTTGCGATAGGTCTGAACTCGGCCATTAAGATTCGGCAAGTTTTGGAAAGACAACCAGCAACTTGCTGAATCCTTGTCTGTGAGCGTGAGAGTAAAGTTTCGTTGAGATTCAACTACGGTGGCTTCCTGCGGAGCGAAAAAGGTTTCCAGGAAACCGGTGTCCCGTGATTGATGATCACGAAAACGAATGGCTGAATGTGTGGGTGACTGGAATGGTCGAGGGAAGACTAGGTTTTGTTTTTAGCTGGGAAAGCCACTCTTGAGAGAGCTAACCAAGCGAAAAGTTTATTTTTGAGGAGACGAAAAAACTTTGAAAGGAAAAAGAAAATCGAGGAAAAGTGTGATTGTAAAAAAAAAAGGAAACGTCGAGGAAAATTTCTTGTATAAAAAAAGGAGTGGAAAGTGATTCCAGGAGTGAGGAAAACAATTGGAAAAGGTTCGAGGAGATAGAGGAGCAAAAGCCAAAGAAAAAAAAAGATAAGTAGAGTGGACATTTTGTCTAAGTGGTTAAAATCTTTTTTTTTTTGGTAATTTACAATTCAGATAGTTCTTTTCTTTTGTATTCATATATAGTTCGAGTTCGTTTAGTTTCATTTATAACCCAATTAATTGTGGACACGCGAATTTTCTTAACCGCGCGTTAACGGCCCATTTTTAATTATTTATTTTCTTTGTTTGCTTGTTTCATTTTAACGGCTAACCGTTAGCCATTTCAAATTTCTTTAATTATAACTTCTTTTATATTTGAAAAAATTTTGGGTTTTTATCCTGGTTTGTCCAAGGTTTTTCAAATAAAAATAATTTAAAGAGCCCTTCTGGGCATATAATCAAACTTGGTGTTTTATTTCATATTCATTCGTTTAAAGTATTAGATTTGGAATTTTGCTAATTAGCCTAATTAAAATTCCTGGCGCCCACCTTTTATTACAAGTACCCACTGTACTTGTAATAAAACCCTTCGATAGTTTTATCACTTTGATTAAAACGAATCAATTTCTTTTTTTCATAACAAAATTCTTCCACAACAAAACCCAGCCCAGCTGAGCAGTCGTGGTGGTAGCTTGTTATCGTGCTACGGTTCCCTTTTTTTTCTTTCGTGTTCTTTTATTCTCTCCTTTCGTCGCTATTTATGTGGTTCGAGCTGTCTAGTTAAGACATATTTATAAAAGTTTCGTTGCACATCGTGTGCTCGTCTTTTACATTTATAATAATTTATTTTGATTCGCGAAAATCCATCCAGTAACTTAATTAATAATATAGTAACAAATACCCATTTCCATCGCGAAGAAAAAGTGCAACAATTGTCGCCCAACGTGTGGGGCCAACCTGTGGAAGAATTTTGGTGTTTTTTGGAATACCTACCTACATAGTTTTGTTTGGTTTGTTTATTGTGTCGTGATAAAAAAGTGTTGTTTTTAATTTGTTATAAAAAAGAATTAACTGCCCTTTGTTTTTTTAATAGGTACAATTTTAATTGGTGTTGAGGAAAACCAAAGAAAACAATTAAGTTTGGTTCATCGTGTGCAGTGGAGACAGGGGAGTACCTACTTACATAGATAAACGAAAAGGAAGTTCGCAAGTATTTTTTTTTTTTATTGTTGTGATTGTTTTTTGTATATACATTTTTATTGAAAATTTCATTTTATTAAGTTTCATAGTGGTTTTTATTTATTTTCAATTTCAATTGTTTTATTTTTTTGTTGTTTTGGCGCGTCGACATTTTGTTTTAGTTTTCTCGCTTGAGAGAAATAGTTTTGTTGTGTGTTTAGATCGAGCCAATTTAGGTTGAGTGATTTTACTCTGAACAAAAATTGAGTGAAATTTAGGTAACTTGAATTAGGGGAATACCGACAGATTTCCTGTTTTTTTTTTTTACGAAAAATTGTTTTAGGATTTTTGTTTTTTTTTTTATTATTTATTTTATTTTTATTTTCGAGAACAATAAAAAATCGATCAATTAAATTTTAATTAATTGATTATTTTATCAGATTTAAGAATTGCCAACTCGATTTTTTTTGCAAAAAATTATTTTTTGGTTTTGAGTGTATGTTTTAAAAGTAAATAAAGTAAATTAAATTTCATTTTAATTTCAAGTTATTTTCAGTGAGTTTTAGGGTTGCCAACTCGATTTTTTTTTTGAGAAAAATTATTTTTTGGTTTTGAGTGTAGGTTTTCAAAGGAAAATTAATTAAAATAATTTTGATTTTAGTTAAGTTATACTTACGTTGATTTAAAGGGTTGCCTACAATTTTTTTTAACCTTTTTTTACGAGATTTCGAATTTGAATATTTTGAAAAGTAGATTCCTTATTCTGATTAACAGAATAAGTTGTAAAGTTTTAGGTTCATATACAAAACGAATTATTGATTTTAAATTTTTGTACAGGTGGCTTATTTGGTTTCTGGTTAACAGAATACCCGATAAGAAGTACGAAAATATTTTTTTGTGAAAATACATTTTTTTTACAATTCAATTTAACTTATTATATGTTGGGTTATTAGAGAATAGATTTTGAAAATTGTGTAGGGTTACCGTATTATTTTTTTTAACAAGTTTTTTTTATTAATATTTTTTTTTTGATATTTTAAATATGAATATAGGACGCTTAGCGCAGGACGAACTGGCTTATGAGATGAAGGTCAGGGCTTTGAAAGTAGGGACAGTTGAGGAAATGCGTAAAGCATTGAGGTCTTCGAGATTACTCGTTAAGAGGAACTCGATCGAGGGGACTATTGCTTACCCTTTTTGTTTTGAGGAGGATAGCGATGCTGTTAAAGCAAAAATTGAAGAGATTAGGACTCTTCTTAAGGAACCGCCGAGGAATCCGAAGTCATCGGAATACATTAAAATCATGACCAAAATAGAATGGTGCATGGGTAGGTTAGCTAGGACACCTTGAAAGGCTGAAGATGAGGAAGAGGAAATTAGCTCGATTAGGAACGATGTTTTGTTTTTATTACGTGATCTCACCGGTGATACTGAGATCAGTGATAGGGAAGAAGAGCCACCGAAACAGAAGGCTCCTATAAGGGCAGAAACCCAACTGAAGGTACCAGTTGGTCGGACAGAAATAGTTAGTCCGCGGTCTCCATCAGGTTCTTCTGCGAATAGGGTTTCGTTAGGACTTGCTTTAGATACTGTAGCTACACCAGGTCTTGGTGACAATACTTCTATAGCAGGAGAGTTAGCTGCTAGGGTACTAGAGCGTAGGTCAGAGAGGGTTGAGGCATACCCTGAGAGATTAGTGGTCCAGCAAAGGTGGCCTGAACGGATAGGGAAATTAGTGGATAAATTTACTGGTGACTCGGAAGGAGCATCAGTGAATTCTTTCTTAGAGAGGGTGGAGGAACTTCGGTTGTCGAACGATGTTCCAGAATCCCAACTTTTTAAATCACCTTCTGAGCTTTTTTCTGGTAGGGCACTTATGTGGTTTAGGACGGCTAGGGAGGATATAAGGAATTGGCAGGAGCTCGTGAAGGAACTCAAAGCGGAGATCCTACCTGCGAATTACGATGATCTTTTGTTAGAAGAGATCAATCGTCGTTCACAGGGAAAGGATGAGACTTTCGTTGCGTGTTTGACCACCATGAGTACATTGTTCCGAAGATTGTCGGAACCTTTGTCAGAGGGAAGAATGGTTTCCATTTTAAGGAAAAATGTGGATCCATTCTTCCAACTTCAAATCGCGTGTGCCGAACCACAGACAGTCAAGGAATTAGCAGTATTAGATAGGGAGTTAGATATCCTGAAGGTAAACGTAGAGTCGTTTTCTCCACCTTCTAGAGGTAAAAATTTATTAGAACCGGAATGTGGTTACCGGCCAAATACGTCGGGACAAAACCGAGTGGCGGTTGTTAGTTCAGCTCCGAATAGGTAGTTAGGTGCTACAACTGCAACAGGGAAGGGCATTTCGCCCATTTCTGTTCAGTGGAAAAGCGTTGTTTTGGATGTGGTGCTTCAGGTGTTTACCGTAGAGACTGTAGGCAGTGTTCGGGAAATGGGGAACGGGCTCTTGTGACAGCAGGACAGGAGACCCTTCGGCATTAGTTAGGTCGTCTGCTGGCGACCAACTGGAAGATCGGGTAGAGCTGAGTTTCACTTTAGCGGCAAATGGCAGGGACAGTAGGCCATATTTAGGGGTAAATATTTATGGAATCAAGTTTTTAGGATTACTTGATTCAGGTGCTTCACGCACAATTGTAGGAGGAGATGGGTGGAAAATTTTGAAAGAGTTAGGACTTAGGTTAGGAAACTATAGTGTTGGGTCAGTAGCGTTAGCAGATGGGGCGGGTGTAGGAGTAGCTGGATCTGTTTCTTTGCCTATGGAGGTTGAGAACAAATCCCTACTGATAGAATGTCTGGTTATACCGAATCTCCCTCACCTATTGATCTTTGGTGCCGATTTTTGGGCACTATCGGGCATTGTCCCGGATTTGAGATCAGGTATGTGGAGTTTTTCGAGCCAAGAGATGGTGGCGTCGATAACAAACATGGTAGCGATTAGGGAAAAATCGGATTTGAATGAAAGTGAAGGAAAAAAGTTAGAATTAGTTTTAGAAGAGCTTTTTGAATCAATGACCGAAGGATTAGGGTGCACCAATTTAGTTGAGCACAAAATTAGGACGTCCGCAGAACCGATAAAGCAGAGATACTATCAGGTGTCACCTGCGATCCAAAAGAACATCGATCAAGAGCTCCAAGAGATGTTGGAAGCTGGAGTGATCGAGAAATCCAAGAGTCCTTGAGAATCTCCGATTCTTCTTGTGAAGAAAAAGGATGGTAGTTTTCGGTACTGTGTAGACTTAACTTAATGAAGTTACAGATAGGGATGTCTTTGTGTACTTGGATGACATTATCATTGTCACCGATACGTTTGAGAAACACCTTGAAATTCTCAAAGAAGTTTTTAAAAGATTGAGGGAGGCAGGACTTAAAGTAGTTAGGGAAAAATGAAATTTTTGTAGGCCTTCTTTGAAATTTCCTGGTTACGTCGCAGACAGGAACGGACTTCACGTCGACCCTGAAAAAGTGGAGAGCATGTTAAAAATTCCTGCACCGAAAAACGTGAAGGAAATTAGGAGTTTTGTAGGGACAATTTCATGGTACCGTAGATTCGTAACAAATTTTGCAATTTTGGTTAGGCCTCTTACCGATCTCTTAAAGAAAGGTAAGAAATTTGAGTGGACAAAAGAGTGTGAGGAGAGTTTCAGGACAGCCAAAGAGTGTTTGGTTACGGCACCGATATTGACATGTCCGGATTTTTCTCTGCCGTTTGTCGCTTAGACAGACGCGTCAGATTATTGTATCGGCGCCGTACTTTCTCAAGAGTTTGAAGATGGGGAAAAAGTAATTTGCTATATTAGTCGGTCATTCAATAGGAATGAAAAGAACTACTCTACGACCGAAAAGGAATGCTTAGCGGTTCTTTGGGCGATCGAAAAACTGCGGCCGTATCTCGAAGGTGTTCGATTTACTGCCGTGACTGATCATCACTCATTGGTCTGGCTTAGTAACCTTAAGGATCCGCAGGGTAGATTAGCTCGTTGGGCCATTCGGCTCCAACAATTCGATTTCAAAATCATCCACAGAAAGGGCAAAGAATATGTCGTTCCAGACATGTTATCGCAAGGAGTTCCAGAGTTAGCTAGAATCTCAGATGCGGATTCGGACCCTTGGTTGATTAAAATGAAATCCTTAGTAGAAAAGAGCCCTTTAGCATACCCGTCTTGGTGAATAGAAGATGGGCGGCACTATAAACATGTTAGGGTGAACCATGTAGTTGTTCATGAGGAAGGTGAGGGGTGGAAGTTAGTGTTAGGAAAAAGTGATAGGCCAAAAGTTTTGAGTGAATGCCATGAAAGTCCAATAGCAGGACACATGGGTGTCAAGAAAACTTTTGCTAGGGTAGCAGAAAAATATTCCTGGCCTAAAATGAGAGGGGATATCACAAAGTATGTGAAAAATTGTAAGATTTGCCAACAAGTGAAACCAGTCAACGAGATAACAGCTGGTCTTATGACAGAAAGAGTAGGGAATTCAAAACCATGGGAGATGATTTGCGTGGACTTGGTTGGTCCATTGCCAAAATCTTCCAGGGGTTTTATTTATATTTTGACGCTGGTGGACTACTTCACGAAGTTTCCACCACTGTTCGCGTTGCGCTCAGCAACAGCGAAGGCAGTTTGTAGGGAATTGGAAGAAAACGTTTTTCTTCTTTTCGGTGGTCCTAAGTGGATCGTCTGTGACAACGGTCCCCAGTTCCGTAGTAAAGAACTAAAAACGCTTAGCGAAGCGTACGGGTCACAACTTCGTTATACAGCGCACTATCATCCGCAGGCGAATCCTGCGGAGCGCATTAATCAAATTATTAAGACGACTCTCAGAGCTTATGTCTCTGAGAGTCATCGGAGTTGGGATTCGCAACTGGCAAAAGTAGCCTGTGCAATCCCAACTTCGCAACATGAAGTATTAGGTGTTTCGCCATATTTCGTAAATTTTGGAAGGAATATGGCAACTAGCGGCCATAATGTAGGGATTAGCGATAGAGATAGGGAACAAAATAGTGGGGAAATTGATAGGCAGTTTAGAAAGTTGAGAAAGGATATAGCTAAAAAGTTAAAAGCGGCTGGTAAAAAGTCTGCTAAAACGTATAATTTACGGAGAAGAGACACGCAGTACCAACCTGGTGATCTCGTTTGGAGGGGAAATTTTTCGCTGTCAGATGCAGCAACTTATTATGCAGCAAAATTGGCTACCAAATTTGTTGGACCATTCAAGATTAGCAAACGGGTGTCACCTTGGACATATTTGCTAATCGATGACAAGGGTAAAGATCGGGGGACATGGCACGTTAACCTTACGTTAACCTTACACAGATGGTTGAGTCAAAAGTCCCTTAATCTTTTCTCGTAATTCATATTTTTTTTAACAGTTTAATTCTGATCTTGTTTTCTTAAATACTTTTTAACTTATTATAATCCGTGCCATTTTTTTGTATAGATTCTTTGTTGTTGTGGAATAAACTGACTGAAAGTAAGCTGCAAAAATATTGCAGATCACATTTATATCACTTGTTGAAGTTTCTAAGTACTTCATACAGCTTGGATACCCATTTGATTTACGGTTAGAGTTAATGAAATTCCAAAAACTTTTACTATTATTTTTAGTATTAGATTCTATAGAAAACATATAGGATCGATACAAAAACTTATTGAGAGTGTCAAATTCTTTTTGGCAATTTAAATATTTAAACCGCAGATCAAAATTATCACGGTTCAATTTATATAATTTGAAAGATTTTTTTTTTTTATTTTTTCAATTATTTAATCTCTTATTAAACCAGGCAGGATTTGAATTAAATTTAGAAACTTTGCATGGAACGAATCTTTTTACAGCTTCATCGATAATAGATACAAATGCATCATTTGCATTTTTTAAATTAGTTTTAAAAATATGTGCATCCAACGAAAACGAAAATAAATATTCGTTCATTGCATCATAGTTTGCTTTTTTAATGTTTGGTACAAAAATATTATTATTGTTATCATTTTGCATGTAACTAAAAAAATTTATAGTTCCTTCAAGTGCAATGTGATGCATTGAGTTTTTGATTATTGGGATTTCAGACTTTTCAACATAAATATTGAATTCCTTATCAACAAAGATAAGATCTAGAATACGATTTAATTCATTGCAATTAGAGTTTATTTGTATTAAGTCAAACTGGCTAAAAAAATCGATCAAAAATATTTCTATATCAGAAGTTACTTCAAAAGGAATTAAATATTTATCATCTAAGTCCATTATCCAATTAATATCACCCTGATTAAAATCACCAATACAAATTAGATGTTGTAATCTATTCAGATTTTCTAAAATACTTTTATAATTTTCAAGATAAATACTATAACATTCAAGAGAACTTCTTGGTGGAATATAATTAAGTATAATAAATAATTCAGTGTTGTCATTTAAAGATAAACAAACAATCAACTGATCAATATCAATGTTAGATCTACAAGTATTAATATTAGACATAGACATTCACTCATGATGTTGTCTGCACTAGCAGACTTTACAAGAGCATTATTTGCAACAGCGCCAGCGGTAGGTGGAGGGGCAGAGAGAAAACTTTTTACAGAATTTATATTCGTAGACAATGAACTTTCAGATTATCTTCTACCAGATATGGCAGAGGGATGAGGGGTTGTAAGGTTTGGAGATGAGCAGGCAAATCCATTGCCGCTTGAGTTAGAAAGAGAACTTTTATTGACTTTAGCCTTGGTCAATGCAGGAATACGCTTTTTTGTATGACTAGATAAAGGTTCATTTAACTTAGCTTTATTTTTTACTAATTTACTTCGTGTTCATCTACTAGTTCCCAAAACACTAGATGATAATTATTATTTGATAAAGGGATTGGGAATTCCTTTTTTATGTCCATTAAGCTTTGATTTGCATCAATTAAGCATTGATTTAAATTTACATATAGTTCTTCAAGTTTATTATAGCAGGCAAATGCATCGATTGTGCAGCACTTGTTACACTTGAAAGAAAAGTTTTGTATAGTTTTTATAATGTTAAAATCAGATTTTTTTATTTTCGCACAACTAAAGTGCAGCAACGAATTGCCACACGAGATGGAATCAGTTGTCTCCACTTTTTTACAGATGATAAAATTTATTTTCATGATTAGCTTAACAAAAGAACGACCGTCACGATTGAAAGCTGAACTTCGAATGTGATGACATCGTTATTCTGGCATACTCGCCGGAATCGCTCCAGCTTATGATTAATAGGTTGTCTTAATACTGCTTGAGATGGAATCTAGTCGTGAAATTGAATAAGTCTAAAATAATGGAGTTCATTTTACTCAGAATCTTAAAATGAAATCGCATCTCATGGAGAAACTGGCGAAGGCAAAAACCGCTATTAATGTAGCATGGAGAGAGTGTTTCAACAACAAATACATCGCCCACAGCAGCAATATAAAGTGTTTGAATCAGTATCTCAAACCTCAAACAGTTATGTTCTACGCGGCGCAAGTGTGGGGAGCAAAGAAATATGAGACTGTCGAAAAACTACTGAGATTTTTTATAAAAAGAACATTTCACCTTCCTACAAGCACGCCAAACTATATGTTAATGCTGGAAACAGGTTTATCACCACTAGCCGTGTTTTTTTAATACTCATTAATTACTCACTTTTTTTATTTTAAACGCAAAGCAAAAACAAATCAGACTATTTAGTGTTTGTTTTGTTTTTGTTTTGCTTATAAAATTTAAAAGTGAGTAATTAATGTGTATTAAGAAAACTCGGCTACTATTCATAAAGACGCTTTAACTTCAAGTAGGCTTCATAATTAAAGTTTGCAATATGTCAAATGATCGCCTACCAAAGAAAGCGGCACTACAAGCCAGTGGATGTAAGACAGGATGGGCTAAAGAATGGATCGATCAAGCAGAAGAGACTGATGTTCCTCTAAACATTAACGAACAGAGTACGTGGAAATCGACAATGTACCAGATAATTACCAGTTTGGATGAAAATTTAAGACAGAGGTACAGAGATGAAGCATCAAACTCACCGCATCGGTTGGTTTATAGTAGGCTGAATCATGATCTCAATGAGAGAAACTACTTTCGGGATGATTGTACTTTCGAAGAAATATCAAACATGTTTCGTCTAAGAGGAGAATTGTTGTACTTAAGCTTTGTCTCCCATCGTGAAGATTTACCGTTACTTTGTGAGCATGTTTTTCATTTCGTTGGAAGGTGTCCTGTTCTAAGGGAAACTAGAAGACACATACTGGGTACTGACATTTTTTGCCATTATTGAAGTTTGCTATTATATGCCCTCGCTTTTTTGAAATTTATCTTTGAAATGATGAAGAGAATAAATGTCAGAAAAAAGTCATCTGGATTTGGTCCACGACTCATATGGAGCATTTTTTTTCTTGCTCATATTTTTCTATTTCCCACTAATTATGATCTAAAGAAATCATCGCAAATAATGACGGGACTAATCGGTCCTGAATCCTGAAGTTGGTAATATAATTTCTTTTTTATTATAAATGTACTTTACATAAGAAGAAATGAAGGTATTTATTCATTCCATAATTTGAAAAATTTTAGGTTTGTTTTTGTGTCCCGATTGGTCCCGACTTTTTGGTCTTGATGTTCCGATTTTATGTAAATTTTATCTGGCAGCTCTAATTGTATAGGCAATGGGGAAAAATCTAAAAAAAGTTTTGACGTCTGAAAAGTTTGAATGCAGTTTTGAAGAGCGGTTGCTTTTTAGCATAAATATCGATTTGCGGGGGTTTCGGTCTTGGGGCGGGGCGCCCGCCATCTTGGAAAAACGACTTCTTTTGATAATTTGCGTATTTCTCACTTCCTGTGCTTTTCTATGAAAAAAATTTAACATACTTTTTAGTTTTAATTTAAATTTCCTACAAATTGGTATATAAACTATTTTTCTGGTGTAGATAATCCACAAGTTATTGATGAAAAACGAGTACAAAATTAGGCCTTACGGGCTTAGTTATCGAATAAATCCCAAACTATTACTTTTATAAAAAAAAGTCTTAAATTCAAGGTGTAATAAAAGGCTACGGCATATAGATTGAGTTAAGATAAGAAAAAAATCGTACGGGGAGGGGGGTCTATTTCCCTCCGTTTAGGCAGAAGGGGCAATTTTCTAAAAAAAATACATAAAATACAAAAAAAATTATTAAAAAACAATGGCAACACTCAAAATATCATGTTATAGCTTTTTTGAAAGCCAAAAACCTATTCTTAAATTAACTTTTTAGATCAAGTTGTTTGAGCAACCAGTTTTTAAGAAAATAATTTTCAAACTCAAAATTAAAAAAAAAAAAACACATAATTTTTTTTGGAGACGCCCCAAAGACCAAAAATCCCGCAAATCGAGATTTCCATACGCAGATTGTTCGATATTTTACCGCAAAACGTCTCCTCTTATCAAAGCAGTCTGGATTTCGCAATCAACATAGTAGCACTACTGCACTCTTGGATGTTATTGAGCATGTTAGGAAAGCCTTAGATGAAGACAAAGTCTCAGTTTTGGTTCTTCTTGACTACTCTAAAGCCTTTGATACCATTGGCCACAACATTATGTGCCAAAAACTGTTAACCGACTTTGGGCTTTCACCTTTAGCAGTTAACCTCATATTTTCTTATTAACGGGAAGGAGTCAAGCTGTGGTCTCTGGAACTCAAGCTTCTGAGTTCGTTTCAATATCCCGAGGTGTTCCACTTTAGGTCCACTTTTATTCTCACCTTATGTGAATAACTTACCAAATATTTTGAGGCATGGTGAAACGAGAATGTTTGCTGATGATGTACAATATCTCGGAAGTACAGCACTGGGTCTAATCGAGAAATGCATTTACAATATCAACACGGGTCTGAATACCTTGTTTGAATGGTCTGGCGCCAATGGTCTTGTTCTTAATCCGATTAATACTAAGTGCCTCGTCATTTCAAAGAAGACTTAAGTTATTTTCCGGCAATATACCTAAATAACATTCCAGTTGAGTACGTTGATACAGCGAAAAATCTAGGAGTGCACTTAAATCGTAATCTAACATGGAACAATCATGTAAATGTTGCGGTAGGAAAAGCTTATGGTGCACTGAGAACACTATCTGCTGCAAGGAAATTCACACCATTGCAAACTAAGAAAATGCTGGTTAAAACATTGATAGTCCCAATTATAACGTATGGGTGTAAAATTTTTTGTAGTTTAGATGCTGTGTCCCAGAGAAAATTTAACGTTGTTTTTGACGACATTTCGAACTATACGAAAAGTTTTTATGGATTAAGCCCTCCGAATTTTTTAAAATTTAAAACGTTGATAATGTCATTTAAGATTGTCCACACTGAGCAACCACCGGACCTTTATAACCATATACAGTTTCTAGCTTCTGAAAGAACCAATCAAATCTGAATTCCACGTTTTACTTGTCAGATTTCTGAGCGACAGTTTTTCATAAGTGCAGTTCGTCTTTGGAACTCGTTGCCACGTCAACTAAGAAGAACGGATAATCTAAAACATTTTCAGAGAAATTTAACTGCATATTTTTGAAATTACAGTCGACTCCCTCTAAGTCGAACTCCCTCTAAATCGAATTTTCCTCTAACTCGAATGTTGTCGCCATATTTTTGCATTCCCCTCAATTTTCCATACAAAATCCATCCTCTAAGTCGAAATCCCTTTAAGTCGAAATTCCCTCTAACTCGAATAAATTCTTTAGGTTCTTGAACTATTTTCGATCCCTTTCAGTCGAATTTCTCTTTTGCAAAAAAAAAATCACCCTCGCGCAACTTGTATTGTTTTTTTTTTATACATATATGTTATATACGTATAAACATGAAGCACACACACTCGCATGTCACATACTCTACTTCTTTATCGCGTCGTTAACCTACACCGTTACCCTAAACATAATCATATTGCATCTACCTTAAAAAATATTCCATGAACAAAATGCAAGGCAACAAGAAACAAAAAATTTACTTAAGTTGAACACGTGTGCAATTAGCTTTTGTTATTTGTCAAAACAGTTCGTTTTTAGTTTAATTATCGTGGAATAATATGTATCTGTGAAGTTCTCTGGCTTTATTATAAATTGTATATATGTAGGTACCTCTATAATGTAAATGTAAATACATATATTTTTAATTTAAATTATTTATCTTATAACACATTTTTGTGTAAATAATTTTATTTATTTAAATTACTATTAGGTATTTTTATATATACATACATTAATTTGTCCTATAGTAAGTCCGCTACAAGGCTTAATTTTTTAAAAGATGTTAATCTTAATATAATGTTCTCTTTTTAACAATAAATACAAATACAAATGAACATAAGCCGTGTTTTTTGAGATAGTGACTACGACTAGCAACTCAGCAAAATGTTAACACCCAAAACAATAACCAAAAAAATTAAAAATTTTGTTTGTGTTTTCCGAGTTGCTAGTCACTCCATAAATCCAAAGAAAAATTGAATATGCAAAATTGTTAAGAATATAAAGGACCTCTTACAATAAAAATTTGGTTGAAATCGGTGTAGCCGTTAACGAGAAATTTGAAAACCAAAAAATCGGTTATATGACAGGTACCCTTTATAACCGTTACAAAAAAAATATTTTCAACAAAATTATTAGCTGGTAGTTATTATAGTAGCTCGTATTTTTTTTTTTTTTTTTCAAAATCCTTAGGGCCGGTTTTTAAATAAATCAATTTTTTGAGCTAAAAAAAATTCAATTTCCTTTCTAGAGGATCCCATAAGAACCTTATTTCCAAAGTTTGAAGAAAATCGCTTCAGCCGTTAAGGCCACAGACAGACAGACGGACAGAATTGCGAGAACCACGTTTTTCGCCTTCTCTATCATCGTAATGTTAGAGAAAATTATTTTCTCAATTTTTTTTTCTCACGAATACTAAACTTGACCTACTACGTATATTGCAAGTAAAAATTAGCTGTCAAACAAAACTGACATAATTCCTGTGGGGATTGGTATAAACATTAAAACTCCATAAACATGTAAGGTAGGGGAATTTAAATTTGAATTACAATGTTGAATTATAATGTTGGAATATACTGCCTATACGATATTATTATGATTATAGAATACCAGTAGAGTTTTATAAATATGGCACAGATGAACTTATTAGAAATCTAACAAATGCATTTAACCAAATATTCGAACATGGAACTATACCAAATCAGTTCGAAGATTCTTTAATTTTTCCGATTTATAAAAAAGGTAGCGTCGAAGATCCTGAAAGTTATAGAGGAATCTCATTTCTAAACTCATCCTATAAAATTTTTACGGTGGTATTGCTGAAAAGTCTGAATACGTGGATAGATACGAATAAGCTACTGAGTGAGTTCCAAAGCTGGCTCCAGAACGGGTTACTCAACCATAGATCACATCTTCGTTGTTAAGAGTATTGCTGACTCATTCCTGTCCAGAAATAAAAAAACTATAAGCCTTTTTTGTAGATTTAAAATCGGTATTTGATACGGTGGACCGAAATGCTTTGATTTATAAATTATTTGGAGCCGGAATGTCATTAAAATTCGTACGAGTTCTCCAGAATTTGTACATTATCAGCCGTCTGGAATGGTAAACATTTTTTGAAATGTTTCCAGACAAAGTCAGGTGTGAGACAGGGGTGTGAACTTAGTCCAAGCTTATTCGCACTTTTCATTGATGACATCATAGAGGCATTGCCAGGAGGTGTAAGATACGCGGATACTATGATTAAAGCCTTGCTTTTTGCGGATGACATCGTTATGCTGGCATACTCGCTGGAATCGCTCCAGCTTATGATTAATAGGTTGTCTTAATACTGCTTGAGATGGAATCTAGTCGTGAAATTGAATAAGTCTAAAATAATGGAGTTCATTTTACTCAGAATCTTAAAATGGAATCGCATCTCATGGAGAAACTGGCGAAGGCAAAAACCGCTATTAATGTAGCATGGAGAGAGTGTTTCAACAACAAATACATCGCCCACAGCAGCAATATAAAGTGTTTGAATCAGTATCTCAAATCTCAAACAGTTATGTACTACGCGGCGCAAGTGTGGGGAGCAAAGAAATATGAGACTGTCGAAAAACTACTGAGATTTTTATAAAAAGAACATTTCACCTTCCTACAAGCACGCCAAACTATATAATAATGCTGGAAACAGGTTTATCACCACTAGAGTTACGTATTCATCTACATCTTCTAACCCTAACCCTAATCTATTGCACAAGCCACTTGAGACCGAAGCAACGACGACACTTAAATTTGAATAGCATTCTGAGAAATATGAGATAACATAAACATTGGTCCAAATCCAATAGCATTTTTGAATATAAACATTGGACAATCTTCAATGCTATAAACAACCACCACTTCACATCGAAGAGCATCAGTAAATCAATCTGCTAAAATAAACATTGGACGATCTTCGATGCGGCCAACAATCATCGGATAGCATAACCAGATAAGTCTCAGTTGCAGCGATAATTATTCACACATTACACATCATAGTACACAGTCGACTTTCGTCTGTTCTGTTATTGTATTTTATTTTATTTTCTAAATATAGTTTTATATTTGTTTTTTAAAAACTCTTCGACTCTTTTTAAAAAGTTATTTGGCGCAGTCGGTAGGATTCTCAATGAGATATATAAACGAATATTATATTGACATATGAGATCCAGTGATACGAACGCAATTCGCGATTGTAAAATTTTTCAAATAAATTTAAATTAAACGAATATTAATTTTAAATAGTTTGAAAAAAAAAAAAATCGTTTGTGAAAAATATAGCATCTCACATTCATATATAAATTTATATTGCGAAATCTCGTAGAGAGAATATTTAGCAAATGAACAGTGAAGAGAAACAATTAAACAAAGACAGATTAAACAGAAAGTTAAATAAGCACCGCGACAGTGATACCGGAGGTGAAAGTGAATCAGACGAACAAACAACAATAATAATGACGGAAACTGCACCCGTATTAAACGATGTTCAGAGGGAGGAACAACGCTACCTTCTTCGTGAAATGGAGAAAATAAATCCATTCAGAGGATCAAAAGATTGTAATCTGGCACTGTTTATATCAACAGTGGAGTACTTTCTAAACCAAGTCTTGCTGCAGGACAATCAGATAAAGGCTACACTAATAATTAACTCAAAAATTCAAGGAGAAGCGGTAAGGGCAAATAACAGCTTACCACATTTATCGTCGTGGAAAGACATTAAGGTTAACTTAATAAGATTATTTTCAATAAAAGAAACTTATATTAAGTTATCTCAAGAAATTGGTTGTATTGTAGAATCTAACACTTTTGAATTGTATAGAAAATTAGACTTTTTATTACAAAAATTGCAAACTAAAACGCAGTTAGAACCAAATTTAATTTACACACAGGCAAATAATGAAGTTCTGGTATTTGAAGCATTTAAACATAATTTAGACCCTTCACAAAAAGCTATAGTTATCGCCTATAATTGTAAAAATATGGTTGAAGCTTATGAAATCTTAGAAGCCAATGATATGATTCGTTTAAAAAATCAAAGTGAACCAAACAAGGGCTTTAGTATGAAACACCATCAGATTAATTCTCCTAGACAAAATCAGGGACACCAAAATTATAACCAAAATAAATTTAATCAAAATAATAATAATTTTAGACAACAGAATAGAATAACATCTGAGCAGGTTAGATACAACAACAACAGAATATTTGGAAATTTAAACCCTAATCAAGGTCATAGGTTTGGTTTTAACCAAAATTATCAAAGGCAAAGTTATAATAATAATAATAATTGGCAGGCACAACATAATAATCAGCCAAGTTCAAGCCAAGTTAGGAGATTTAATAATAATCGAGAACAACCAATGGAAGTTAATCGCCTCAGTGAACAACAAACAATGAAGAAGTAAATTTTATAGCAGAGGGGCTTCGACACTTCCCATCGTAGTACTTACAGTTCAAAAAGAAAATATAAAAGTCTTAGTAGACACAGGATCTACTATGACCCTCCTCGATAAAAAAAACGTAAATCCTGTACAAGAATGAAATTAGAAGAAGAAATAAAAGTGAATACCGTCAATTCATATATTTTTATAACAGAACAAATAATAACAAAAATACCTGAAGAATTTTTGGAAGAACGCCACAATGGAAAGGAAATTAATTTATTTTGAAAACAAAAATTTTGATGCGATCATAGGATCGAATTTTTTAAATGCCATAGGGGGTATAGTTAATATGAAAGATAAATATTTAGAAATAAATCAGAATAGAATTCCTTTTGTTTCCCTTTTGTTTTCCCAGTCAAAGAAAAAAAATATATCAATGGAAATGATCAATGTCCTTTTGAATATGACGAAATTAATGTGTTAGAAGATAACTCAATGGAAATGAGCAAGCTTTTAAAAGATTTGAATGAAGAAGAAAAAAATATACTAAGAGAATTTTTAAATAAAAATAAGGATTTATTCTACAAGGATGGAGAATTGTTAAGTTCCACAACTCAAACAGTTAATTCCATAAGGACAAAGACAGATAATCCTATTCTCACAAAAATTTATCGATATCCAAAAGTCCATGAGCAAGAGATGCTAAACAAATTAAAGAAATGCTCAGCAATGGAATTATACAAAAAAGTAGAAGCCCTTATAACTCACCTGTTTGGATAGTTCCTAAAAAATTAGACAACTCGGGAACTATGAAGTGGCGTATGGTAATTGATTACTGTAAGTTAAATGAGGAAATTATCGAATATAAGTATCCATTACCAAACATTGACGATGTCTTGGATAAGTTAGGGAGATCGCAATATTTTAGGACACTAGATCTGGCAAAAGGATTTCACCAGATTAGAGTCAACGAAAAAGACATAGAAAAAACTGCATTCAGTGTTCCACAAGGACATTTTGAATTTCTTAGAATGCCTTTTGGCTTAAAAAATGCTCCTTCTAGTTTTCAATGCATGAAAAATGAGATACTGGGAGATCTCATTAATAAAATCTGTGTCGTATACATGGATGACATATTGATTTTTTCAACTTCTCTGATAGAGCACATAGCAAACCTGAATAAAATATTTCAAAAGCTAAGAGAATTCATCTTAAAAATTCAAATAGACAAATGCGACTTTCTTGTGAAAGAAACGAAGTTTCTTGGGCACACGATTACAAACAAGGGAGTTTTACCCAATCAAGATAAAATTATAGCAATACAAAAGATTAACGTACCGACAACCGTTAAAGAAATAAAATCATTCCTTGGTCTTACTGGATACTATAGGATATTTATAAAAGATTATGCTAAGGTAGCCCAACCAATGACAAGATATTTAAAGAAAGGAACCAAAATAGATACTAAGAATATCGAGTACATAAAATCATTTGAAACATTAAAAAATTAATTGTTCCACCTCCAGTCCTGGCTTATCCAGATTTCAATAAAACTTTCGAGCTAACAACAGATGCATCTAATTATGCTATAGGAGCGGTCTTAGCTCAAGATAAACATCCTGTTACATTCATAAGTAGAACTCTAAACGACTACGAGAGAAACTACTCTACTACAGAGAAAGAACTATTAGCAATAGTTTGGTCAATCAAGTATTTAAGACCTTATCTCTACGGAAGAAAATTTCAGTTAAAATCCGATCACCAACCTTTAAAATGGTTGAAAACAAAGAGTATAGGTAAAGACATTTCGGGAAGGTTACAGAGATGGATTCTATCACTTGGTGAATATAACTTCGATATGGAGTACCTTAAAGGATGTCAAAATACAGTGGCAGATTACCTCAGTAGGGAAATAAAAAACACTGGAGAAATTAATCAATTGGATGATTCTAGCTTAGAAGAAACTCTCCACTCAAAAGATGAAGAACAGTTAGATCACTTTTCTATAATAGAAAAGCCAGTTTAAACAACAGATAGTGGTTAACAATGATTATAATCAAAGAAAGATTCAATTACACAAAAGATTCCTTCGGGAATAGATCCGCTTCCGATCGCAAGTTGTCCGCATAAATAAAAGTTATAATGAAAATCTTAATACACATTCTTTTAATTAAGTATTTAGTGACATAACAATTGAAAACATATATAACCAAGAAGGTTATACTAAAAAAAAATTAAAGAAAGTTAAACTAGTTAGAGATAATAAACATGTAGTTCACAAAATCAATATCACTCAAATCGAAGAAGTTTTGAATAACATTGACAGTGACATTTACAAATTAAAAAATATTAAATTTTCCGCAGAAGTATATCGAGAAATTCGCATTATTAAATCCGAAATCAGTAGCTTATTACTGCATAGAATCAGGAGACGTTTAATAAACCTTGGTGGTAACATGCTTAAGTTTTTGTTTGGAACATTGGATGAAAACGACCGAAAAAATATTGAAGAACAATTGAATATAAATAAATATAACAACCATGAATTAATTGTACCATTTAACAAGCAAATTGACATTAATAATAAACTGAAGAAGCAAATAGATACTATACAATCAGAATTTAACAGTATGTACAAAAGGCAAGATTTTCTAAATCTCAAAGTAGGAAGTACATCAATAACACAAAGAATAATAACTTTAGAAGTTCTTGAAAAAATTAAAAGCATTATTGAAAAAATTCAAAACAATGTGTTATCAAGTAAACTAAATACAATGGTAAATTCAATGCTCAGTACTCACGAAATAATCACATATAATGTAACGTTTGATAAATTAAAGAATATAAAAATAACTACAGGGTTACACGATAAAGAAATTATATTTATAATAAGTATACCAGAAGAAATTTTAGAATTTAACCAATATTTTATAACTAGTTTACCTAAAAATATTAAAGAAGAATTAAAAATAAATGATCAATATATAATTGAAAACGAAAATATAGAATACATATCGAAAGAAGAAGATTTAAATAAATTGGAAATATACATAAACTGTATAACAACAAGAAATTGTACTAAATTAGTCAATAAAAGAGAAATTATTGTCTTAGAAATAGCAAGAGGAAAATTGTTAGCAAAAAACAGTTGTATAGAAATAAGTACTAATTGTAATGAAAAGAAAAAAATTAAAATCATAAATAATGTATTAATTCCGTTTGAGAAATGTAAGATAACTATAGATAATAGAACTTTTGAAAATTCCAATGAAATAGAAGAACAATCTTTATATTTAGAGAATCCAAAATTGTATGAAAACATATCTAATCTCTTAATTGAAAAAGAAATTAAACTAGAAGATATAAATAATATTGACATAATTCACGAAAAAATATCAAACTTAAATACACATTACATTCATATTGTAACTATTTTTATATTATGCACTGTAATTATATTTCTGTGCAGAGATAGAATAAATTGTTTCAGGAGAAACAACAATCTTAAGGAGGGGGAGTTACGTATACATTTACATCTTCTAACCCTAACCCTAATCTATTGCACAAGCCACTTGAGACCGAAGCAACGACGACACTTAAATTTTAATAGCATTCTGAGAAATATGAGATAACATAAACATTGGTCCAAATCCAATAGCATTTTTGAATATAAACATTGGACAATCTTCAATGCTATAAACAACCACCACTTCACATCGAAGAGCATCAGTAAATCAATCTGTTAAAATAAACATTGGGCGATCTTCGATACGGCCAACAATCATCGAATAGCATAACCAGATAAGTCTCAGTTGCAGCGATAATTATTCACACATTACACATCATAGTACACAGTCGACTTTCGTCTGTTCTGTTATTGTATTTTATTTTATTTTCTAAATAAAGTTTTATATTTGTTTTTTAAAAACTCTTCGACTCTTTTTAAAAAGTTATTTCTAGCCGTGTTTTTTTAATACTCATTAATTACTCACTTTATTATTTTAAACGCAAAGCAAAAACAAATCAGACTACTCATTGTTTGTTTTGTTTTTGTCTTGCTTATAAAATTTAAAAGTGAGTACTTAATGAGTATTAAGAAAACTCGGCTACTATTCATAAAGACGCTTAAACTTTAAGTAGGCTTCATAATGAAAGTTTGCAATATGCCAAATGATCGCCTACCAAAGAAAGCGGCACTACAAGTCATGGGATGTAAGACAGGATGGGCTAAAGAATGGATCGATCTAGCAGAAAAAACTGATGTTCCTCTAAACATTAACGAACAGAGTACGTGGAAATCGACAATGTACCAGATAATTACCAGTTTGGATGAAAATTTAAGACAGGGGTACAGAGATGAAGCATCAAACTCACCGCATCGGTTGGTTTATAGTTAGTAGGCTGAATCATGATCTCAATGAGAGAAACTACTTTCGGGATGATTGTACTTTCGAAGAAATATCAAACATGTTTCGTCTAAGAGTAGAACTGTTGTACTTAAGCTTTGTCCCCCATCGTGAAGATTTACCGTTACTTTGTGAGGATGTTTTTCATTTCGTTGGAAGGTGTCCTGTTCTAAGGGAAACTAGAAGTCACATACTGGGTACTGACATTTTTTGCCATTATTGAAGTTTACTATTATATGCCCTCGCTTTTTTAAAATTTATCTTTGAAATGATGAAGAGAATAAATGTCAGAAAAAGAATGCCCCATATGAGTCGTGGCATTTTTTTTCTTGCTCATATTTTTCTCTTTCCCACTAATTATGATCTAAAGAAATCATCGCAAATAATGACGGGACTAATCGGTCCTGAATCCTGAAGTTGGTAATATAATTTCTTTTTTATTATAAATGTACTTTACATAAGAAGAAATGTAGGTATTTATTCATTCCATAATTTGAAAAATTTAAGGTTTGTTTTTGTGTCCCGATTGGTCCCGACTTTTTGGTCTTGATGTTCCGATTTTATGTAAATTTTATCTGGCAGCTCTAACTGTATAGGTAATGGGGAAAAATCTAAAAAAAGTTTTGACGTCTGAAAAGTTTGAATGCAGTTTTGAAGAGCGGTTGCTTTTTACCATAAATATCGATTTGCGGGGTTTTTGGTTTTGTGGGGCGCCCACTATCTTGGAAAAACGACTTCTTTTGATAATTTGCGTATTTCTCACTTCCTGTGCTTTTTTGTGAAAAAAATTTAACATACTTTTTAGTTTTAATTTAAATTTCCTACAAATTGGTATATAAACTATTTTTCTGGTGTAGATAGTCCAAAAGTTATTGATGAAAAACGAGTACAAAATTAGGCCCTACGGGCTTAGTTATCGAATAAATCCCAAACTATTACTTTTATACAAAAAGTCTTAAATTCAAGGTGTAATAAAAGGCTAGGGCATGTAGATTGAGTTAAGATAAGACAAAAATCGTACGGGGAGGGGGGGTCTATTTCCCTCCGTTTAGGCAGAAGGGGCAATTTTCTAAAAAAAATACTTAAAATATAAAAAAAAATATTAAAAATCAACGGCAACACTCAAAATATCATTATATAGCTTTTCTGAAAGCCAAAAACCTATTCTTAAATTAACTTTTTAAATCAAGTTGTTTGAGAAACCAGTTTTTAAGAAAATAATTTTCAAACTCAAAATTACAAAAAACATAAAACCAAAAATCCCGCAAATCGAGATTTATGCTAAGAAGCAACCCCGCTTCAAAACTGCATTCAAACTTTTCGGACGTCAAAACTTTTTTCAGATTGCAGTTATTTGACTTCCCTTTGCCTGTACTATAAAAACGCGTATCGTAAATAATCCTAATAGATTTTATGGGTGATTATGAATTGTTTATAGTTTTTCATTAAGGCATGTACGGATGCACGCAATCAAGAGTTATGTTATAAGTAATAATTTAAGGCACTGTTAATACTGTTTTTTCGCCTTAGCGGTCAATAAATAGCTTGAATTTTTTTCCGAACATTTATTATATTCTTAAACTTTTCTTAAACACACCTGTAAGATCCCTTGCCTTAACTATTTTAGTTTATGCCTTTCCGATTTTTTTATAGACCAAATACAAAGGTTACCACAAAATTCATAATTCAGTTCATTATACATACATACATGGTGTTCTATTTTGGCTTCTTATATAATGTACATACCTGCTGCAAAAGACGCTAACTTTGTTATGCTTTTCTTTCCGCTTCCATCCACGCCAATTAGTAGGATATGACCACGGTATATTCGTAAAGTTCGATGAACTCGCGTCAAATGTTCAAGGCAATCTTCAAATAGAACTAAACTGAGTTTTCCCTTTCGTGCACCATATTCCTCAACAATCTGTATGTATAAGTAAAAAACACAAATTATTGTCTTAAACAATATTAAAATATGCTCTAAAAATATTGTTGTACCTCTTGAAATAGGAAAAAAATTGCTTTATAGTCCAGCAGATCTTCGTAATATCTTGGGTCAGATTCATTCAATGAATTTCGATAGTCCCCAAAAAGGAGTGGATTTCGCAGAACATATTCTGCAATTGGTATTATTTTATCACCTGCAAAAATAATTGATTCTTCACTCTTTACACCAATCGTATTTTTATCTGTAATTTACATATTCTTATTTATAAAATGTTGTTTTTTTATAATTGTAGGTATTTTGATGAAATAGTGTAACCGTTCGAGTAAAACAGGAAAAACACAAAACATTAAAAAATCAAGCATCTTGTTGCTTGTTTTGGCAGTAGGTTTTAAGTTCTTAAGAATGTTGTAAAATTGAAGATGGGATGAGGTAACGTGACAGGTTAGTAATTCAATGTTATATGTGATTCAATGTATTTTGAGTAAATCTCAAAACAAACAAAAAATTGATGAACAAAAAATATTAAATTATTTAAAGATTTATAAATTTGAACATGGCTTCCCCTACTTTCCAAAGCAACATAGGAATGGTTTAAACGTTCACGTATATTACACGCATAAAGGGTTGTTTTGACCGAATACTGGGTTTCTTTTAATTGTCTACAAAATTAAGGCTTAACTACATAGGCCAATTCTTGTACAAAAGTACAAAAGTGAGAAATAAATATCTATTCTGAAGACATCTGCTTGCAAAAAAAACAATGGGAAATTGTGCATGGTGGTTTAATTTATGTGTCAGAACAATTTTCGTATGTTTTTTTGCAAGCATGTTTCTTTAGCGAGCATTTTAATTTCTCACTTTTGTTCAAAAGTAGGTCTATGTAGTTAAGGCTTTACTGTCACTTTTTTAAAACTATAAACAAACTGCAAAAATATAGGTACCTAGCTACTGCAATTCAGGTTTTTGTTAATAATTTCAGTAACAGATATGGTATTTTAACATTTTTTTTTTAAAGCGAATCGGAAGCGAAAAATCTAACTGATGGTAAATTAAGAAAAAAAAATTAACTTCCGCATTTTTAAAACATTTGTAATATAGTTATTATATCGACATAAAGTTTTCATCGAAATAAATAGCCAATGCAAATTTAAAATATTTTGTTTGATGGACTTGTTACGTATTTGCTTTGATTTGTCGTCAAAAGTTTCAGCAATTTCTTTTGACTTACTTATGTATCTTGGCTAAACAGAAATAATAATATAAAATAAAACAGTTTTTCAATTTCTATTCCTCAAACTGCTGATGCCGATTAAAATCTTACCATTTTCAACTTTAGCATCATCCTCGATAGTTGAGGATATTTTTGGAATCGTATATCCTTCGTCAAATTCAAATGTTGGTGTAAATTTTTGGGTTACTTCAGTTTCAATGTGTTTTTTCATTAAATTGGTATCCTTAAATAGAAATATCCGATTTAATTATTCACATAAACAACGTTTTTTTTTTAATTATAATTTTTAATTAATTTGTGTGTGTAACACTTTTAAAAAAAGAGAAAACATACACTCTCGGAAATCAATCGATCGCAAATTGATCTGGAAAATTCGTTGCGCCAGACTCGAACAATTTCACGAGCTTGATTAAAAAAGTTTGGATTAATTTGTAAAAGTCCTCCGAATATCCTTGAAAGATCCCTCAGATTGAATATGTAGTGAAACTTTGAAGGAGTTGGTGGGAGTTCAGCGATAGTTATCTGCGGAAAAATAATTAATTAATTATGAAAAATAATTTATTTGTTTTATTTGAGTGTGTATTTTAGTTAGGGCGTTAACCGATTTCTGGCGGCTACCAGTTCCAGTTGACTTAGAAACTTGAAGTTTTACACACTATCTATTTTTGGTCTAATTAGAGGAAATCTGAAAAAAACGCAACGCTCGCCGAAAGGGGTAGCAAAATTATTAAAATAAACTTTTTTTACATGGAGCATTAATTAATTTTATTTGAATATTCTTATAAAGAAATTAATTAAATATAGATACACTGGGTAATGAAAGATGGTTGAAAATGAAATGACAAAATTCGTAATAAGTTAAACATTATATTGGGGCATATTCATAGTCATTTTAGACCTGGGTCTAAGTTAAACATAGCTTTGGTTGAATTTTCGGACGTTGATTCTATTTTTTTAAGGTTATCATTTCAAAATATTTGAAGCTATTTGTGTGGTATACCAAGTTAATTATATTATAAAAATATAAAACCAACAATTCGTAATTAAATTCGGTCTGTATTTATTGAGCCAAAATTGTCTTAAACTGTAGTTTATTAAACCTGGGTCTATCTGCGACTATGAATATGCCCCATTATGTTTACAAAGAATGGGTTTTTGTATGGTATTCATCGAAGCATTTTGGATGAAGCGGGATATCACATTTCTTGCAGGAATAAACGGTTTGGCTGGAACACTTGCGACATCGGAGACGCTTTTCTGTTTTGATGACAGTATGTTTGATGTTATCGAAACGGTCCACTTCATTCGGGTTTCCTTCCGTTTGAATCACAGGTTCAGTGTTTGTTTCCGATCGCAACAGGGAATCTACAATAGATGTCCTAAATTCTAGTTGCGGCATAAGTGGTGTTTTCCTTGCCAAATTTTACCAATGCTGCATCTAGTGCATTTGATAAAAGTGGCCAGTACCACTTTTTTCCTCAAATTCGAATCCGATTATTGTTAGTAGCGTTATCAAATAAGTCAACTCCACCCATCGTTATGTTGTTTTTACGAATTGCATTTATCATTCGAATGTTAAAATGTTTTCTCTTTTTTTCGATCAAATCGTTTTGCCTGAATGATTGGTTGGCGCATCGAATGATTTGTTGGTCTTTTTGAAAACTCAGCACGATTCTTTTTTAGAAGCTGAAGGGACGTTTTGGGATGTTGATGCACTGTTTGGATCATTTGGTACAACATCGACTTCCGGTTCACGTATATGTCTTCAGGATTTTGTGAATTTAAATCATCAAACCTGCATTCTAGCTCAATTTCACCAGCCAATTCATTTGTTTCCATCCTCCAAAAGCTGCACAAAATTATAATGCTTGTACGAACTGCAGCATCCAAATTCAAATTTATTTCCTCGTCTTCATCATAACTCGGGTTCATCAATAACTCTTCGAGTTCTTTAGCAGATAAAAACTTATTCCGATACATAATACTTTCGGATTATACTACTTCTATTTGCTATGTGTTTTTCCAATACAGCGCGCATTTATGAATTGTTTTTTTTTTGTCTTGGAATTAGAATATGCACTCGATTTATAGTACCTGAGAATAGTACAGTTGTCTTATAGGGACAACGCTAATAAGAAAAGTGACCTGAGTCTTGATGTTTCCTATACGCCTAATTATTCTTATTATTTCTAAGAATAAAGTCAAGGAAGGTAAAGGGTTTTTCCAAAATAGCACTAGCATTGTAAACATAAACTCATAATATTCCGAGAAAAAAGCCGTTCAATCTCTTACAAAGCAGCGAAAAAAAAGTTTTTTTAAGTGCTACTGCTTTCGGCGAGCGTTGCGAAAACGCAACGTAGTGCTTTCATCTAACCCGATAAGCACTTAAGTCATGTAAATTATGTCAGAATAATTTTAGAATATAATTTGAACCCTTATTTACCTGTAGTTGACATTGTTTTGAAAAATTATAATTTTGACGATATTTTTCAAAAGTTCAAAAATCCTACCTCAAAATTTACAAAAAAAAAATCCTAAAAGAGCACGAACAAATTTTTTTAGAACAAAATCCAAAAACAGGTCGATTAGATAATTCAACTATCTCTCCAAATCGTTTTTTAGTTTATTTCAATTTATAATCAGTTATGTTCCAGAAGTCTTCAAATATGACGTTGCGAAAACGCAACGCTAGCCAGAAATGGGTTAAGGCCATATTTTAGGTCAAACCTTGCACTTCATTCTGACGTGATGAGCTTTGGTTCACTAATAGTCCACATCCTAAATTTACTTTTAAGACGTGTTGCCACGGTGGGAACACTGGCATACCGGAGATATAAGGGTTTCCTCCTAACCAGGTTATAATAACGAAATTTCACATAACGATCATGTGGAATGTCTCATTTCATATTATTTTGTTGGTCCCTTCCCACACTTGCACGGCTGGGGGTGCAAAATACCCTCGGCAGACAAGGGTTTTTGTTTTGTCAGAAAATAATGGTAAATTATGTATACACCTTTATAAAATCATAAGATTGGTGTCGACGCAGAATTTCACACTCTATGGCATATCCGAAGCCTATCTCAATCCATGAATTTGTTTTTTGTTTGCATAATCGCTTTCAAATGGGGGAGAGGAATATGTGGATGTATGTCAAACCGATATACAGGGTGTCCCAAAAGTCAACGTCGAAACGAAAACGGGTGATAGGGTAGGTCGCGACAGTTATCAGAAAAATAATAAAAAAAAATCGTAGCCATGTATTTTGTGAAAAAATGGTAACCCTGTGACGATCTTTCAATTATAAATTAATTTTGGTATCAAAAATCAGAAATGAAATACAAATGAGCACAAATATCTATTTTCATTAATTTCCCTCCTCTTTTATAGAAATAACATTTTTGTCCAAAACAACTTTTCAAACAAAATTCGTTCTTTCACTCAAAATACAGGGTGTCCCGTAAGTAATGGATAACCCTGAAGTGCCGCATAGTAGACTTTATGACCGTCCTGAAAACTGATAAAAAAAAGTTCTATCCCAACCACAAGAAAAGTTATATGCATTTTTTTGTTCAGTGCATTATTTTTTTTCTTACTTTACATTTTTGAATACCACGACTACAAGTGAATGAGTTCCATCATTTTTTTTTTTTGCAGGAATATTAAGCATTACTTGTGCCAACACATAAGTAGAAGAAAGTTATTATAACTGTAGGACTTCTTAGAGAAAAAAATTATTTAACATTGAATTTCAATGCAAAATGTGAAAACCAATAATTTTTGAAAAAGTTAAATCATATCTGGTATAAAAAAATGCATGAATACCTGAGTGGCCAACTATTTTAAAAATATGCGCGTTAAATGCAGATTTCAAAATGGTATTACTTATTATTATATCTAGAGTCAATAGCAAGTTATTGGTAAAAATCTGCAATACTAGAGTAAATTTAGCAAAAACAAAAGTTTTCAAAATTAGCACAGTAAACGTGAAAATAATACCAAACGTTGATTATAGCAGATTTTTGATTTATTGGCTGTTTCTACGTTGTTGTCCTAATGATAAATCCAAGCTTTCAACTTCTAGGGCCGAATGCATTATTGATAAAAATGTCAAAAAAGTGCAAAAAACGGTGACATTTTCGAGCTTGTTTTGAATTTTACCTGTTCTATTGCGCTTTAACAAACCCATCAAATATTTTGTTGGTTGCTATTTTTTATTTGTTATTTTCTCCAAACAAAAAGTCTTCTGATTCAATTTTAATTGTGTTTTTTTGAATAGTAAATTGTAAGATCCTGAGAAAGTGAGAACGCATAAAATCGTAAGTTTTTTAAATTTTGAATTAAAGTTTTTGTAATTTGATCTTAATTCATAAGATTAAGACCACGACGAACACTTATTTATATCGTTTTTATTGTTCATTCTTCAGAAAAATTAACGGTCTAAATAGCTGTTTTCCTGAACCTGCTTGTTGATAATAAAGACCTTTGATTGAACTTTTTCGAAGCCACGTATTCTGTATTCTGCACAAGAATATGCAAACATGCATTTCATTTATGGAGAGTGCAGAGACAACGCAAACGAAGCTGCGACTCTGTATAGGGAAAGGTACCCTAACGCACGTCACCCGGATTATCGAGTGTTTATTAGAGTCCATAGCTGTTTCTCGGAAGGAAGGCTGCCTGGAAGTGGTGTTGGTGGAGCTGGCGTGGGACGACCCCCTCGAGGAGATACCGAAGACTAAGTGCTTGCGGAACTTGACCGAGATCCTACAGTATCAATCCGAGCAATAGCACGACGCACTGGGATCGGAAAGACGACTGCGCATAATGTGCTAAGTAAATATAAATATCATCCCTTTCACCTAACACGGGTGCAAACTCTCCAGCCGCAAGATTTTGAAAAGAGAATGAGTTTTTGTCGACAAATGATAATGAAAATTGAAGAAGATCCGCAGTTTTTTGACAAAATTCTTTGGAGCGATGTGTCGACATTTAAAAAAGAGATGGTTACACTAATCTCCATAATCTCCACTTCTGGGCACTACAAAACCCAAACATCATGAGGAAAGACAGGTCCCAGTACCAATTCAAAATAAACTATTGGACTGGGATTCTCAATGGGAAAATAATTGGACCCTTTGAGTTGCCGGGGATTTTAACTGGCCAAGGTTATTTGGAGTTCCTACAAAATGATCTCCCAACCTTGCTGGAAGAAGTGCCTCAAGAACTAAAGGAATCCCATTGGCTTCATAATGATGGTTGTCCAGCACACTATGCTGTGCCTGTGCGGGCATATTTAAATGCCAGATATCCAGGCAGATGGATAGGACGTCTGGGACCAATTTTATGGCCACCCCGTTCACCAGACCTAAATCCACTTGATTTTTTTTATTGGGGATGCATTAAGGAAATCGTATACAGCAAGCCGATCAGGTCCTTAGAGGAGCTAAGAAATCGTGTGGAGGCAGCTGCATTACAAATTTTTGAGTTCACTAAGACGTTCATTTATTCGGAGGTGCAGAACCTGTATAAGAGTGGGTGGAAAACAGTTTGAGCATTAAATAAAAAAGCTTTGAATAAAAAAAAAATTAAAAAATTATCTATTTTTGTTTTTGTTTTCTAACTAAGTGATCATGTGATTAAAAGCTGGCTCAAAAACTTTTTGTTTAGAGAAAATAAACTAATAGCAACCAACAAAATATTTGATGGGTTTGTTAAAGCCCAACAGAACAGGTAAAATTCAAAACAAGTCCGAAAATGTAACCGTTTTTTGCACTTTTTTGACATTTTTATCAATAATGCATTCGGCCCTAGAAGTTGAAAGCTTGGATTTATCATAAGACAACATCGTAGAAACAGCCAATAAATCAAAAATCTGCTATGTTCAACGCTTGGTATTATTTTCACGTTTACTGTGCTAATTTTGAAAACTTTTGTTTTTGCTAAATTTACTCTAGTATTGCAGATTTTTACCAATAACTTGCTATTGACTCTAGATATAATAATAAGTAATACCATTTTAAAATCTGCATTTAACGCGCATATTTTTAAAATAGTTGGCCACTCAGGTATTCATGCAATTTTTTTATACCAGCTATGATTTAACTTTTTCAAAAATTATTTGTTTTCACATTTTGCATTGAAATTCAATGTTAAATAATTTTTTTCTCTAAGAAGTCCAACAGTTATAATAACTTTCTTCTACTTATGTGTTGGCACAAGTAATGCTTGATATTCCTGCAAAAAAAAAATGATGGAACTCATTCGCTTGTAGTTGTGGTATTCAAAAATGTAAAGTAAGAAAAAAAATAATGCACTGAACAAAAAAATGCATATAACTTTTCTTGTGGTTGGGATAGATCTTTTTTTATCAGTTTTCAGGACGGTCATAAAGTCTACTATGCGGCATTTCAGGGTTATCCATTACTTACGGGACACCCTGTATATTGTAGGTACTACCATTGAATAATAATATATAGAAGTGGGCACCGAACATTACTCAATCTACAAAGCGCTGTTGTAACTCGGTGGTGACCTTGTATATGAAAACTATAGTACTATCATGGACAAAATTTTTTTGTGCTACAATGCTTCGTTGGTGGCGCCACTTTAGCTCGGCGGAGACTTCCATTTTTGGGAGACAATTGTCGGCGGAGACTTCAATTTTTGGGAGACTTCCATTTATCAGAGAATCGTAACTAGGTTGTTAGAGCAAGAGGAGTGTATTTTGTTCGATTCTGGTAAGAATCAAATGGAGTAAGGGAGATTACCAATCAAAGGTTTTGTTAAACGTCAATGATGAGAAAAAGGTGAAGAGAATGGCAAAAAACTGTTCGTATCCTCTTTGATTGAATGTGCAATGCAAGGTTATTTTTTTGCTTAATTTACGGATTATGCTATATGCGAGAAGAGAAGTGGAAACACATACATGTAAGTTAGCTATTTGCGTCGTCGTTGTCATCAACCTTAAAGGAATATAGTTTTTTTTTTTTGCGGGAAAGAATAATGCGTGGAGGTATACATTCTTATATTATCAAGGGTAGGCTGATTTTAATGCGGTAAAGAAAAATATGTATGTTCATGTTGTGTAAGTATATTTGTAGGTATAAATGCAATCGTATGTTATTGAGGGTAGGTGTTATATTAAATTGTCTTGCAAAGATTTCTTATTTGCCGTGAAATTTGTTGCAAGTACAAGATTTTGAGCATATTTTTTTGCAGGAAAGGAAAATATACCTACATGTATAGGTAGGTAGATATATTCGTATAAATTATGAATGGTAGGTTTTATTAATATTTAGGTTGTTTGCATGATTTGAGTTTGACTTGAAATGTTTTGAAGAAATTTACAATTTATTATGCCAACAAATATAGGTAGGTCCATACATAATGCATAACTATATGTAGGTAGGTATGAAAATAAGTTATGAAAAAAGGGAGAATTTCTATGCAATGTTGACTAAAAATTGAATTGTACTCAGGTGCAGGTAGGTATGTACGTATAGGTTTGTAGGTAGGTACCTATATAAATATTGTTAAAAAAAAGAAGAAACGAAGTTTCAGTCGTCAAAAAAAATGTGTTTTATTCTTGTGAGTAGGTACAGACAACTCCGCTTAACTGAAAACATCGGTTATCTAAAACAAGACATTTATTCCGGAGGCGTTTTTAAGAATTTTTCACACAAACTGCTTCGCTTAACTGAACTCCGCTTAATTGCAATCTCGGGATAATTGAAACAAAATTGTGTGCCTCAAAGGAACATTTTTCACTTTTTCAACTCCGTATAAGCGAAACAACCATTTTTTTTTTTTAATTATTATATATTCATATTCGTTTTGTGATTAAAAATGTAAATACATTTGTTGTTTGAATTGTTTCATATGGAAATATAACTACATAGTAGGTACATACATATTTTGACACAAAAAATCATACCTACATTTTTTCTTGATTTTCAGGCTAAAGGAAGTTTAATATTTGTTTTGAAAAAAACTCCGCTTATTTGAAACCAGTTTCAGTTATCCAAAGTTCGGTATTCGGTTAACTGAAAACTCCGCTTTACTAAGACAAATGGTCTGCAATTATGGTGCTCCAGTTATGCGGAGTCGACTGTCAATTTCATTTTTATATTTACCAAGGTAAGTAGGTAGGTTTATATATACATACCTACGTAGGTGTGTACATTTAAATAAAATTGTTTTAACTAAACCTAGATCTAAATTTTTATTTTATTTGTTTCAAATCAACCAATTGCAAAACGTGCCAACAGGTAGGTACCTACCTACTTACCTATTTTAATTTTTATTTCCGATTTTTTAATTCCAGGTAGTTTACAAAATAAGTGTTTTATTGTTGACAGGTAAGTACCTACCTGTAGACACCTACCTACCAATAACTTTTTTCGTTAGGAATTTTTTCCTTTTTTTGAAAATTGAAAAACAAAATTTATTTGCATTTTTTACTTCAGAATTTTACGTAATATTATTTGTTCCAAAAACGATTGCTTTAATTAGTTTTTAGTCAAACGCTAAGAACCAGGAGCTGGTATATAGTTTAGTTTTAGAGAAAATCGAAACTTATGAAAGTACTTTTTTCTTCCAAAATTATTTTTTTGAGTAGGTATTTAGTACGTGTATACAGGGTGATTTGCATAAGGTGTCATAAAAGGCTAGAGCGTGTAGGTTGGACTTAGACAAGACAAAATTCGTATGGGAGGGGGGTCTATTTTCCTCGGTTTAGGCGGGAGGGGCAATTTCCGAGAAAAAATCACTTAAAACAGAAAATAAAATTTTAAAAAATAACAGTAACACTAACAGAGTGACGCTATAGCATATTGAAAAGCCAAAAGTCTATTCTTTAATATATTGTTTAAATTAAGTTGTTCGAGTGAATAGTTTTTGAAAAATAAATTTTCCAAGTCAACATTTAGAAAAAAATAAAAATAAAAAAAATTTCAAGCTAATTTTTTTCAAAATTTTATGTAATTAAGCATATTTTTTGTTTTCAAAACATAATGCTCTTGTCAATTTTTAGTCAAACGCTGGAAACCGTATGGATCTAGGACTTTTACTTTTCAAGATATGAAAAAATTAATGAAGCAACTTTCACATTAAACTAAGAAGAATCATTCAGCAACCAGTTGATTATCGTCAAGTTTAAGTTGGCAGTAGGCAGAAAAATAGTTACAATATTAACTATAATTTAGCCCAAATGAAGCTATTCAAGGCTAGTCCAGGCGAATTAGCACTAAAATTTGTATAATCATCTAAATATTTTATATGTACATATGTTTTTAAATGCTGATAATATATAACTATAGTCTATAGACATCTAAATTTTTAAATTCGGATAAGTACTTTTCGATTAATAACCAATTTTATGCCGACAAATTGACAATTGACAAAATTCTGGATTCGATCTTTTTTATTAGATTTATTAGATTTTCAAAATTTATAATTTTTAAATTTGAAAATATTTGATGGGCGTGTTGACAATATAAAAATAGAATTCCTTGAAAAAGCATGATCCACTTTGCATTTTTTTGGTAAATAAATCAATTAAACTAACTTTAGAGTGGCTTTTGTTGAAATAATCACTAAAAATTTATAAGCAATATTTTAGAAGAGGATTAGAGCAATTAGTGTGTTGGTTTTGTTTTTTTCGATATTTATCAATTTTTTATTACAAAAAATAAATAAATCGGGTGGCACAACGGCTCATGAAGAACCAGGGCCTAGTGACTAACAACTCGCAACCATTCTTGTGTGCGCCTATCGACAGGAATGAAAGGGACCTACAATTTTATGCCGAATCCGAATGGCTAGACGAGAAGCAATTATTCGTGACAAGTAATACTCTTGGGGGATTTGTCAATTCCTCGCAAGAGGCAGTAGCCCTGAAAAAAACTTTTTAGTTTTTAGGTGGACGAGGCTGGGAAGCGAACCCAGACCTCCAGCGTGACAGTTGAACGCACTTACCATTACGCTACAGGCTACTACAATTTTTTATTAACGTTTACATTTAAAGTACCAAAATCGAATTGATTTTTCACTAAATCCCATTTTTAGTATGAATTTTTTAAGATAATGCAAACATTTTAACACAGAAATTTAGATTATAAATTTCTATCTTTAATTCATGTATCATTTGTTATGAACTATTAAGCATTACTCAAGTTTGAAGCCTCTAAACTTGGTTAAATAGAGCTTAAATTGCCCCTACCCTTGTGCCAGTTAGATTTACAAATACAAAATTACTCACATATTTGTAGAAGAAGGTTACACATATAAATGTTCATCATTATTTTTCAAAAATATATAAATTTTTCATTAACTTTTGAATTTAAAGTACGAAAAATAGAGTTGATTATTCATTAAAACACATTTTTAGAACAAATATTTTGCAATAATTTTTACACAAAAATTTAAGTTATAAATTTGTACCTAAATTTCATGTATCATTTATTATGAAATCTTAAGTATTACTCAATTTTTAAGCCTCTAAAGTTGTCTAAATGTAGATTTTTTGTAATTTATGATTTGAATATGGTTTTGACTTTTTATAATAAAAAAAATAGATTTGAGATAACGTTGCTTTGCACTGGTTGACGATTGTTGACAATGAACAAAGCAAAGCATTTCTATGGATTTTATTTGAATTTTTATCAATTAAAAAATCAATTGTGACACTAATACACTGACACTTTTTATTGAAACGATATTAATAAAAAAACAAAACAAAAAAATTTCAAAATGTTTACCCTTTCTTAAATAAATCTATCAAATGATAAGTTAGAAAGATAACATTTTTACCATTTAATTGCTATCAAATATATCTATACGATATTAAAATTTTAGATTTTTACAACCACCCGTTAAAAATCAAATAGATTGAAAAATTTACCAAAATAATTTAACCTTTTTCAAAAATCATTTTGGGTATGAAAAAAAATCCTGTCAAAAATTGCTTCAACATGGATAATTTTTTTGTTCATCCCCTATAAAAATATGTAAAAATAAAAAAAAAATTAAAAATGTACCCCATATAACTACTCAGTACTTTTCGAAACGACTATTTATCAATTTTCAGTTTTAAAACCGGGTATATCTCGGTTAGTAGGTTTTTAATAAAAAAAAGTTGTTCATATTTTTTGCCTTATTTTTCAATATCTTTCAAATAATAATCAAGTGTCAACGACGTCGCGTTTAGAAGTTAGTTTTTTGACTTTAATTCAGTTGTACCCTATTTTACTCTATTAAATGTGCGAATTTCAAAAATTCCGTTCTTAGTGCAACCCTGAATAAAATTTGCTATTATATACATTTTAGTATATAGCTACCTACCTTTTTTTTAATACTTCTAGTTTATGCTGTTGCAATTTTTATTCTTTCATTTATATCTATAATATAAACCAGTTTCAGTTATCCAAAGTTCGGTATTCGGTTAACTGAAAACTCCGCTTTACTAAAACAAATGGTCTGCAATTATGGTGCTCCAGTTATGCGGAGTCGACTGTCAATTTCATTTTTATATTTACCAAGGTAAGTAGGTAGGTTTATATATACATACCTACGTAGGTGTGTACATTTAAAAAAAATTTTTTTAACTAAACCTAGATCTAAATTTTTATTTTATTTGTTTCAAATCAACCAATTGCAAAACGTGCCAACAGGTAGGTACCTACCTACTTACCTATTTTAATTTTTATTTCCGATTTTTTATTTCCAGGTAGTTTACAAAATAAATGTTTTATTGTTGACAGGTAAGTACCTACCTGTAGACACCTACCTACCAATAACTTTTTTCGTTAGGAATTTTTTCCTTTTTTTGAAAATTGAAAAACAAAATTTATTTGCATTTTTTACTTCAGAATTTTACGTAATATTCTTTGTTCCAAAAACGATTGCTTTAATTAGTTTTTAGTCAAACGCTAAGAACCAGGAGCTGGTATATAGTTTAGTTTTAGAGAAAATCGAAACTTATGAAAGTACTTTTTTCTTCCAAAATTATTTTTTTGAGTAGGTATTTAGTACGTGTATACAGGGTGATTTGCATAAGGTGTCATAAAAGGCTAGAGCGTGTAGGTTGGACTTAGACAAGACAAAATTCGTATGGGAGGGGGGTCTATTTTCCTCGGTTTAGGCGGGAGGGGCAATTTCCGAGAAAAAATCACTTAAAACAGAAAATGAAATTTTAAAAAATAACAGTAACACTAACAGAGTGACGCTATAGCATATTGAAAAGCCAAAAGTCTATTCTTTAATATATTGTTTAAATTAAGTTGTTCGAGTGAATAGTTTTTGAAAAATAAATTTTCCAAGTCAACATTTAGAAAAAAATAAAAATAAAAAAAATTTCAAGCTAATTTTTTTCAAAATTTTATGTAATTAAGCATATTTTTTGTTTTCAAAACATAATGCTCTTGTCAATTTTTAGTCAAACGCTGGAAACCGTATGGATCTAGGACTTTTACTTTTCAAGATATGAAAAAATTAATGAAGCAACTTTCACATTAAACTAAGAAGAATCATTCAGCAACCAGTTGATTATCGTCAAGTTTAAGTTGGCAGTAGGCAGAAAAATAGTTACAATATTAACTATAATTTAGCCCAAATGAAGCTATTCAAGGCTAGTCCAGGCGAATTAGCACTAAAATTTGTATAATCATCTAAATATTTTATATGTACATATGTTTTTAAATGCTGATAATATATAACTATAGTCTATAGACATCTAAATTTTTAAATTCGGATAAGTACTTTTCGATTAATAACCAATTTTATGCCGACAAATTGACAATTGACAAAATTCTGGATTCGATCTTTTTTATTAGATTTATTAGATTTTCAAAATTTATAATTTTTAAATTTGAAAATATTTGATGGGCGTGTTGACAATATAAAAATAGAATTCCTTGAAAAAGCATGATCCACTTTGCATTTTTTTGGTAAATAAATCAATTAAACTAACTATGTTAAATTTAGTCAAAACGCCTTATTGACTTCACTTTATTTTTGTGCACTTCTTCTTATTACTTCATTCCAATTTTAAAAAATAAAAAATAAATAATAAAAACAAATGTCAATTTCGGATGCATTTCGGCATTTTACATGCCATCCTCAGCACGTCTTTTTATTGACTAAATATCCAATATAATTATTATTAAAAGCTTTTAAACAATTACTAAAAAGAGCGAGAAAGAAAAAAGAAAAACAATTAACTAACTCATGTACATACAGAACATTAAGCTAATTTTGTCTAGTCATGATGTTAAAGAGAGATGACTTGATCGGTGCATCCATGGTATTCATTAAGATGTTGTTGTTTCTGTGCATGTACAAGCTTTCATATGCGTCTAAGAATCTGTCATCGCTTACGTGTTTAATTAGCTTTAAATTTTCTTTCGTCACATTATGCTCGTTCTCTATCATGTGTAGGGCCACCGCAGATTTATTAGGTCTGTTGAGCTTTCTGTTGGCTAAATGCTCATTAAACCTTGTTTCTATATTCCTTTTGGTTTGTCCATAATATTTTTGCTCACAATCATTACATGCAATCTCATAGATACCTGGTTTTTTATTGTTATCTGTTCTATCTTTCGTTGATCCTAATTTCGACTTGAGTTTTCCGTCGGATGCATAAACTAGTTGTATATTTTGTTTCTCGAAAACTTTGGTTAGCTTATTTGTTATCGAAGGAGCAAAATGAATTTTTAATCGTCTCTTCTCTTCTGTCTCCTTAAGTGTTTTTAGTTTTGTTAAACCCATTCTTTTTATTATTTTTGATTGTTTTTCGACCATTCTTGTTATTATTTCGCTGTCATATCCATTTAGTTTGGCGGCATATTTTATGTAGTTCAACTCTTCCATGTAGTTTTGTGCATTCATAGGAACTGAACACAAACGATATACCATGCTGTTAAATGCAGCCTTTTTATACTGCATTGGGCAGAACGAATTAATTGGAATATAACGAGGGATGTTAGTTGGTTTTCTATAAATTGAAAATTCGAGCAAGTTATTGAAATTTCTATTTATAAGGATATCTAAAAATGGAAGTTTCCTATCTTTTTCCATTTCATATGTAAATTTCAAAGAAGGCCATTTTGAATTTAAAATGTCCATGAAAGCATTTAAATTGTTTGGATTTATAGATGCAAACACATCATCAACATATCTAAACCATACTGTTGGTAGCTTCCCTTCAGCTTCAATGCTTTTCTCAAAGTTTGACATAAACAAATTGGCTAAGAACGGAGATAATGAGTTTCCCATTGTTGTACCCTCTGTTATTTTGTAGAACTTATTCAAAAATTGGCAACAGTTGTACTCCATGCATAAGGTAGCTGCGTCAAAATAAATCTTTTTCTTTTCTTGATTATCTTCACGTTCGTCAAGCCAATCTTTCAACAACTCTAACGTTTCTTTGATCGGAATGCTCGGAAACAATGCTACTACATCAAAAGATATTAAAACTTCATTTTCTTTTATTTTTAACTTTTTAACTCTTTCTATGAAATCATAAGTGTTACTCACGGATCGACTTTCACCTTGGCTGTAGTTTTGGAACTCGGATACTAACCATTTCGCGATTTTTTCCGTTGGTGCATCTATATTGGAGATAATTGGCCGCATACTTAGTGTAGGTTTATGTGTTTTGGGTAAACCATATAATTTTGGAACCGAAGGGTTCGCAACCATAAGCTTCCATTTCACCTTAGGTCCAAATACACGTAGGATTTCTTTGAGCAGTGCAGTTGTTCCTTTAATCATCTTAGGTAGTGGAGTTTTATTTAGTTGTACAAAGTTTTGTGCCGATGTTATTTCGCACATTTTTTCTTCATATTGGTTTCTGTCCATGATAACCAAGTCCCGCCCTTTGTCAGATTTCATGTAAAAACAATCTTTTTCTCGAAGTTTTGTAATGGTTCTTAAATGTGAAGAGTTTTTCTTTTTATTTTTAGTTATTTGTTCTTCTTTAATAGCATTTTGAATTATAGGTTTTGCCGCATTTCGTATGTTTGTTTTGGTTGTGTCCGACAAAAATTTAATTCCAGTCTCTATGTCTGCAATTATATCTTCTACTGGTAGTGTCTTCGGTGTTACTGAAAATTGAAGTCCATTTTGTAAAAGATCCAACTCATCTGCCTCAAACGTCTGAGACGAAATGTTTCGTACAAACCGTTTTTGATCATTCTCGAACTCATTTATTTGATTGCAATTAGTTGTAAATCTTCCATTCTTGTTGGCTAACATTTTGAATTTTTTATCCAGCTTTTTTCTTTTTCTTAACGTTGTTTTTACAATTTTTGCACTACACTTATCTAGAAAATTCAATAAATCATTCAATTCCATGTATTTCATTAGCCATAGATGAATATTGTAAGTTTGTAATTCAATTTGAGACAGTTTACTATACGTGTACTTGATCTCGTAATTAAGCCACAGTCTTTTGCTCTTCTTCATTACCATCTCCGTTCTGCTATTGTTGACACAAAATTTAATTTTAACAAAATTTGGATACAAATTTCTTTTTATACATTTCTTTAAGAAAAACAGATCAGCTTTCCATAAATGTATTTTGGTTTTCAGTCTCAAAAAAGATTTTTGTTGCTCTTGTAATGTTGGTTGGCCCGCCATTTTTAGGTAAATAATAAAAAACAGAGATTAAAAATCCCGATCTTATGAGCAACACCGTGAAGTCTAATTACATTAACTATGTTAAATTTAGTCAAAACGCCTTATTGACTTCACTTTATTTTTGTGCACTTCTTCTTATTACTTCATTCCAATTTTAAAAAATAAAAAATAAAAAATAAATAATAAAAACAAATGTCAATTTCGGATGCATTTCGGCATTTTACATGCCATCCTCAGCACGTCTTTTTATTGACTAAATATCCAATATAATTATTATTAAAAGCTTTTAAACAATTACTAAAAAGAGCGAGAAAGAAAAAAGAAAAACAATTAACTAACTCATGTACATACAGAACATTAAGCTAATTTTGTCTAGTCATGATGTTAAAGAGAGATGACTTGATCGGTGCATCCATGGTATTCATTAAGATGTTGTTGTTTCTGTGCATGTACAAGCTTTCATATGCGTCTAAGAATCTGTCATCGCTTACGTGTTTAATTAGCTTTAAATTTTCTTTCGTCACATTATGCTCGTTCTCTATCATGTGTAGGGCCACCGCAGATTTATTAGGTCTGTTGAGCTTTCTGTTGGCTAAATGCTCATTAAACCTTGTTTCTATATTCCTTTTGGTTTGTCCATAATATTTTTGCTCACAATCATTACATGCAATCTCATAGATACCTGGTTTTTTATTGTTATCTGTTCTATCTTTCGTTGATCCTAATTTCGACTTGAGTTTTCCGTCGGATGCATAAACTAGTTGTATATTTTGTTTCTCGAAAACTTTGGTTAGCTTATTTGTTATCGAAGGAGCAAAATGAATTTTTAATCGTCTCTTCTCTTCTGTCTCCTTAAGTGTTTTTAGTTTTGTTAAACCCATTCTTTTTATTATTTTTGATTGTTTTTCGACCATTCTTGTTATTATTTCGCTGTCATATCCATTTAGTTTGGCGGCATATTTTATGTAGTTCAACTCTTCCATGTAGTTTTGTGCATTCATAGGAACTGAACACAAACGATATACCATGCTGTTAAATGCAGCCTTTTTATACTGCATTGGGCAGAACGAATTAATTGGAATATAACGAGGGATGTTAGTTGGTTTTCTATAAATTGAAAATTCGAGCAAGTTATTGAAATTTCTATTTATAAGGATATCTAAAAATGGAAGTTTCCTATCTTTTTCCATTTCATATGTAAATTTCAAAGAAGGCCATTTTGAATTTAAAATGTCCATGAAAGCATTTAAATTGTTTGGATTTATAGATGCAAACACATCATCAACATATCTAAACCATACTGTTGGTAGCTTCCCTTCAGCTTCAATGCTTTTCTCAAAGTTTGACATAAACAAATTGGCTAAGAACGGAGATAATGAGTTTCCCATTGTTGTACCCTCTGTTATTTTGTAGAACTTATTCAAAAATTGGCAACAGTTGTACTCCATGCATAAGGTAGCTGCGTCAAAATAAATCTTTTTCTTTTCTTGATTATCTTCACGTTCGTCAAGCCAATCTTTCAACAACTCTAACGTTTCTTTGATCGGAATGCTCGGAAACAATGCTACTACATCAAAAGATATTAAAACTTCATTTTCTTTTATTTTTAACTTTTTAACTCTTTCTATGAAATCATAAGTGTTACTCACGGATCGACTTTCACCTTGGCTGTAGTTTTGGAACTCGGATACTAACCATTTCGCGATTTTTTCCGTTGGTGCATCTATATTGGAGATAATTGGCCGCATACTTAGTGTAGGTTTATGTGTTTTGGGTAAACCATATAATTTTGGAACCGAAGGGTTCGCAACCATAAGCTTCCATTTCACCTTAGGTCCAAATACACGTAGGATTTCTTTGAGCAGTGCAGTTGTTCCTTTAATCATCTTAGGTAGTGGAGTTTTATTTAGTTGTACAAAGTTTTGTGCCGATGTTATTTCGCACATTTTTTCTTCATATTGGTTTCTGTCCATGATAACCAAGTCCCGCCCTTTGTCAGATTTCATGTAAAAACAATCTTTTTCTCGAAGTTTTGTAATGGTTCTTAAATGTGAAGAGTTTTTCTTTTTATTTTTAGTTATTTGTTCTTCTTTAATAGCATTTTGAATTATAGGTTTTGCCGCATTTCGTATGTTTGTTTTGGTTGTGTCCGACAAAAATTTAATTCCAGTCTCTATGTCTGCAATTATATCTTCTACTGGTAGTGTCTTCGGTGTTACTGAAAATTGAAGTCCATTTTGTAAAAGATCCAACTCATCTGCCTCAAACGTCTGAGACGAAATGTTTCGTACAAACCGTTTTTGATCATTCTCGAACTCATTTATTTGATTGCAATTAGTTGTAAATCTTCCATTCTTGTTGGCTAACATTTTGAATTTTTTATCCAGCTTTTTTCTTTTTCTTAACGTTGTTTTTACAATTTTTGCACTACACTTATCTAGAAAATTCAATAAATCATTCAATTCCATGTATTTCATTAGCCATAGATGAATATTGTAAGTTTGTAATTCAATTTGAGACAGTTTACTATACGTGTACTTGATCTCGTAATTAAGCCACAGTCTTTTGCTCTTCTTCATTACCATCTCCGTTCTGCTATTGTTGACACAAAATTTAATTTTAACAAAATTTGGATACAAATTTCTTTTTATACATTTCTTTAAGAAAAACAGATCAGCTTTCCATAAATGTATTTTGGTTTTCAGTCTCAAAAAAGATTTTTGTTGCTCTTGTAATGTTGGTTGGCCCGCCATTTTTAGGTAAATAATAAAAAACAGAGATTAAAAATCCCGATCTTATGAGCAACACCGTGAAGTCTAATTACATTAACTATGTTAAATTTAGTCAAAACGCCTTATTGACTTCACTTTATTTTTGTGCACTTCTTCTTATTACTTCATTCCAATTTTAAAAAATAAAAAATAAATAATAAAAACAAATGTCAATTTCGGATGCATTTCGGCATTTTACATGCCATCCTCAGCACGTCTTTTTATTGACTAAATATCCAATATAATTATTATTAAAAGCTTTTAAACAATTACTAAAAAGAGCGAGAAAGAAAAAAGAAAAACAATTAACTAACTCATGTACATACAGAACATTAAGCTAATTTTGTCTAGTCATGATGTTAAAGAGAGATGACTTGATCGGTGCATCCATGGTATTCATTAAGATGTTGTTGTTTCTGTGCATGTACAAGCTTTCATATGCGTCTAAGAATCTGTCATCGCTTACGTGTTTAATTAGCTTTAAATTTTCTTTCGTCACATTATGCTCGTTCTCTATCATGTGTAGGGCCACCGCAGATTTATTAGGTCTGTTGAGCTTTCTGTTGGCTAAATGCTCATTAAACCTTGTTTCTATATTCCTTTTGGTTTGTCCATAATATTTTTGCTCACAATCATTACATGCAATCTCATAGATACCTGGTTTTTTATTGTTATCTGTTCTATCTTTCGTTGATCCTAATTTCGACTTGAGTTTTCCGTCGGATGCATAAACTAGTTGTATATTTTGTTTCTCGAAAACTTTGGTTAGCTTATTTGTTATCGAAGGAGCAAAATGAATTTTTAATCGTCTCTTCTCTTCTGTCTCCTTAAGTGTTTTTAGTTTTGTTAAACCCATTCTTTTTATTATTTTTGATTGTTTTTCGACCATTCTTGTTATTATTTCGCTGTCATATCCATTTAGTTTGGCGGCATATTTTATGTAGTTCAACTCTTCCATGTAGTTTTGTGCATTCATAGGAACTGAACACAAACGATATACCATGCTGTTAAATGCAGCCTTTTTAAAAAGGCTGCATTTAACAGCATGGTATATCGTTTGTGTTCAGTTCCTATGAATGCACAAAACTACATGGAAGAGTTGAACTACATAAAATATGCCGCCAAACTAAATGGATATGACAGCGAAATAATAACAAGAATGGTCGAAAAACAATCAAAAATAATAAAAAGAATGGGTTTAACAAAACTAAAAACACTTAAGGAGACAGAAGAGAAGAGACGATTAAAAATTCATTTTGCTCCTTCGATAACAAATAAGCTAACCA